>CM075859.1:96065776-96665776 GCA_037975125.1 Latrodectus hesperus | reverse complement strand
TTTAATCAGAAAATTTACATAGAGTGATTTCTATTGAACCAATGATCTTGAATGCTGTAATCGTACTTGTGATGCATACCTAAATGGTGAATAGTTGTAACATTAGAAAATGAAATGGCTTCGGCTGAATTCCTAGTTTGAATACTAATATAAATAAAGCTTTCGAAAGTAAATGCATTCATTCTCTTTTATTCCTAGAAAAATACATATGGTACTGATAGAAATGAAATGAGTAAAGATATAAATTAAAAAAAAATCAAAATATTGTTAGAAGAAGAAAATTGGATCAAAAGGAGAAGTGAATATTAAACTATACAAATAGGATTGAGTGCTTCAGAGAATTTCAAACAAAAGCATCGATTGAATTCTAAAGTATGTCAACATGTTTTCACAGGAATTTACATCAACTTCTGGAAGAAGCTAAGGTAGTTTTTTGAATAGTGAATTTTTTTCCATAAAGGGTAAAAATGCAAATATATATAGAAGCAGAAAAACAATACGTTATGC
Organism: Latrodectus hesperus; assembly: GCA_037975125.1. Taxonomy (NCBI): domain Eukaryota; kingdom Metazoa; phylum Arthropoda; class Arachnida; order Araneae; family Theridiidae; genus Latrodectus; species Latrodectus hesperus. Next base: position 96,665,269 of record CM075859.1, on the reverse strand, counting down.
AAAATACTCAGACATTGAAATTGTTTACAATCCTTTAATGAAAATTATTTTTCCTTTATACCTTTACGATGAGTCTTATTAGGCTTTTTGTTTTGATTTTATGTTTTGCATTATAACGTTTTACTTTTATGGATTTTATTGTTTTTTGTTTTAATCTTAAATTCCCTGGAGAACTAAGGACTGCTATCACGAGGGCAACTGTATACTTTTCCAAAATGTCCAGCCAGATATCAAACTATAGTACTTCCATGTCAAAAACTTGAAACCACTTTATTTGCTAGAGCATAAAATTTTTTATACACTGGAGATAGCAAAAATATGAATTCAATTGGTACTACTGTACCTTGTGTGTGAGGGGGAAAGACGTTACTGTCATTACCTACAAGTAGCGGGTTCGGTACTAGGTCCAGCTGAAGATTCATAGGAGAAAGTCTACACATTCTACAGGCAAAATACACAGCTCCAAAAAATTCCCACGTTACTCAAAACTGTCACATTCTATTCAAAATACTTAAGTGCCACTAGTAGGGCGTTTTGTTGAAAGAAAGATATTAGCCTTACTGTCAACTTCCTTATTTGAGCGTGTCTCCAAATAACGAAGTTATTCGGTGTTTATAGTTTCGATTTCCAGACACTAATAACATAATCTTTGTATAATAGAAAGCAAAGGAAACGGTGAAGGAAGTTGAGAATCTTTATTTACTCAATAGTGTTCATTGAATCTCAATGAAAATAGCATCACGACTTATCAATAATAAACTTGCTCTAGAAGTGTAGCAATAAAATTAGATAAAGATATTGAACGATAAATCATTTTGGTAGTCATTCTTTATATTAAGAGTGTAATGTGAGGAACAAACTAACCCAAATTTTTTTAAAACATGAGAACGAATGGGCAATTTTGTTAAAAGTCTCAGGAAGCAGACTTTAATATGAAATATGTTACATAAGAACAGAATACTAATATTTTACGGAGTAACAACTCCGTGGAATTAAAAATAGAATTTACAGGCAATATTTTTTAAAAGTTACAGGAATGCATATACATCTTTTACACGAAGACTTATTTTTCTAATTTCATGTTTATTTAAAGAATTGTTTTTATTTGTCTACAGAAATGGAAGCGAGTGTTAGAATTAGCAAATTTTTATGTTTTGTCATAAGCATTTGCTCTCTCTTGTGAGCAAAGACACCTCCAGAAATAGTTAAGTAAATGACTGAAGTTTAAATGGACAGATACTTTGGTGAGATTGCAACTTTTAGATAATATGATGATTAAAAAATGAAACAATTATTTGTCTGTAGAGTGGTCCTTGAGTTTGGTTGGCCATAATGATCGAAAGTTTAATATTGTCTGAGCAACCTTGCAGGCATATTTTATGTAAAGAGGTAGTTGTTGTTGTCCCCATGTGCTCTGATGGTCAGATGATTGTTGTCCCCATGTCACTGATCCGACCTGATCAATGAAACCAAACATTACGATACAAGAAATGGACAAAAGGTGGTAGTGGTATCAACTAAAATTTAGAAAATACCAGTATTTTGCATTCTAAGTATCATTTACAACACTTTCTAATTGTCAAGGTAGGGACCTATTCCACAAAAATCTTTCTTAAAATCACTATGCCATTATCAAAAGAAAAAATATTGTTTCTGGAGCTATTTTATTCGAATGATGGCACAAAGTTTTATACCTCAGTGTATTTCATTTTTTAAATTTCAACTATCATGCTATTTTTGTAGGCAATAAAAACTGGTTTTTAAAGATCGGAATCATGAAAGTAAAATTGCTTGCTTTGTTTAGAACATTTATAAACGTTCAGTTAATATTTGGAAAAAGAAATGTTCGCATTTTATTGTTTAATTTCCCCGTGGTGCCTTTGCGTAAAATATATTTTTAGTTTTTATAGGATTTTCTTTGTGTATAATTTATTTAATTTCGTAAGTCTTTAAATATTGGTTGTTTGAAGAAGAGAATTCAAAATTCTGAACTCCCAACTGAAAACTTTCACCTCTTAACTCAAAATTCTTAACCAAAACTTAAAATTCAGTTCAAAACTCTTCAATCAAAACTCATTCAACTTAAAACTCTGAATTACCTACTCTCAACTCAACTCTGAAAACTCTAAATTCCAAACTCTCAAGTATCTACTCAAAACTGTAATTTCTTAAGTACTGAGAGTTTTTCTCAGTACTAACTTCAAAACTCTCAACACAAAATTCAAAATTTTTGGCTCAAGTCATTCCCCTCTCAATTCTCAGCTAAAAACTCAAAATCTCAACACAAAGTTCCTAATTCTCAAATTAAAACTCAAAACTTTCAACTCAAGAATGAAAACTGTGGACTGAAAAATCAAAATTCACATTTTAGAAATCGAAAATCATAGCTTAAAATTCAGCTTAACTTTCTGCTCAAAACTCTCAAATCAAAACTCAAAATCCTCAGCATTTAACATTCAACTCAAAACTATCATTCAAAAATCTGAAATAGCAATTTAAAATTCTCGATTGTCAATTCAAGTCTTTCAACTCAAATCTGAAAATTATCAACTCAAAACTCAGATTTCTTAACCCTCAAAACACTAACTCCAAACTAACTTGTAACTCAAAACTCAAGTATCTCAAATCAAAATTCTCACATATCAAATCAAAAAATTAAAAAAAAATTTTTAGAACTCTCAACCCTGATTTCAAAATTTAAAACTTTCAACTCAAATGTCTCAATTCAAACTCTAAACTCATACCACAACTCAAAATTCTCAGCTTTGAAATCAATACTCAAATTTATTTTTTCTCAACACTGGAAATTCCCAACGCTTAACTAAAAAACATAAAACTCTCTCAACTCAAAAATGTTATTATAAAACTGAAAATTCTCAAGTCAAAACTCTTCAATTCTTAACACAAAATTCTCTTCTATCAACCCAATCTCGCAGCTGTCAACTTAAAACTTTCAACACACAACCCAAAGCTCTCGCGTCAAAACTTTCATTCCTGAACTGAAAATTCTCAATTCAAAACTTAAAAAATCTCAACGTAAAACATGCACACAATGCAAACAAGCAAACAAAATGGTTATACGTTAAATATTAACGAAAAGTAGTAATTTTTCACGAAGAAAAAACTCCTTAAATTTAGTATATTCATATACATTTTTAAGGTAAAATTAGTTTGTATTTCTATATTTAGAAATTTTAATACATGGTTTAAAATTTTAAAACAGAAATACATAATAATTTCTTAAAATTGGTGCAAATATTCTTCCGTTTCTTGCTAAAAGTATTTTTTTTCAATTTTTGTAAAAATGTTACTAATAAAATTAAAAAGATTTCAAGTCTAAAACAATATTTGATTTTGCCACTGATTTGATTTGCTGTTGATTTGGGATTTTAAGTTCATATCTGGGATTATGGTCATCAAAATCTTCAAGTCAATCGATGAAAACTCAAGTTCCTTATTAAAGTACTCATTTTAAAGTTTTTTTCTATTATTTTCAGAATTCGGAAAATATATGGAATAAATTTGAAGAATGTTTACCTATAAAAGTTACTTTGATCCCATATAATTTTCTGTCGTCCTACTAATGAAGTTCATTCAATTTTTATGTATGTTTACTATACATTTTCATCAGGTCGCAAAGTCCTCCTAGTGAAGTGAAAGCACTAGTTGTGTCAGGTCTGCTTGCTTCTAATTCTGCAGACTTTCCTCAGCAGTTTACCTCGAACTGGTACAGAAGCAGGTCTTCGAAGGCTTCTGTTTCAGTAGGTTGACAAGAGTTTTACTTCAGTCAAAAAATATTTATCCTTGTATTAGGCAACTTAAAATAAGTGAACTTTACGGATTTTCATATATGTGATGATTTTTTGGAGCATATATACAAAATAAAGGGAGATTACTATATTACAACCCTCTTAGTTTATTGTTATGTTGGAAAACGAAAAGATAGTTCGACCTGCAATTTTTATTATCTGGAAAATATTAATTATTTAAAGATATCTATTCATCTATAAATGCTCCAATGAGATAGACTATTTCTGAAAAATAAATACTGAGCTTACAGGGGCTCATAATTAGGATGCTTATAACACTGTCATACATTTAATTTAAAATAAACATTGTATTGATATGTTCCCAAACTTAAAGCATTAAAAAATAAAATTCACTCAATTTTTGAAATTAAATTATAACGTCAGAAGGAACGCACACTTTGAGGGCAATTGAAAAATGGAGCGATTGAATTATTTTTCTTATTTTATCATAACGTATAATATTTTTGTTCGTTATATGAAGTCATTTTGTATGTTATTATATAGTAGAATAAACAATATTAAATAAGAAAATAGAATATTTAAATTTTTACTCTTATAAGTAATTTACAAAATATAAATTTTAGTACGCGAGAATTAATTTTGAACTGAGCTTAAAAATAAGATTATCATTTTTAAGAAGATAATCTTAAAGACAAAAAGTTATCAATATATTTTAAATTGTAAATTTTTAAAGTTTAAAAAGAAAATATTTTTAGAGATTGATTTTCTATTTCCTTTTAAGTAGAAAATTACTCATACCAGACCCAAAAGCCACTCACAGAAATATTAAATAAGGGAGTAATTTTAAAGAAGAATATAACTTTAAAGAAAAAAGCAGAAAGAATTAAAAAAGGAATCAAAATAATTAGTGAATAGCTTTAAAATTATTGACAGATGAAGATAAAAATAATGACTGTTAAAATAATTCTACGTAGATTCCAAAAAATAAATTCAAAATAAAATTTTTCTCTGATATGAAAAAATTAATCTAAGTCAAATGTATGAAATATCGAACATTATAAACAACAAAATATGTGTGAGTATGCATGTGAGACAATGGAAACTACTTCTTAAAATGTTCATACACTTTCATATGAAAGGAATAATCCTAAACGGCAGGATTGCAGGAATAATGTTGAATCAATTGTTGAATCAAACGAAGAGAACATTATAAAGAATGATATATATTTAACTCTATATTCATCCACCAGATGGAGCTGAAAGACCAACATGCGGAAAGAGATAGTTCACACGTAGTAGTTAAATTTACTGTAAATTCTTTACTTTTTATTAAATTTAGAATAATATTAAAAAATAAAAATAATTTTTCTTTAAGTTTCTTTAGAAAAGTAAGGAATTTTTTCTTAAATTTATATAGAAAACTTTTTTAACAATAAATCACAAAGACTTTAAGTTGAATAAATAACCTTTTAAAATTTGAATTTTAAGTCGAGTAAAAAATGAAAAAAATATTTATCCAATCTAGTCTCATTTTTAATTCAGGCGAAAATTATAAATTTTGATTGATTTGATTTCTAATTGCTGCTGTGTGGTTTCTAAGGATTTCATTGTAGGTCAGTATTTCTTTGCATAATTCAAATGCAACTTAAATGCTCAAATGACATTAAATAGGTTTGTGTTTGAATCCAAGAACAAATGAGAATGTTAACGTATTGTGTGTGTTTCCATTTGTGTTTAAATATAGTATAGGTTATAGATTTTTAAGAATTCACACTCAATGTATAAGTATTTTCTTGTAATGTTCTTATTTATGCACATAATCATGAGTACATAAATATCTAACAAAAACCCGGAATGTACCAATTGGTTAACTGGTTAAAGCTCTGCATCAACTTATACCTCATAATTTTGAACTTCGAACAAGTGACGAGATCAACTCCTGATGTGGAGTTCAACTTTCGAGACTACGTTACTCCAACAAAGAGAAATCGACTTAACGAATTCGCACCTGGATTCAAATGTCAAGGATTATTACACGTTGATATAACTGTCAAATTATTGGGTTAATTCAACATTATGTGAGAAAGGGTTATTTTATTAATCGGATAATGATTTTCTTTAATCTCATTCATGAGATAAAATAAAAAGAAAATAATTTATTTTATACAGAGGATAAAATTTATTGACATTTTATATCAAGTAGGAATGCTTCCACTGTTGAATGTTTAGAAAACTGGAACGAATTTTTCTTCCATAATGAAAATGTTTTTCTGCCAACGAATAATATCTCTGATTCAATGGGCAATAGGGAGGGATACACTCTAAATATGTGATTAGAAGTTAAGTGAAAGCTTATCAAAATCAGTTCAATTTTAATAGAACTTTTATTTTAACACACTTTTAATTGCAGGTCCCTATCATGTTAGCCCTTATTTTCGAAAACAATGGTTGAGCGATTAGCCAAATATGTCCAACCCATTTGAACACGCACGCAGTTTCCCTGAACTTACTTACTTTTAGAAATAACACAATGAAGAATGAACAAAGTTATAAGCATTCTACATTTGGTGATAATTTTACATTCGGGGAAATATTTGACAGTAAACAGAAATACTAATAGATTGGAATGGATATTCCAAATTAAAAAGACTAAAAGGACTTTAAGAATTCTTCAATGTTAATTTCAAATGAATAACCTAATTTGAATAAGATCTTTTGAAAATTAATAATACTATAATAGGAAAATAATTATTTTAAACTGATCAACTTCTTAAAAAGATATAGGAAATATATGAGAACACTACTGTATATACTTGAGAGAGATGTAGTCCTTAATAGTATAATATGGAAGGAATTTAGTATGCTTATTTGTATCAAAAATATATAAAATATAGAAAAAAATTATCCTAAGTGATCTAATGATACGTTTGTGAAGGCATATCTTTCATTAACGTAATAATAAATAAACTGATAAGGTATATCAATATGTGTTAAGCAAAAAGTACACATAACGGCAATACAACTAACTATGAACATCAATATGATCCTTCCATATGAGAGACTTCTCTTCCTAATGTAGTAAAATAGAGAATATCCTATTGTGACAAAAACACACAATCGGATTGAACTAGGTACTTGTTTCATCATTGCACTAAATGCGCCTCTAAAAGACTTTCCAACATAAGAAAATTTGAAGAAGAGAAGAGTGTATAAGAAATGCTTCAGCCAAGGATTTTTTTGCTGTGGATAGGATTATGTCAGTTTTTTTGTTATTATAAATGTAATATAAAATACTCTATAAGATTCCAACGACAGTGTAAAAACTAATGCTTTATTTTCCTTAGACAAGTATTGAGTATTAATGATGAGAGATGGATATCTCCTCTTATTGACACATAAAAACATTGTGAGTTAATTTTGAATAAAAGTTTTCCAACACTAATTGAACTCTGCAAATAATTAAATTTTCTATATTTAGTGGTAGTGACTGAATTATCTAATGATTATTGTTGAATATTTAAAATACCCGTTCAATCAATAATAAGTAATAAAAATGGTTATAAGAGTCATTAAATTATTAATATTTCCTATTCCCACATTGTGGATCTCAAACATTTAAAAGACAATTGTTAAGTATTATCTGTTTAAGAGTAACATTGATTATTTAGAACTTATTTAGAAAGACTGTAGACAGTTTTGATCTTTATCATTTTTATAATAACTGCAGAGATCACTTATAATGAGCGATCGATATGCTTAGAATTAGAGTCCTTTTCAGACTGAGGTCTCATTCTCATTTCTCTATATATTTGACTTCAAAAGTAAGAGTCTATCACAATTCATCGAATTAAAAAATTAATTGCCGACCAACTTGTCTAGTGGTCAGCATGCCTGACTACGGATAAGGAGGTTCTGGGTTCAAATTCCGGTTCGGGCATGGATGTACTTTCTCTCTCATCTATCCTGTCTTTGTCCTTTCCTTGTATGAATGCGGTGTGAAGGGTTGCCTACCCTATAAATGGGTACCTACTGCATGTGTGTAGAGCAAAGTCTTACTTTCACCTTCATGGTGCTCTGATTAAAACGAAAGACGCTCCCAATCGACTTAATTCGTATAAATTAGCGAGCTTGGCTTGTCTAAGTGTCATTAGTAAACAACAACAAAACGATAATTAGTCAATAAATCTTTAACAAGAAATGTGATTACAAAATTTATATGCTTAATATAGTTTTTGCGAATTTATATTCTTATCTTCTAGAAGTAAAGATGATATCAAAAGATCAATTATCAAGATTAACGATCATTTTTGAACTGTTTTGTAATTTTGAATGAAGGGAAGAACATAAAATCTTGATGGTGTTGAGGAAATTACTCTTCATCATTTGAAAGTACATAAAAAAACATCGCTTATAATCTTTTTTTTTTTTTTTTAAGAAAAGGATATGTTAAGACAATGATTGTTATATCTAGCTGTTGAAACTGCAAATTATAAAATGAATATTGTTTATTTATGAATTTTTTTTAAGAGTGTTCAATAATATTCATTTTGCCAATTATTTTCCTTTTCTTATTAATAATAAAAGTGTTAAGTTCTTGAAATTAAATGTATACGATTTTGATTTAAGGTTTAGAAGGAACAGTTCGATAGTTCGTCTCTCATAGAGTGCGTGACTATTTACAGAAGTTTGGAGAATCCCTATTATGAACTCTAAGTTGAAATTAACTTCTACAGAAAAAATTAACATACAGGATCGGGATTTTTATATATTAAGGTTAACTTCACTATAAAAATGTGTGTTTAATTGATTAATCATTATTTTTATTAAAAATTTATATTACAGTTTTACTGATTGTTTTTTTCCAATAATTTGTGCATTTACAGTTTTGACTACTAATTATAAAGCTTTTGAATTTTCATCACGGATTGCTTTCCATGATTCCTTTTACAAAGAGAGCGGATCTTATTCTCCGGCCAGAAAAATCCTCACTGAAACAAATGTCCCCGGAGAAACTAGAAGTACAACTCTAATCTCCGGATGTTCAATATTGTCAAACTGAAGACTGTGAAGAGTGAAAAACATGGAGAGAAACCTTGCCTACTAATTATCAACACTCACCTAAGTTTATATGCGGCAGTTGAATGTACTGAATAGGAAAGTGAAAGGAAGTACTTCGATGTTTTCCAAACTTAGCTTGTTTCAGAATTCAATTGCTATAATCAGTTCTAATAAGATGAAAATACTGATTGGAACAACACAAAAGTAACGTAGATATGAAAACAATCTGTTTTAAGAAATATAACAGACTTAAAGTCCTTTGCAAAATGTAAAAATAACCAACAATTATTTTCCTATAAGCATTGCCTTTAATAAACAAACAACTCTCTCAAACTGTTTGTTAGCCAGGGCAATACCACATAATTTGAAGGTTAGGGATTTTTTTCCATGAAATAATCTGAAAATTTACATAGAAGAATCGAAGCTTATATTTATCTTTGTAGTTCTCTTATCCAATTCGTATCTCCAAAGTAAATTTCACTTTATTTCCAGTGATCCATCTTTGTAAATCTCAAACACCAGAAACAAACATTCGCAGCAAACATTTTTATCACCCATTAGCCATGTTCTTTTCCCAGCTAAACTAAAGACATTGTTGTAATCCCCTGTGAGATATGATCTTATAGAAATCGATCTTCATCACGAGTGATTTGAAGAGGGAAGATCAGACATGTTATTTATTTTATCCTGAGCACCCCTATCAGAGCAAACGCTAGGAATGTCTTTGAGCTACGGTTATCAGCGTTCAAGGGTATCATAATAAACTTTTTTGAATTGCTCAAAGGATATTCATTTTAGAAGCTTACACCGACGTTCCATTCCAGCCATTAACTGCTACTTAAAGAGACTGCAGCTCTCGCGGCTATCTTTTTTCACACTTCAGGGGCAAACTTTTATTCAATTGTTTTCTGAAATGCATAAAAAAATAATATTGTATATTTCATGGTATTTTTTTGAAATCTTTTACAATTTCCTTGAATTTGATTTGCATTTTTTAAACTTTTATGTCAAATTAATAGTTATATATTGTCCCGTGCATGTAAAAAGGTTAATATGACTATTCAACACGATGATCGTAATATTAAATTAAGCAAGAATGCTTTACTTTGCAATAGTTTTAAAATTCTAAAGCTTAGAAATAGAGAAAAATGAATTTTTTTTAAAATATATTTAAAATGAATTATTGAGAAATTACTTATTGAAATTTTTTGTAACATGATAAACTTCATTTCCTTATATTATATTTTACAGATATTGATAATTCAGTTACTGGATAAGCTCAATAAAACGTTATTATTTAATTTCATGTAATCATATAGATTGTCCTTTAACGTCCTCCTATAGTTCTACAGTGTTGTACAAACTAGTTGGAATATTAAAGAAGATATCCGATAATAATCGGAGATAAAATCAGAAATTATCCTGGCTGATACTTTTCTATGGGTGGGACACGGAGCCTCATGATTGAAAGGTCCACACTCAACGGCATAGCAAAATTCATATCAACAAGATGAATCAATTACTTGCTTTATTTTGTTATTTTTTGTTTCGAGACTTTTAAACAAAACCTGCCATTTGTGTAACCACTTTTAATCAAAATTACCAATTATAAGTTACAGGTATAAATGTTAACAGTGTGATTTTACATTATTTGAGTTAGAAAGATAGTACAATAACATTTTTAGCAGCAATATAATAATATTAATGCATATAAACATTTTATAAATATTACCATACATAAATTATAAATATTAATATATCAGTGTATTTATATTCTTATTAGTATTTAAACCTAATTTAAAAAGATCTGCAACAACAAAATTAAAAACAATCAAAATTACTGTCATTAATGGTTTTATTTGTTAATAGGTTATCCGCTGAACTGGCGTGATAGTTTGAAGTGTAAAATATGTCTTTCATATATCAACCCAATTAATGTGCAGCAGTACAGCTATCTATCTCTAGTAATTAATATGAGAGCAAAGACAAATGTGAGTTGGTATTTTCACTGACAAAAAATGAGATGATAAAAAATTACTTTAATCAATAATCATAATAAAATAATTTCATCATTAAAATACTATAATAAAATAGCCTGCTCATCATTGTCATTGCATCTTAATCATGAAAAAACTACAAAAATATGTAGATGAAACATTCAGTACAGTATTTTGGTATTATCTATTTAATTAATGATTAAAATTTCTGACCATAATAAAACAATTTATTGATGAAAAATCTATAAGCCAAACAGTTCCCTTAACATTTTTAACTCTTAAGCAAATGCAATACGCAATATATCCATTGTGTTTAGTATTTGCGGACATATTGTGTTTTGCATCTGCTTAAGAGGGTAGCTTGAATAGCGTTGATTGATATCATAGAAAAAGGGTGGTAATAGGTCTTTAGATTAAATAGAATCATAAAATATTTAATTTTCCAAATAGCCATTAAATTAGATATTCCATGTCAAAAGCTATATCTCATGCCATGAAACGATATTAACTTATCGCAATGACTTCCAATTAGACTTTCTACTGTCCCTATGTATTACTAGGAAATTGATTCCCAAAGGAATGACAGACAATGCAAGAGAGAGAGAGAGAGGCAATAGGCCTTATTGAATGACATTAAAAGTTGATAACCCGGTGAATAATTATCCTCTCCAGTTGTTCTACTTTCATTCAACTGCTTACATAAAGTTCTTCAATTATTTTCAGGTATTTCACAAAAACAAAATGTTATCCCTTGAAAAATCAAAATATCATTACATGACAAGTATGGGTTCAACATGACTTTGGAAAACATACCCTTCTTTTGAAAACATATTGGTGTGCTTCTTATTTATATTATTTGTACTAACCAAGCATTTTCTGTTGACCAAAAATCACTGGGAAAATATTTCTGTCTCAAGACCAAAACATTTTTATATAATTTTTAATTTTATTGAAAAAGCATTATCATAAGCTGTTTTGAGCTGTCGCGAGTATTTTAACAAATAAACGCCATTAAAAACACCACTAAGAATAACTTCATTAACAAACATTAAAAGAAAAATATTGAGAATTAATTTTTCAAAAATATGTGAATAAATGCTGTCAGAATAAGAGATTAAATGTCGTCACGAGATATAGAGTCCAATCCTCTGAATAGAACAAACCAATTCATATATTATGTAAAGAGCCTAACAATTGAAAACTTTTATAAGGTCCTCGTTTGAGGAGTTCTGTTTATTGATAGTGGGCCAAGGAATTTCATTGCAATTCACATGTGGAATCCAGAAAACTCCCAAGCATCAAGCAAGGGCAAAAGCATATTTTTCCATTGTTAAAGAATGAATTCAACCATATGTGGGATCTATCGTTCCGACTTATAGGCCACTGCTAGCCTATCAAACTTCATAAAAAATAGCTGAAGTTTGTAGTAAGACACCCATCGCTCGGACTACCATCGCTACTCACAAGACAATGGTTATTTATGAGTCCACAACTCTAAATAACTCGTGTCACCATCCTTTATAAATATGAGAATTATTTCAAGTAGTTAACAACCCGATTAAAATCTTATTACATTTGGCCATCATGAGAAACTGGCAAATGCTTAAATAAGCAAATGCTAAGTAAACATCTCTCTTTTACAAACACATTAATAAATGAGTGAATTGGTAATGTCAGATACATATGTTATCAAATTCTTTGACCGAGGAACTCTCTTTAAAATATCATCTAGAATACAGCTGAAGTAAGTCTTTTGTATTCAAAAATTATGTTCACTCCATCCTGCAGTTAAATCTGCATTAAATTAGTAGTATTTATTTCATACTAAATTTTGAAATATTATTTCCAATTAAATATTTATATGGAAGATACATTTATTTAAAAATAGAATGGAATGTGTTGTTTGGATGATATTGAACTAGTCTTTATTTTTTGATAATATAAAGTAGAAATTTTTACACCGATACACATTTTGTACATCCAATAAGACTTCATTCAATGAAATAAATGTAATTGAAATGCCGTGTGCCTTTCTAATTTCATTTTGATTGAAATCATTAACAAAAAATAATACAAATACATTTTAATCAATTTAATACATTTTAATTATACACAATAAATATAAATTAATTCATAAAACTCTAATACTCTCTGATTTTGAAGTCAGTCTTTTCTCTTTTAAATCAAAATCATTTTCTCTCTCGCTCTCTCTCTTTCTCTCTCTCTCTCACACACCCACACAAATTCAATTATATCTCACCCACAAAAGACCATTAATTCGATATATATAGCTGAATATTTTTGGAAATCTTTTTATTTATTCACAGTCTATTATATTCTTTCGGAAAATCAATAAGTTATAGGCAGAAACTCGTGAAATTCAAGGAATCCTAGACCTTTCCTATAAATAGCATATCCTCCACATTCGGTTGTTCAACAGTTGTTAAGATGGATGTTTATGCATTCAATATGTATTTCGGGGTGAGTGCTCGACAGTGTTCCAGATGTTTAATCCTGAGGCACTTGAATACGATCCACTGATTACTTTGAGGCATGGGGAAATGTAAATTTTTTTCATGCAATAGAATGTTGCTGATTTTATAAGAATCTTTTATAAGCTTTTCATTAGTTAAGCTACTTCCTTCGGGGAATCAAAAATTTATGATTGTAAATGTACTAGATAATCCCCAGTAAAATGAACCTAGTAGAGTTATCTTTGAATGATTCTGAAAGTTGTGTACTTCTACTTCATAAATATGTTTTGACACTTCATATCTAAAAGGTTAATTTTGTGTTGAAAGTAACCGAAATTCTCTATTTTTAAAATGAATGAAGAAAGAAAAGAAGCAATTGTTTTAAATACTGAAACTAATATTGTCCAGAAATCATATTGGTGATATTTCCACGGGATTAACTGAAGTCTTCTCCTCAGACTAAATATTTTCTTTCACCATCAGAACTTGTATTCTGTTGCGAAGAATCTTTTGATGAGAAAGATTAATTTCCTTTTGGAGAGTTTCAGAAACTATTTCAAAGGGTGGCCTTAATGACTACAAAGATGTCACCAAAATGTTTTTGTGTATTATACATTTCCTATGATCTATTTACGCAAGTTTTTCTTCAAAAAAAGCTGAGAAGGCATTTTAGAATTTTCCATGACTCGAAAAGTAGTTAATAGATCAAAAGTTTTTTGATAGAAAAACTTGTACATAGAAATCATATTATGCATTTTTTTAAAAAAAATATGTGTTATTGAAAAAATATCAACAAGAATTTCTAAAAAGAAGAAAAAACTCTATAGGAAATATCAAATAACAAATTTAATTATTTCTTTTTTTTATAATGCTTAAGACAATTTTTTTAATGTTATTGTGATAGCGTTAGTAAGTGAATAGCACAAAAGTTTTATAAATATTCTTTTTACATCACATTTTACATGACGCTTTATTAAATATTTTAATTTTTTTTACGTAATGAATGCATCTTCTAAACAACATCATAGTTTAATTTGTATCATGAGTATTAATTAAACAGACTGAAGTAGAATATATACTATTTTTAATCTTTCTAGTAAAACTTGAGGTGTACAAAATACTTGTCTAAATTTCACTACATTTCGTTTTTCAGAAATTAAATAACAAAATTGAGTGAACATTTGAAAGCAAAATTAATCTGAAATACTACGTATATGTGACTGCAGCGAACAAAAATATAGATGAAAATACTTATATATTTAATTTTATATAAAGTTAGAAAAAATCAAATTTTGCCAAGAACTAGATTTGTTTTTCTGTTTACAATTTAAAAGCAAAAAACATGATTAGATTCATTTAAATTATTACTTAAGTGAATCACGATTAATTTAAATTAGAAGAAATAAATTTGGACTTTTTTAAAGAAACTGATGTTTATGCCAACCATCTCAGCTTAATATCATCATTCTTAAATTTTTATTATTTTGTTTCTCATTAAAATACCAAATAATATTTTGTAGATAATAACTATAAGGACATGTATTACTACAATATAAATTCAATTATTTCAAATTTATGTCATACAAATAGTAACTAATTAATACGATGTCGTAAGCAATGGAAAATTGAAAATTTTCAAATTATATATATAAATAATTTGAAAATTTTAAATTTTATTAATTTTCTGCTGTATATATATATATATATATATATATATATGTGTGTGTGTGTGTGTGTGTGTCTGTGTGTGTGGTGGATGAACCACTTAATAGCCGAGGTCAATATTTCAAGTGCCCACTTAGGTAGGGACTCAAGAAGCGCAACAACTTCTCCAGAGAGCGGCAGAAAACCGAAAGAGTTGTGTTTGATAGCAGCAAGACGACTGCTCCTTCCCCTATGACTTTAAAATTAATTGTCATTAAGATGATTAATTGCAAATATTCCAAGATTGTATATATTTGTATTTGTAAATATGTGTTAATTAAATATTAGGCTACATAAGAATTGTTAATTAATTAAATTACACCTTATAACACTCCCCGTGCCACAAAACTCAAAAGTAGGATTGAAATGATTATCGCATCAGATAGTTGGAAGGATTTTCTTTAGAAAAAGATGTTGAACGATCGGTTTGGAACCAGAGAAAGACGTGAATCCTCATCAAACAGCTTCAAGAGGTACGGGAACATTTTTTTAGTACAAGATGATATTAAACAATATACAAGAAATAAGCGTTGCATTGGAAAATTTCAAAGCCGATAAAATCAAAATTTTGCACAGATTGATTTTGATCATGATGGAGATAGATTAAATCGTAAAAGAATTAGAAATTTTGATGGTTTTGATTTTGATATTGAAAGCAATAAATATCAAAACAAATTAAAAAATATAAGCAATGTGTATTCATTTGGAGAGCTTATAACTGCATCGAACATTTTGAATATTTCTTGTCAAGGATCTGAAGCAGAGCTCGCAGAGAGAATTTTGTCTCTATTATGTGACCTTGAACTCTTATCTCAAAAACTAAAGTTAATTCGGAAATTACTGACTCAGAAAGTGAAGTGGAAGAAGAAACAATTAGAAATGATTTTTCAATGCAATTCAATATAAGTAAAAAGAAAAGTGCAACTGACTATTATAAAGAAAGTGATAATGTCTGTGAAAATGACTTTTATGCACATCCTGTTATTCCAAGTGTTAATATTAATTACGCAGATACCGAAAGCAATTTCTAAGTTTAATGCAGAATCACAGGAAAATATTATTAATTGGATCGATCATTTTGAGGATATGTCGAGATTATTTAATTTATCAGAGTTGCAAAAAATTGTTATGGCTAAAAGATGGTTGGGAGGAAATGCTCTATTGTTCGTTCGAACAAAATCACATGTGAGGTCGACGCTTTTGCGGATGATATTGTTCTCTGGAAATCTGATTCTGAGGTAACGAAGTTAGAGAGAGATATTAATCTGTCCTTGAGGACATTCATAACTTCTCTGAAGAACACAAGCTGTGCATTAACCCTATTAAATCATTAGTAAGCTTTTTCACAACTAATAGAAAGCTTTATAATTTCCATCCTTATATCCTATTGAACAATCAACGACTGTCTCTTGATAAACACCCAAAATATTTGGGTTTTGTGTTGGACTCTGAAATACTAGGAAATAAACATATCGATCATCTCGTACTGAAGGCGAGAAAACGACTCAGCATCTTACGGTATATTTCTGGGCGAGATTGGGGCGCGGACGCTATTACCCTTAGAAACACGTATATCTCTTTAATCAGACCAATCTTAGAGTATGGCCTTCCAATTTACTGTAGTGCCTCAGATATAAATCTTCAGAAACTTAAAAAGGTCCAGCTTAGCGCAACTCGGATCATCACTGGGCTTAGAAACTCATGTCCCAGGGAAATTGTTCTTTTTGAAGCAGACTTACAGCCCTTTAGTCTTAGGAGACGCGTGCTTGCCTAATAAAATACTACAACAAACTTAGCGCTCTAGGCTCACAAAATCGCACCTCTAACTACTTTAAAAACTGTTGGTTTTTTTTTTTAATAACGGTGTTCACTTGGGTGACTAACCCTTCACCACAACAAGGCCGGAAACTGCTACTCATTTGTCGTTACCCAGCGGGCACCTGTGAACCAATTCACGGAGGCGAGTAGCATTACCCGCGTCATACCACCACAGACCCGTTCATAGGGCGGGCCACATTCATACATCAACACACAAGAAAGGACAGAGAAACACAGAGCGATAGTAACATCCATGCCCGAACCGGGATTCGAACCCGGGACCCACAGCTCAAGAGTCAGGAACGCTAACCACTCAGCCATTGGTCGGCTAAAAACTGATGTAACAATCAGAGGCTTAAGAGAAACAGTCCCTTCAGCCAAGTGGCTTTCTTTAATCTTGTCGATGACACAGTGGAACCACATTACATATCACAGTGTCTCAGCCCTGTGGACGATTTAGACGGTGTCTTCTTTCATTTCGAATTACCAGTACATGGGAATAAACCAACAGACCTTACTGCCTATTTGAGGCAATTGGCCCTATAGAAAATTGGAGAGATTCCACTTGATGCTGTTCAAGTCTACACAGACGGCAGTAGAGATGACTTTTCCCTGTCCGGCAGTGGTATATTCGTCAAATCTCAAGATTATGACTTAAAGCTTCAGAAGGGAAATCCCGATCACTGCTTGGTTTTTCGCAGTGAACTGATAGCCATTGATGAGGCCGTTGAAGTTTTTTCATCTCTTCCTTATGGAAAGGAGGTTTGGATTCTGACTGACAGCAGAAGTGCAATTCAGCACCTGTGCAATTGGCAAAGTGTTAGAGACAATGTTGGAGTGACAATAGTTAACAAGTTAAAGCGGCTTTCCATATCTCATCAGATTAATCTGCAGTGGATTTCTTCCCACGTCGATTTTGAGGGAAATGAAATTGCGGATGCTCTGGCGAAAGCTGGTGCTGGCGAGGCCTCCGTTAATTTAGCTCCTCTCACTTTCACGGAGATTCACTCCAGAAAAAAATTAAGAACAGGATGACTTGGATTGTCCCTCCGGTACATTACTGGTATCAAAGTTCCCGTACCGGAGGCATCCTGACCAACGACTTAAGTCATCAGGAACAAACTATTCTCGCCCGATTTCGAAATGGACATCTTAAAACCCTAAAATTTCCTGAGGGTCCCGAACCTTTGAAACCTGTACCAACTTCTCTACCGAGCAGGCTTCGCCTGAACATGTCCTTGAGTGTCTGGGGCTCTCCAGGCAGGACTTAGTTGACGACCCTCTTCTGGTTTTGGATTATTGTAGAGTGTACAACGTCATGGACCTGGTATAGCGCTGCTGGCCTTTGGGGGCATGCAACAACAACAAAAAACTACATATTAATTCTTGGCAAAAATTGAGACGAGCTTGATCGATGAAATGTCATTTGAAATAAACTCAGCTAATTTACCCGATCTTTTGCGTAAGAGAAAAATGCGTGATTCTGAATCTGTTCAGGAGTATTTTTTAAAATTGAAGAAGTTGTGTAATTGCGGTAAAATTGAAGAATCGGCTTTAATGCATTATGTTATTAATAGAATAAATGATAGACAAGAAAACAAAATTATTTTGTATGGATGTATGATTTTATAGGAATTTAAAGAAAAACTCAACGTTTATGAAGTAATAAAAAGTGTTTCTGTTAAAAGTAAAAATGGTTTCGGAAAACGAAAATAAAATATAATTCTTATGATAAATAAAGTAATTTTGATAAATCGAAATCAAAATATGAATACAGTAATAGAGTTAATTCTAAAAACGAAATTGTAAATAAAATAAGGTACAATGATGGTTTTGGAAAAATGAGAAACAGTGATTTTGATGGTCGTAAAAATAATATTTGTTTTAATTGTGGTGAAAAAAATCATATTTCTAAATTTGTGAACATAAAGAGAAGGGTGTTAAAAGTTTTCGATGTAATAATTTTGGACATAAAGCTTCATTGTGCCCAGAAATTAATTCTAAACCTGAAGTAGCCACAATGAATGTTAATGTAAATGTAAATCCAAAACTGTGTACTGAGAGTGTTCTGACGTCATAATTTCGCCTCTTTCTTATCAGTTGAAATTCGGCGCACTCTGACGCGCATCTTTGGAAGCGCAGGTATGTCGTCATGTTTCGCCTTACAGTGATTGGCCTACTACCCGGAGAAGTGTGTGACGTCAGGCTACTCTCTCTCTCTCTTACCCAGCAGAGCGTCATTCCAATTTTGTCTCTGTTCCTGCTATCGGCGTGGTAGCACGTTTTTAATAAAATTGTTATTGAGTTAGAATGGTGTTTATTATTTCTACATATTTACGCACTGCTAAATAAAGACGATCAATACTTTGTAACTGAATGATATAATGATTAATAATTTGAATGTTATTGCACTAATAGATACTAGAAGCCAAGTAACTTTGATTTGTAAATCTGTCTTTGATAAATTAAATGTTGTAGAGTTATTTAAGATAAATTCTTCTTTAAGTGGTTTTGGAAAATGTGTAGTAGAACCGTTAGGCTATTTTAAGGGAATATTAAAATAGATGATTTTAAGTGTGAAGAAGATATTTATGTGTTTGAAAAGGATGTTATGTCTTATGATGTCATCATAGGAATGAATGTACTAATGCAGGTTGAAACCTTAATTAATGAAGATGGAATTAAGTATAATAATAAATATCAATTTGTTAAAGATATTAATACTTTATCAACTCTACCTGTTGATTTAACTTTTAATGAAGTTGAACATTGAACTTAATATTCCAAAAAATTTTAAATATAAGGTTAATTGTTTCACCTTATATTTAAAATTTTTTGGAATATTAAGTTCTCGAAATTAATTATTTCGAGTTATGTACTACGTAAAACAAAATCAACTAATGTTCATTTAGATATTTTGTTAAAAAGTAATGAGCCTATATCTCATCAACCCCATAGATTACCATTTTCAGAGAAAAAGATTGTTGAAACCCAAATAGACGAATGGTTAGAACAAGGTATAACAGAATCCAGTTTTTCAGGAAATTGTATCCCAGTAGCATTCGCAAAGAAAAAAGACGGAACACCTCGTTTGTGCATAGATTATCTCAGATCAAATAAAGTAATTCTAAAAGATAGATTTCCCCTCCCACATTGATTGGAGATATACTAGATAGATTGCAGGAGTCGTGTGTGTTTATAGTACAATTGATCTCAAAACCGGATTTTTTAATGTAGATGTAAACAAGGATAGCAGAAAATATATTTGTAACTCATGAAGTCCAGCACCTATTTCTTAAGGTTCCTTTTGGACTACGTAATTCTGCAGCCGTGTTTCAAAGATTTATTAATTCTATTTTCCAACCATTGATTAATGTTGGTGTTGTTTTATACCTTATATGGACGATATAATTATTTTGTCTTCCTCAACTGAAGAAAGAGTCGAATGGCTTGAAAAGACCTTAAATATTGCGAGCGAATATAGACTAGAAATAAATTTTGGAAAATACCATTTTTTTGAAGAAGCGCGTTGGATTTTTAGGCCATGTCATTGAAGAAGGGAAAAATTTTTCATCTACTTAGAAAACCAAACCTGTGCTTCATTTCTCGGAGCCATGTAATTTAAAAAAGACATAGCTATTTAGAATTGACTGGGTATTTCAGGAAATTTATCCCAAAATATTCCATTATTGCTAGACCATTGAGTGATCTTTTGAAGAAAGATCAAAAGTTACTAAAGTTAAAGGAGGCAATACCTATGATGTAATCAAAGAGGGAAGTCCTAAAGGACCTGACTGTACCACGACTTGTGCTGAATTTCTAAAACCCTGATATAGTATACCAAAAGACAAGGACGTTATGCAAGTTAAAGTCGAAATGCTGAAGGATAGCATGAAGTCGAACTGACTAAAATGAAGCTAAAAGATAAACTGACTCATTTCTTTATTTCATATCTAAGAAGATAAGAAGCTGAATATCAAATTTGTTTCTTTTCAGAGAATTATCCTGTTTTGCTTATTTTCCTTCCCTGTTTTGCTGTTTTACTTTTTTATATATTTGCAGCGTCGTCTGGAGGGCCCGCCGATTTCAGGACGGCCGAACTGTGGTGGATGAACTACTATTTCGACCCGAGGCCACTATTTCAATTGCCTACTTAGAAAGGGGCTCAAGAAGCGCAACAACTTCTTCAGAGAGCGGCAGAAAACCGAAAGACGGAGACGCGTTAAGACATTGGTTTGATAGCAGCAAGACGACTGCTCCTTTCCCCTATAACTTTAAACTTAATTATCATTAAGACGATTAATTGTAAATATTCCAAGATTGTATATATTTGTGTTTATAAAAATGTGTTAATTAAATATTAGGCTATATAAGAATTGTTAATTAATTAAATTACGCCTTGGTCACTTCTCGTCCCATATATATATATATATATATATATATATATATATATATATATATATATATATATATATATATATATATATATATATATATATATATATATATATATATATATATACATATACATATAATACTAAAAATACAATTATAATAATAGGAATTTTAATACATTATAGGAAATCTAGCCAGCGCAAAAGCAACTAAGGAAAGATTTGCCAATATAAATAAGATAAAACATGAAAAGTATTGAAACCAGAAATATAAAATTGGAAAAATGCTAAAGTATACGATGCAAATGACAAGAAGAATGCATAGGGTTCACGACTTCATCAGGAAGGAGATGGCCAGCTATGCATGTATTTTCCACTGTATTTATTTTTTCTACTGTAGGTATGTTTCATCTATTGTGAGTGTTTTTACTCTTTTCTGCATATATATTTATTCTAATTTTTTTAACTAAGTTTTTTTAATACGAACACTCTTCGGGGGAATTGATCGAAGATATTTAGACGTTTGTCTTTCGAGCATGTCAGAAAAGATTGTTCATTTTGCATAGCTGGCCATCTCCCTCCTGATGAAGACGTGGTCCCTATGCCTTCTTCTTGTCCTTTGCATCGTATATATTTTAGTATTTTTCCAACTTTATATTTCTTGTTTCAATATTTTTCATGTTTTATCTTATATATATACATCTATATATATATATATATATATATATATATATATATATATATATATATATATATATATATATATATATATATATATATATATATATATATATATATATATATATATATATATATATATCTGTGTGTGTGTGTATGTATGTATATATATAGTATAAACAAAAAGAGAGAAATAAATATAATTCTTTTAAACCAAAACATCATGCAAAAAATATATTTTCTTTTTCATTCGAGAATTGATTTTTGAATTAAAATTTTTCTCAAATAAATATTTACCAAATTTTACTACATTTTCTCAAAGAATGCGAATATAATAGGGTTGAAATGTTTATCAATATATCAAAAATGTATTGAAAATTTATATTCCAGGTAAAAAAAATCTTTAGTGCAAATTAGATGTAGATTTTTGTGATTTTTCGTACAAGTAAAGAAATAACAATTAAGAAAATTCGTATAAAATATACTGACAAAAGACATTGATAATCTGTATGCGTTATAAATCGATATGTGTTATGAATAAAATTTTGAGTTGTTTGTACCTTAATCTGTAACGACCATCTCAAGATATTTCTAAGGAAGTCTGCTGACGTAAAACGGTCCATATGTGAAGAAGACGCAAGACCTTAACTACAAAGCACCTGCATCAACATTGATTTCTAACTCGATGACGCCTATCTGTCACTGTTATCTTAGTATTCCTTTTTGAATTCCTAATTTCATGACGAGATTGAAAATTTTCTTTAAGAGTAATAATTTATGGTAAGAACAAGAGCCATTTCATTCTCTAGAACTCTTCTAAATCCATCGAAGAAACGGATCATTTTGGAAAAGGTCTCTCACAAACATACAAAATGCTGCGACATCATCACAGCGTCTAATAACTTTTAGGAGTATTTGAATTATGAAATCTGTAGAGTCTGTGCACTGTATCAGAGTTGCTTTTTACAAACGGAAACCGTTGCACCTCAGCTTAGAAAGCAATTATTTACCATATGGTTTCTTGGAGGATCCCAAAAGTTTTCGTATGAGAGGAATTACTCAGACAGCAGAGTAGCATATTTTCATATACAGCCATGTCTAACCTTTCTAAATGTACAAAAATCCACTACATTAGTCTCATGGGATAGTATGTAGTAGTTTCTTTTTATTTCTTGGATTTTTCGATGCGATAACACATACATTTGAACGAACACATTGTACCTGCACTATTGTAAAGAGATTAGTTGCTCACGCGGTAGGATTGTCAAACAGTGACGTCATTCGATTCATCTGAGAGAAATTCTCTTCAAATAATTGATGAACGTTTTTGTGTGTAATGATCAGCAAAAGTCGTGGGATCAAGTATACCCACTGATATTCACTAACTAGATTCAGCGCGAATAAGGTTTTCACAGTAGGTTTGCTTAAAAACAGTAGCTCTTTTACTTATTATTTCCTCTCTTCAATTCAGCAGACTATTTAATACTTTAGGATTTCAACATTCACTTCCACAATCCAGGATACTTGTAGTGATCTGTTATGTTATAGGTTTTGAAAATTTTTTGTAGTTGAAATGGAATTGGATTAAAGATATTGCAGTTTTTAAATAAAAGTTACATTTGTGATTCGTTTGTAAATTCTAGTTGACAGTTGACTCTAGCGAACTCCCCGGAAGCTCCATGGAGTACCTAACTCCATGGAGCTTACATATTTTGAATTCTTTTTATATAAATTTTTTTTCATATTAATTGAGATTCATTTTTTCTGCAAATAAGGACGTATTAAAGTGCTGCTAAATATGCTACAGAAGTGTTTGCACACAAAATCATTGCAAAATAAACTCAGAATACAATTATGGTGTTCAAAAATGATTTCATAAAAGAATAATAAAATATTACTAAACTTCCACTTTTTATTTCTAAGCATAAAAAATATTCTGTTTGCTTTTAAATTATCTTGAAATTTTGATAAAATAATAAAAGCTATTTTAAAAACAATTATTTCATTATATGACAGTATATTATACCTCAAAATATAAAAATATATATTTATTCTCATATGTAATACAATATATGAAACTTTTCAAAGCTAAATTGTGAAGATGTAACAAAATACAGAATTTCAGCATGTTTAAATGCTTTATTACTGGAAAATTTAAATATAAATGTTTTTTAAAATGCTTGTGAAAAATTTCTGCAGATTTTAAAAGAAGCTATTTTTGATTTCGTCCGAAAGTGTTCAGAGAAAGCAGTTAGATTCTGTGTCCCTAAGGCAGTGGTCGGCAAAATGCGGCTCCAGAGCTGCATGTGGCTCTTTGGCTGCTTCAGTGAGGCTCAAAGATTCACGGAAGGCGAAAAAATATATTCTTTTTTAAAGAAAACTTGATTAGAAAAAATTACAACTTATTTTGATACATTAAAATTCTAAAATAAATCGAGAACATGCATCATTTTTTGCTTAAGTTAAAATATTGATAGGTAATTAGAATTTTATATTGTTGCAAAAATATGTAATAAACATTGAGTTTAATTTTATTGGTTTTCGTAAACGTAAACACAAATCATACTTTTTCTAAAGTAGTGGGAGAGGGGTGGCATTCCAGACTAGCAGTTGCAGTGTGAACAGTTTTGTATTATCTACCGCGTCGGCCGTTGTCATTGTGGCAACTCAGCCACAGTAAATCCCTAAAAAGGGAATGAGAAGCGCATCTTCCCTATCCGATGGGGAATCTAGCCCAGTTGCTATTTGGATGCGGTCGAATGAAGACCGTATTGGCACCAGTGTATTCTGGTGTGGAATTTACTTTTATGGAATATACTCATGAAAATTGTTATTTGTTATTGTTAAAATAAAATATTAAAGGCAATAGGACTTATTAATGAAAGGAAACCACGGAATGAAAGGAAACACATTTTCAAAGCGAACCACACATTCGCTTTGAAAATGTATTAGGTCACAGAGAATGTTGACTTGATTGATTTGACATGAGGGTTCATTTGATCAATATTTGAATGAGGATTTCGAATCGAACTTTCAGACCCACCAAAGGATCGAACTCATGAGCTGTAGAATTGAAGATAAAGTGCCAACTATTCTGCAAACAGTTCGCCTAGCGTTATTAAGGGTACAGCAACAATTCGTAACGCAACAGTCATATCTTATTAAAAAGTTGTATTTTTCAATGTAGCAGCACATCTTACAGGTATTTTTATACGATTTTATTACATGTTTGTGGTTCCGGTACAAAATTTGTAATCGATTTTCGATAACTTCTATTTCTCCGTATGTTGGAAGTTTTCTTCCATGTTTGGGTCATATTAAAAGTTTTGTTATTTTGATGATGGAATTTTTTTTTCTTTTTAGTGTAGTTACATATATATTTATATAATTGTATTTTTTTAAAAAAATTTTTTTAATTTTCTTTTTCATCCATTTAATAATGATAATAATTTTATATTGGTGGCTTTAGAAAAAAAAATGTTTTGAGTATTTTTATAGGCACCCCAGTTAACATGGTTACCGATAGAAAATAAAATAAAAACGGAGGATGAGAAAACCGCGACTTTAAAGTTTAGTGGACCTAGAATTTTGCGTTTATTCAAAATTTGAAGAGTTCCAACATGTCTTATGTGTAAGGAGAAATTCGCGCCTAACAAGAAGTCAAATTTAGAGAGACACTTTCAAAGCGAGACTAAATATCCTACCGGTGATGCAGGGAAGAAAGCAGTTGAGGAGTCCAAGAGCCTGGGCACGGATCTCCTTATTCGAATGGAAGAAGGTGTTGCTCATATCTAAGACATTTTTTTATTTCAAGTATTAAATTAGATTAGGGATAGTTCTATGAAGTATCCTTTCCCTCTAAATAGGGTGAAAAGACAGTTTAGAACAGTTATTTTTGTTCAAGGGAAAATGGGGGGGGGGAAGTCTCGCTCAGAGAAGCACTTCAGTGATACGGACGATAGTCGGTAAGTATTTATAGAAGTCTAATCATAAGTTTTACAGAGTTTGACATTGAATAGCATTTCAGTACATTTTTTTACAAGATAATATGATTACTAACCATTCAGTTTAGGTTTTAAATTTAAAATGAAAATGAATTTACTATCTTCTCGCACCATTATCTGGAACAGGAGTGAAGAGTCCATCGTCGTTCCGAATGTTCGTTTGCTTACATTGTTGTTAGTAAGTGGGGAGAGGGGTCCCCTCTCTCCCCTTGCTTCTGCTCTTTCGATTTGCTCTCCAGTTGGTTCGTTCAGGCGTTGCTCCTCTCCGAGTAGGCGGCAGCTTTCAATGGACGCATTTGAATGCGTTCGAATGCAAACAAGTAGTATAATTGCAATTATAATTTTATTATTTATAATTAATTGTTGATAGTGTTAGTCAGTGAGGTTAATTATATGGTTAGTTATAGTAGTATGACGTAACAATTAAGATATAGAAATAGTATAAAATATATGAGTATTATTTAATTACAGACTGAAATATATACAAATTTATTTAAAAATGATTTATATAAAGATTAATTTTCCTTCGTGAATAAAATAGAAAATATGAACTAAGGGGATACATTTTTGACAATTTCCATTCAATAAAAAATTTTGTTTACTGTGTCTTCAATTTGTTTTAAATTTTCTAGATTATTTTTTATTATAGATTCATTAGAGTACTATCATTTCTAAGGAAATGTATTATTTCCATTATTCAACTGAATAAGGAAGTATTCCCTGAGATATTTTCATTACTTTCTTCACTTGCTATTGCCATTGGCTGCTGGGGGACTAACGGTGTCTGCGTAGGTTGTAGTGTTATGAGTTCGGTACTGGTATTTGTGGAAACAGTATTGCTTGTCTTTGCTGAGTTATTGATTAGAGCTGGGTATTCTTTTTATCTGTAACTCAGGAGGTTAGTTTGATGAGTATTATTTCTATTATTTATGTTATTTCTATTATCTATTATTATGGGTTTTAATTTCGAAATTTTGGGGCATCCTCCAAAACTAACTGGATGTTCTCCGAATCATTTTGGTTTTTTCCCTTTTCCTTCATTATTGACATCGTTGCAGTTAGATGTTTGCCGATCAACCGCGCACTGAATGCAACAATCGAGCTTCCTTCAGAAGTCATGGATGAGAGGTTTCTCCTTTTCGAAGGAGTTCCAGTGCCAGACGCACACATCTACAATTTAATTGTTTTATTTTTCTATCCTTCATGTTAGTCTTAACTTTATGCATGGTTAGTTGGTGTAATAGATTCTGAAGAGTTAATATTCGTCAACTTCTATGTTTAATAACTGGATGCAATCTTCCAGCAATTTTTGTTTTTAGCCAAGAGATTGCTAACAGAGGGAAACCGTACACAGACGGCGAATACATCAAAATTGTTTTATAAATGCATCCGAAGAGCTATTTCGGGATTTAAGAACAAAGCAGATATTCTGAAAATAATGAAAGAGTTACCATTATCTACCAAAACCATTAAAGATAGAAAAATTAAAATGTGTTCGAATATATGCGTTCGAATATAACCAGCATATTGAAGATCTGAAATTGGTTTCGGTTTTATCAATAGCAGTTAACGAGTCTTGTGATATAAATGATACAACGCAAGTTTCACTTTTTGTAAGATTTATGTCTCGTTCAGGCCGTAAAGAAGAACATTTAGGATTACTGCCACTCAAAGGTCAGACTCTTGTAGTTGTTGTTTACTAATGACACTTGGACAAGCCAAGCTCGCTATGCTATGCGAATTAAGTCGATTGATAGCGTCTTTTGTTTTAATCAGAGCACCATGAAGGTGAAAGTACGACTTTGCTCTACACACATGCCATAGGTAACCGTTTATAGGGTAGGCAACCCTTCACACCTCATTCATACAAGGAAAGGACAAAGACAGGATAGATAGAGAGAGAAAGTACATTCTTGCCCGAACCGAGATTCAAACCCAGGACCTCCTTATCCGTATTCAGGCATGCTGACCACTTGACAAGTTGGTCGGCGGTCAGACGCTTGGAGAAGATATCGCAAATGCTGTAATTGAGTGTATGGATAAACATCATATTCCCCTCGATAAAATTCTGTCGATTTCAACAGATGGGACCAAAAGTATGACCGGCGTAAGAAAAGGGTTTGCTGCTATTTTGAAAGAAACAATAAATCACGAGATACTTGTTTACCATTGTATCATTCACCAAGAAGCGCTTTGTGTACAACATTTCCCGATGAAATGCGTAAAGTTATGGAATTACCATTCTCAACTTCAATTTAGCTAGAGCTCTTAGTCATTGCCAATTCAAAGAATTCTTTTATCTGAAATGGAGTACGCTGATCTTCTGCTTCAGAACAAGGTATGTTGCATATCAAGAGGGAATGTTTAAAATGTTTCGCGCCCCTTTTCCCGGAAATTAAAGCCTTTCTCCTTGAGAAGAGCGTTCACTATCCAGAACTAACAGACGATCAGGGGATCCAAAGGTTTTATTTCATGGTAGACGTTACGTCTCATCTAAATCAGCTTCATCGTAAATTACAAGGGAAAGAAAACGTAATTTTTTTGATGTTATAAAAATTAATAACATTTGAAAACAAACTATCCATTTTTGCTCATAAGATAGCAGTATGACATAATAGTAATATGGAAAAAAAACAAAAGGAACATATTGTAAATAATGAAGTATATGTTGCAGAATGTTTGGAATCAGTCGATCAATTTGTATGTAAAATTAAATAAATCACCATCATTTGATCATATGATCGTTAATCTTTTGTACAAATTAAAAAAATTATAAATTTTTCGTACTGTATTTTCAATACTTACATTTATTATTATATTTGTGATACTATTTGTGTTAATTATTTTATGTTTCATTTTTTTTTTCAAAATGAAAAATTATACATAAAACAGTTCACTATAATATTGCTACGAGTGTTAAGCAAATAATGTATAGTCATTTAATTAAAAACTAAAAAAAAATTTAATAAATTAAATCGAAGTTGTTAGAAATTTTTTTATCAGAAAATATTGTAAAAAATTATTAAATTAAAATCAAAATAGATTATATAGAATTATTTTTGATCTAGTTTTAGTTTTCGTTTTTAAGCTTACAAATAGATAATCTCATAACTATATAAAAAAATCCACAATCCTATACCAATAGACTACATTTGGGGAGAAAAAAATATGTTCGGTTATTGTTGTACGTTTTCGACTGCTTATTCCTCCTATTTATTAAGCATGCAAAATTGACGAGATTGATAAATGAATTGGCATACTCCTTTCCACGTTACGACAACGGACAGACATAACAGAACTTTTAATCTATATACTCTCTGTCAGAACGATTGTCTTCGGATAAGTTAGGTATCAAACCCAGCTCTTCCTGGTTTGGAGAACAATGCCTTTCTCCATCAGGCTTATGTGACATCTCCAAAGGAATGTATTTGAAAAGATTTAGTTCAAGTGACACACATTATTATAAAAGGAATAGAACAAATGTTGTCATTAGAAAAACGAGTATATGAGAACGAACGAATATACTCCATTAATGTGAAACTGATTTATAAAATCTTTTGTAAATTTTTAATTTTGCTGCATAAGTGAATTAAGTAACTATTATAATACTTTTGTAGATACTTTTAAAAAAAAATTTAAAGACTTTCTATAACAACCATTTGATTATTTTCATGATTTTCCAAAATGTAATTTATATTATTCCTCAAATCTATTTCATTCTTTATTAAGAATTTGATCTGCATATTATTTAAAAGATATTTTACAATAAACAATCGAATGACATTGTACATCAGGTACTAAGATTAAAATTTTCAATAGATTTTGGGGAATAATACTGCACACCGACACACAAAGTTATAGAGTTGCAAAATGTTTTCCTTTTGGTGTTGAAGAGGGAGCAGAAACGCGATCATTCACAAAAGAAGAGAGTTTTATGCCTGTGAACAATTTTTTTCGATGCATATATGTACAACTTATACAGCAAAATCGAATGCAGATTTAAAAGAAAGCTGTACTACATCAATAAATATTATAAGTCTAAAACATTTAACTACAGTTATGATCTGTATGAGTATTTTCTATAAACTATAGAAAAATACAATGCATATAAAGTACTATGGTTAAAATTTTAAATTATAATACATTTGGAAAATACTGTATATATACATACAAAGTGAGTGCTTTGGAGTATATTCCATCAAATTTCAACAACAAAAAACATTGCAAACTTTTTTCTTTTGCTGATAGGTACTAATAAAATTGCACCATGAGCAGAAAACAAGTGATAAATCGCAGGTACAAAAGGAGATAGTTGTATTTTATTCTAAGTAAGCAAAACAATTATTTTTGAGATCTGCATAACTTACGGCAAAGAGCAAACGAATACAAAATTAAGAAGAAACTATATTAACATTGGTAAATAGTATAGATATATAAAACACTTAATAACAGTTATATAAACGATTAGATAATATTGTTTTAAAAATTAGATAATTTAATTATATAATTTAAAAAATATAATTTTAAGATATATGTAATGATAATGTTTAGTTTTTCTTTATTTTCTATTTGATTTTCTTTCTATTTGGCTTCTTCTATTTGAGTATATAAAATCAGTCTTCAGTTTTTTTTTCATAATTATGAGATGAGGGAAAAAGTGAATGTGAGAAAAAGTGTCATGAGTGAGATAATAAAAAAATATAATAAGAAAAAATTATAATTTTTTAATTTTTAACAAATGCTAAAAAATTAATTTGATTCAAAGTGGAACAATAAAATTTGGTTTAAAAAAGCATTTCCATTACACATAATGTAATCCTGGTATTTGTATTCCTAATCTATTGTTTGTATATATTACTCTTCATTTTTGTATTTATTAATAAATTTTTATTCTGTCTTGCTACAAATTCGTAATGGAGCACTCGTATTCCTAAAGTGATACAAGACAGAAGTCTGTTTTCTACATAATATTTAGATAATTATACTTAAATTAAGAAAAGTACACGTGATTGTTTTCAAATACCACCTATCAAAGCACATTTAACACCTACTTTGCTCTATTCTGTATCTTTTAATTTATCAAGAGTGATAGACTCACGATTGAATATCTGCTCTTACGGTGCATAAATGAACAGACATCGCAATTTTGAAAGAGTATTTTCCTAAACTTATTTTTGTAGGTTTCATCTTGTCCCAGAGTAAAACTGTACTTTCCGAAATAGAAAGTATTAGGCTCAATCTCAGCTAATGCGGACCATGGAATACATGTTTTTACATTGACATCCCTCAGATAATTACTACGGAATTTTCCCCTCGTACGAAATACGTAGGAAGCCCACTCTGTCTGAAAAGGTCTTCCCGAAAAGTTTTACGTGATAGAACTTGAAATGTATTTTCTGCAGCTTCACTATACAAAGACAGTGCAATGTTTTAAATGCACTCTTCGACTTCATTGGGCACCAAAATATCAACCTTCTACGTTCGTTCTTTGAGTACCAAGCATATGTTTTCAGCCCATTTAGAAAAAACTCGTTATTTGATTGAATGGTAAACACCTAAGAAAAGAGCAACATTTGTAACTTATTGTCAACTACGATGCATCCGAATGGACGTTACACACAGCTTAGAATCTTTCATTCATCTACTAGATGGTACTAAAACTTGTTTGTCATGATAACAGCAACACAAATTTCGATAAAAATATTGCCTACAGCAATAAAACATGTTTCTCTAGATCATTATCTTAAATTATGACTAAGTTTTAATCTCTTTTTATCTAAAACTACATACAATTCTTTATTGTACAAGGTGTGTCCGGAAAATAGGTATAAAAGTTTAGTAATAACTTTATTTTACATTTATTCAGGTATTACAATACGGTCTCCTTCAAAGTACTTACCCTGAGACGAGATACACTTCTGCCAACGCCGTTTCCACTGTTGATAACATTGCTGAAAGTTTTCAGTTGTGATGCTGTTCAGTTGCCGTGTCGTTTCTGCCTTGATGCCTTCCACATCTCCCAAGTGCCGCCCCTGAAGCACCATTTTGCATTTCGGGAACAAGAAGTCACAAGGGGATAAATCAGGTGAATAAGGCGGGTGCTCTGTCACGGTTATTGATCTTCGGGCCAAAAACGCACGCACAACGAGCGACGTGTGAGCAGGCGCAATGTCATAATGAAGGATCCACCTGCCCCCTTTTGGCCATTCTTGCCCAGTTTTGCAAGAAACTTGATGTTGATGCGCGTTCCTCAATCAGAGAAAACTTCATGCCGACGGCAGGTGAAAAAGGGTAACTTTCAACAAGCAGCCGCACACTCTTATTTACACGCAGAGCGGTCTGACTCGAACTGAGCGTTGATGGGATTGGTTACAACAGTAGTGCCACCTGGCGGTGACTGCAAACTGTAAAATAAAGTTATTATTCGACTTTTATACGTATTTTCTGGACAAACTTCGTATAAGAAACCAACTTGTATGCATAAGAAAATGTCAGATATTAAGTAACCAGTAAGAAACGTAAAAGAAAACCTGTCGTATAAGTAACCAGTACCTCACATCGTGCGGGTTTCTTGTACGCATATTTCGTTTTCTTTCTTTCTTTTTTTTTTTTTTTTTTTTGTTTTGCATATTTCTTGACATGAAACCATGATTGTCAAGTTACTGCAGCATTAGCATATTTCGCTGTACCTTATCCATAGTTGAACTTTACCAGCCAGATGGGATTCTTTGTCATTTAGAAGCAGGGACCAGGCAGATGAGCTTAAAATAGTTGACTTGCCACATCCGTTTTTATCATTTCCCTTAGAGGACATTGCAACCACGACCTGCTAAATGTGATCCAGTAGCTTCTGGTGAACACAACGGATCTTCGATTAAATCGGGATTTACTTGACTACCTTCCCATAATGAGAAACAAGCTTCCCCTTTGGGTGTCACATCACAAATTCGCATTCTTCTGTTCACTTCTGCAATAAATGCCAGCTAGGACTGACTTCCAAATATTAGCATTTTTGTCGGCCTACTTTTGGAAGAATTGAGAGAATATAATTGCAATAATAAGGAAAAATTAATTCTGATTTTGACAAATATATTTATAAATATCAATATATAAAAATATTTTTAGAAACAGTTTGCTATTTTTATTTATATAGTCACTTTATAAAAATGATGTGGGTAAACTTGTTTTACAATATAAAAACAATGAATAAACTTCTCAAAAATTCTTAAGTGAAAATTTCATTTTTAGACTTAAAAACAGCGACTGCCAAATAAAGAAAATAGTGGAAACTCCTAAGCGAAGATATATAAACATTTTTAATCTTAGTATTTGCCTTTGAATAAGCACATAGGTTATCAGGATTATTATCAAGCTGCATAACACATAAGCAAAAATGTGTACAATAAATCCTCAAAAATTTGAGCACCCAAAATTAAGAATGCATGTGTACGTGTTTTTTATTATTATTATTTTTTTATTTTTATTTTTTTTTATTGGAAATTTTAAAAATACAGTGAGTATAAAAAGTATTCGTACACTACGATAATTGATTTAAAAGATATCCGTTCATACAAATTATAAACATAAATTCCATTTTAATTAATTATAGATATATAGTAGAACATATTTTCACTAGTTGCGCATGTGAAATTTACAAGAAAATAATTATTATACATGAATAAATATTTACTAATCCAACATCTTGTGGTGTAAAAAGTATTCGTACATTATGCACATATATTGGCCAATACAAACTTTAATATTTCAACTAATACCTTGAAGGATATGTTTTAACTCGAATAATTGCCTTGAGTCTCTTTGGCATCGATGCCACCAATTTTGCTTTTATTGAGCTAGATATGGCGTCCCATTCTTGATTAAGAGCTGATTCCAAATCATTTTTATTAGAAATATGTCTGTATCCAATATTTTTATCAAAAACGTCCCATAAATTCTCGATGGGGTTGAGGTCCGGCGATTGAGGAGGAAGTTTCATGAACTTTGGGATATTATATAGTATCCAGAGTCTTGTGTTTAGGGCTGTGTGCTTGGGGTCATTATCATGCATGAAAACTTAATCACCATTCACGCACATTTTTGCTGCACTAGATCCTAAATTATTGTTTAAAATGTCAATATAAAGTTGATGATTCATAATACCTTTAATAAAGACTAATTTGCCCACCCCAAAACCACTCATACACCCCCAAACAAGCAGACTTCCATTCCCGTGTTTCACTGTTGGCACTAAATTCTTAGGATGCATTTTTGTATTGCGCTTTCTCCATACCATTCGTCTCCCGTCTGATCCAAAGATGTTGTATTTACTTTCGTCTGTAAAGATAATCTTTTTCCATACATCTGGACTTTTATTAACGTATTTGTTGGCGAAAGACAATCGCAGCTTCCTATTCTTCACACAAACAAAGAATTTTCATCTAACAACACGGCCATGAAACCTTCATTTCTGCATGCATTTCGAACAGTACTTACGGAGACTACTGTTCCCATGTTCTTCAGTTCTGATGTTAATGTAGGAGTCCTTATTTTGGGATCCTTCTTTAATGAACGTACCAGAAACCGTCTGTCAGATGATGTCAATAGACATGATACCCCAGTACGAGAACTGTTTTGAACCTTTCCAGTGGCAGCAAACTTTTTTATGCACAGATTAACGGGGTCTACCAACCAGATCAGAAATTTTGTTGTACGATTTACCATTTTACGGAGCTTTAAAATCAGTTCTCTTTTTGAAACACTTGTCTCTTTACTTTTACTACCTATTACAGAATTTCTAGTTTCTCAATACATTAAAATTTCCACTGAAGAACCTTTTAAGTAACTTGTAAGATGACGTCAATTAACTACATCTTAATGGCTAAGCCAATCACAAAATATAACTAAAAAAATTTGCTTTACTTTTAGTGTACGAATACTTTATACACCACAAGATGTTCGATTGTTATAGTTTTGTAAATATTTATTCATGTATAAAATTATTTTTGCGTAAATTTCACATGAAACTTGTGAAAATATATAAATACAAAATATCTATTATGTATTTATTAATAATTAAAATGGAAACTATGCTTATAATTTTTATGAATGGATATTTTTTAAATCAATTGTCGTACTGTACGAATACTTTTTACACTCACTGTATCTTTTCATTTGGTTGTTTCTTATAATCGTGTCAAGCGTCAAATTTCTAAGAATTTTAGTAGCTTCAGTTCATTTTATCTGCAATTCCCTTTCCAATGCATGCTTTCAATTTCCTTTCTTTTTGATCTGCTATCTTATCATCTCTTTTAAATGATGGCACAAATATTCAACACTATTAAAAGGAAGAGATGAAAATGTTTTTTCAATTCATTGGAATGCTGATTCTCGGCCACCCGATGGTCCTTATTTAGAAGACTATTTTATTAAAATGTAAATTTTGATTTTAATTTGAATATTTTTATGTCATAATTCCCTAATATATTAAGATATATCCTTTTATATACAATTTGATAAATAGTTTTTTAAAATCCGAAGGCCGTCCACACCAGATCATTCTGGAGTATCCCCTTCTTCTTTGTTGTTGAATGACCTTTATCACTGATGGTCGATGCAGTTCGGGATCTCCTAAATTTCCCTTCTTCACTTTGTTTCACTTACATTGGTAGAGCTTGTTGGTAAGCTTTGTATGTTCTATTTTTGTAAAAATAGATTTTCCCAAATATTCGGAAGTGCTTTTAGAAATTTTAGAGATACATATTGTAATGTCAATTTTTATGTAGCGTTTATTTTTCTACATTTTGGTATTAAGCTTCAAATTTCATTTCGAATCTCCAACATTTTGGTATCAACTTTTCTAAATCATTAAATTTGCGAATACAATTCTTATTTCTAACAAACATTTCTTCTGCTTTTAACATTTAGCTTCATCTGATATATTAAAAACCCCTTTTGCTATCTGTCATTTCTTCTTCTTAAATGTATTGAAAATGCCAACTTGGAAACGGTAAAGCTATTATTTTATAACGTATATTTTAATATATTACCAAGTACATTTTCTTTAATTCAAGTGGTAGTTTTCCGAAACAATCTTAATTTTATGATTCAATAGTTGAAAATTTTATAAGCCCTGTGTGTTAATTCATTTTAATTAATCTTTACAAGTAATTTAGATAAAAAATAACTGTTTTTTAATGGCAGGGAAATCTGAATGTCAGGGACACTAGGTTTTTTCAAATAAGAGAACTTTTAATTTTTACAAAATAATTTCATTACAGCACTTTTAAAAACTGATTTATAATCAGATATAACTATATATATAACATGAAATAAAAAAACTACTTGCTTATTATAATTAAAAATTAATTTTATTCACATCATACTGTGTGAAAAAAGTAGAAAGACAGTTCTAATTAATGAAAGTAAAAGTCTTGTTAATAAAGAATTTTTCTGTCATTTGCTTTAACTACTTCAAAGACTATTTGCTATTGAATCATATAATTCTTGAATTTTGGTATGTAAAAAATAATCCGAAACGAAATTCAAATCGTCACGAATTTCGAGCAACGGTTCATATTGCTTGCCTCTGTCATAAACACGCCGAACCGTTACTGATCATGTATTTTAAACATTATTGAGGTCAGTACTTTTAGCAAGCTATGGCAAAAACTGAACATTATATGTTTCAAACCAGTTTTTAATGCCATTAACCGGATGAATTGATGCTCCATATTGCTGAAATATCCAGTTTTCTCTGCCTAGCTCATCGCAAAGGGAAGAAGTTCTGTAATTAAAATTTGAATGTAATCTATATGTTTCTGTCTTTATTCAGAAAACACTTAATTGTTTTTTCCAATGTAGCCGACTGATATCCAAACCCTTCAACTGCCTCCTCCTTCCAGCCAGAAGGGTCAGGTAAAATAAGTTTCTTCCTGTGTACCCAGAGAATGCCAAGAATATTCACAACCATTTGAGACATCGAAATTGAATTTTTTTTTTCATCAGAAAAAAATAACTGAACTCCATTTGCTGTTTCAAGGCATGTGTTCTTAGACCCAATGTAGTCTGTGCTCAATGCGAGTTTCATCCCATTTAAGATGCTGCTTTTTTTTCTCTTGAATATGAACGTATCTGATCTTTTCGTGTAGTTGTAAATTGTTTATCTAGTTACATGTGTGAAGCCAGATATGTCTTGTGTTTTTCCGATGCTTCCACGTGTATTTTTAAGTTCTTTGAAGACTTCTCCTTGATTAACGAGTCAATTTTTTAAGTCCTACAATCTTTGCTTTCCTCTGATTCCTTAGATTTTTCAAGAAGTTAGAAACAGCATTTAGTCTGATGTGTAGGGGTGCTTTGAAATTTCTCTTATACTTTTGCCCACTTCTTTACATGTCACAATTTGGCCTTTTTGAAATTCACTTAAATGTTTCCCCCTATGATTATAATAACACAAAAATTTAAGATTTTTTCCACAAAATATATCTTTTGAAAGAAAGAGTTTAAAAGAACAATGTTTTCAACATATCAAGCTGTTACAGATTCCAAAATGAGGATATTTTTGCAGTTGTCCTTCTACTTTTTTCACAGACCAAAAATCCTTAAGTATTATTCTTCTAATATCTTCTAAGTGGTAAATAGAACTTAATCACTGAAAATAAAAGAAAAATCAGTTTAATAAAATAAAAAAACTACATAAAAATTTAACATTAAAGATGTATTTCATTTTAAACAAAGTTTAAAATGAAATACATCTTTAATACTAAATTTTTTATACAATTACTGTGACTAGCAGATTAAGATCTGTACACACAACTATTCTTAACTATTCTTCAATGAAGCATAAAATTGTAGAAATCATTTGTTTCACAGCTGTAAGATCTGGTAAAGAAAAGTCAATATGAACAGATTAAATGAA
Organism: Latrodectus hesperus; assembly: GCA_037975125.1. Taxonomy (NCBI): domain Eukaryota; kingdom Metazoa; phylum Arthropoda; class Arachnida; order Araneae; family Theridiidae; genus Latrodectus; species Latrodectus hesperus. The sequence goes on along the minus strand of CM075859.1, from coordinate 96,627,458 downwards.
GAATGATACAAAATACGACAAGTAAGGTTTTGAAATGTCAAAAGTAATCCAAGGAATTAGAGTTAGTTTATATTTCCAATATGTCACTAGTCAAAATAGAGAAAAAGGGAAGCTGAACTGGCAAAAATGATCTTTAATCTTGTTTACCCTCATTTGGCAACTGAGGGGAGATCTCAAAAGCTTCAGTTTCAGAAAAAATGTCTTCCTCCTGTAAAAAAGAAAAGGAAGAACTTTCAATAACATATTTTAGCAACCGGTTTTTAAGTTTTGATTTAAATTATAATTTTAACGCTATTTGGTATTAAAAATTTCGGTTTAATGGTTAAATTAAGTAAATACACAGTTTTTTTATTAAAAAATATATATATTCATTAGAAATATGTGTTTTTAAATTATTACGTTTTTCTATACTTTTTTTCGATACAAATTAATTTCTACTATAGTTTTTGATATCATAAAGAACGAAAATAATTTGTCAATACCCTTTTTTAAATATAATTCATGTATTTAAAGTTATTAAATTTTACAAATGTACTGTGGATTTTCAAAATTTTAATAACTATGTCACTATATTAAAATCTGAAGCAAAATTATTTTGAACTTAATTCCTAAATTTTTAAAGCACTTCATATTCCAGCTTTTTGTTCAACAGTTTGTGAGTTCAATTCGATTTCAGCCATGGATGTTAGTAGTGTTTCAAAATTGACTTTAAACTGCATATTCTAGTCCAATCAGCCCTAGTGTGCAAAATATGGTTGTTGAGAGACAAATAAATCTTCTTACGTGTTCATACATTTTATTATTCCATGAAGTGCATCATTATTTGAAAGGCTTTTATAGTTATAATTAAAAGGAAAATCTTAATTTGAAAGCAAATGCAATTTGTGTGTGTGTGTGTGATTGTTATGGATAATGAGGGATTAGTTGCATACGCATTTCATTATTTAAAAATCCCTGATGAGAATTTAACCATAGGAAAATTAACTTCTATTTGGCTTAATTGATTATATTGTTGATAATTGCATAAAAAATTAATTTCTTCTAAGCCAATTTATAAAAAATTCTTATTGAATGTCCTGTAATGAAGATTTCATTTTTCCTAAGGAGGGCTTCTTAGAACAATTTTGAGATATAGTTACTTACAAGAACTTGCATCTGTTTAACTGTCAAATGATTAAATCCAAGAAATTTTGAAACGGAACTGTGTTATCGTATTTCAATAATAACCAATTAGTTGTTTCAAATTGACACCTAATATAAAGGACATTGATTGAGTGATTTACCAGTTATAGAATGCAGTAACTGTTACTTTTACTTGACAATAGGAATTTCTTCACTTGGTGACAAGTAATGTGTAAACAGCATTAGCTAATTAGGAGGTAAAAATTTTGCATAATTAATTACTTTGATTTTGCTCAATAAGCTTAAGTGAATTGGTTGATATCACAAAACATATTCTACTTAAGAATTCAGAAATTTAAAAATATACATTAAAAAATGAGAATTCTTTTATCTCAAACTATAACAAAGATATGTTTGAAAGTTTACAGGGATGTTTTAATTATTTATTGCTATCATTCAACTGAATGTTGCCAACCCAATTCAATATCATAGCTACTTAAAAATTCATATTAATAAGCTTTTTTTAAAATTTAGTTGCTGTTGATTCCTTAATGTAAAAACTAATTATATGATATTATTTTGGTAACTTAGCTGCTTCATGAAATACATGTTACTCTCTCTCTTCTTACCCTAAAAAGTAGTGCGATGGCCATGCCATACACCATCGCAACTCCCGACCTGGCGTGCCAAGCTGGCGGGACGGAAAACTAACTCTACGCACTTATGTAAATTACTCAAGACTTGCTTGGAAACTATAACTGCATTGCAACTAACTGATTATATAATTTTGTAACGTGTACGGGTATTCCTGTAGCATGCACTTCACCTCCTACTGCTAATTAAAGTTTGTTTAGTTTTATGAAGTAAAATTCTATTCACCATTTTCGTCGGTGTAATATCCGACTTACGACATCTAAATCACTGCAGTAGTTTATTATCATTAAAATTTCGTTATCATTTATTCGCTTCATTTCTTTAGGTGCATTAATAATTTGCATTGACCTAATATCATAAACCAACTTCATTTTGCCCTTGTAACATAAATTTTCTTTTGAAATACTTGTTAAATCTTTGATTAAAAGAGTAAAAATGTTCTCATATTTTTCTTTACGGACACATTTGCTGCAAGTTATAAAAGTATTATGGAAATGTCACTCTAAATTCTTTAAACAGAATATTTTATGCACGATTGTGAGCATTGAAATATTATTTTTTAATGACTGTCTAATATTATAAAATTTTCCCATTTTTAAATAAATTCATCGAAACTCTTAATATTTTTAACTTTGGTTTCATAGAATATGTAAAATTATTTTAGCATTACAATTCATCTAATATGATTAGGAATGACCACAAAATCTACACTTTGAATACAAAATTCTTTTTTATTCATGTGATAGTCTTTAATACAAATTAAGTATATATAGTTTTAAGTATTTTATAGACAAACATATGATTTTTCTAAATAAATTTCAAAAATATTTTGAAAATATTTGATAAGGAATTGATAAAAATGTTCAACTAATGATTGAGGAACACTTTCATCTTCTAATAATATGGATGTTTCTACAATGCTATATTTATAATTAATTTGTATCAAATTAAAATTTTCACTTAAATGAAGTTCTGATTTACCAATTTATGCATGATTTGAAAATTACTGCTTTGATTTTTTTTGCAGTAACATATAATATCTTAAAAGGTATAATATATAAAAGCATTGCGCGTTTCTATAACATATCAACTTTCGGCAAAATGATTAATATGGAATTCAAAATAATAGTTGGAAACTGAGATTTTTCACATGAATATCAAAACAAAGATTGTAAATATATGCAACAGGAATTTTTTTATAGAAACTATTAAAATGTTTTTTGAAATTATTATTGATGGTATTTACACATGCGTTATTTATTTAGAAGTTAGATGGTGAATATATCATTTAATCATTATGAAGGTTGAATGATTGAGTAATTTAAAAAAACTGTTTATATTATATAAATCTAAACTAAAATATTAAAAGGAGAGCTAATACAATTTAAGTGTTAGGCATTACGTAACCCATCTGGAAGTGAGTTTATTTTACATAAGTGAGAGGTAAGTCAAACCACTTCACTCGTTCTCTGCCTCCACGGTGGATTGATATAAAATAGATCACCACAGTACTCCCCCACCAGTTAATTGGACAGCATGTACTAGGAACGAACCTGATCAGGAAGAAATTGAAATCGAACTATCCGACCGGAACGTGTTATGGTGGATGAGGTACCTGAAAATTCTAGTGGAGCCGAAGGAGACAAGGAAGGAGTTGAAGCGAGCTGAGAATCATGTATCATGTAGCACGGCTTAAGCCGATATGTTGAAAAATGTTTTCGTTTACCGTTAAGATCAATTTAAAAAAAACTTGGCGTTTCTTGATATAACTTTAAATGGTCCAGTATATGGTTATTGAAGGGGTGATTGCACAGTATCTATACTCAGAAACACATGGATGCAATTTGTAATGTCTTGATGTACAAAAACAGTTTAATTTCCACAGTGTCTAGAAGCAGATATGGGTCTCAGTGACCGCATTCTATCTCTCAAGAATTTTACATGAATTTTTATTTGCTATGGAACAGGAGTGAAAATATTCTCCATGGAGTCGAAGGGGAGAACCATAAATGCCTCAGCAGTTGATGCACCCAAATCTTCTTTTAGAGAGGATCGGATTTCTAGAAAGATACTGGGTAATATTTCAACCCAATGGCCAGTTGCATGAGCTCGGATCGCTGCTTTGAATTGGCGATGAAAATGCTCGATCGTTGCATTTAGGGTTGTATGCCGTTGTGTGGGTACGTTCAACACCAAGAAGTTGAGTGAATGAACGACACAAATCACTTTCAAATCCTGGTGTCCCTGATCATTAGTAACATGGTCAGGAGCTCCAATTCTTGCGATCCAGCATGAAAAAATGCATTTGCTACAGTTTCAGCAATTTGATCAATAATAGGGATGGCTTCGGACCATCTAGTAACTATATCGACACATGTAAGGCAATATACGTAACCCTTAGATGGAGGAAAAGGACCCACAATGTCAAGATGTACATGGCTGAATCGATCTACAGTATATTTGTATGTACCCAATGGAGAAAGAATATGTTTTCAACTTTACTCTTTTGACAAGAGAGACATGTTTAACACCACAAAGCACAATCTTTCTGCTGTGAAGGCCACACATAACGCTGACGAATTAAATCTGTGGTGCTCTTGTTCCTGGATGTGAAAGTTGATGGACTGCCATGAAGACACTTCGGAGTTTTGCGGGAACGTATAGGTGGATAAGACCTGGGTAGAAACATCACAGTAGATTGAAAGAACGTCTGGAGAGTAAGAAAGGCGCTGCAGTTGTATACTAGATAACAATGTTTGAAGTTCCTGATCGTCTTCTTGAGCTTGGGCCAATTCGGTGAAGTCCACTACTGATGGAAACTCGACAGCAGATAAACGAAAAAGTGTGTCAGTATTATATCCAACGTTACAACGGACAGACTCATCCTCCGTATAGCTGCAGTGTTCCACATAATGCAAAGCATTGCCTTCACTGCCGTTCCCGCAGCTGCAATGTGAGATAGACGCTTTACCGAATCAGTGGAAGTACACTGGGAAGGATCCATGGTTTGTTAAAAGAAAGATGCTCAGTGGATTGGAGATGAGCCTGTCCGTTGTAACGTTGGATATAATACTGTGCGTGAAGCGCCCAGTTGAAGAGTCATCAGAACAGCAGAAGGTGGGTCCGTGGAAGTGGTAGGTCAATTTGTGTGATTTTCTCATCCACCGCTGCTTCCTTTGCTCTTTGATCTGCCAACATGCTTCCCACACTCTTAAAATAATCGAGTGGATTTCGCTCAGTAGGAGTGAAATGTCACTCGTTCATTTTCACAAAACTCAACCAATCTTTAAGATAGAAATTTACTCTTTTGAAAGATGTGGATAAACCATTCCTTTTAAGAGGAGTAACAACATATCGTCTAAAGGAGAATATTAGATAGAAAAAAGAACGAATTTCAAATTTTTATAGAAGTATTGCTGATTTTTTTATATTGACAATTTAGTGCAGAAATTAGGTTTTAAATTCTTTATTTTCAGGATATATATATATATATATATATATATATATATATTATATATATATATATATATATATATATTATATTTGCAATTACAATATAAAGATATGATTTCTTTAGTCAATAATATAACAGTACAATTGAATACAACACTTTAATTGATTTGGATAATTATAGTGGTTTTTAAATTACATACAATATCACGCAATTTGTTCAGCCATTTATTACATTACTTATATATATTTAGTTTTACATGTGAGTGCAGTAGCACTCTCAAGAAAAAATCGTCACACTACTTATTTTTCAGTTTAGTTTACTATGGGCCCATAAGTACAAAATTAACTTTTACAATCATTATTAGTTCAACAAATTGTACACAATTTAAATAATTCATAAATATTTTATGTAAGTAAGTATAATTTAAGTTCTTTTGAAAAAATCCTTTATTTAAAGTGTAACTAAAAAAATTTTTTTTCAGCTTCTGGATCATTAGCTTCTGCTCTATCAGCTTCTGGATATTAAATATCAAATTCCAAATCTATCTGTAATAAAGAGAAAAATTATTTATATTAAATTAATAGAACTTTTTATTGCAATTTAAAGCAAGAGTAATTTGTTTAAAAAATGACATTCTCCTTAGTTACTTAATTAAAATTTAGTAACTGAAGTTAGTGAATTAATCATTGTCTAGAAGTTTTTGAAAACTTTTATAAGAATGTGGCAAAAATGATAAATTATTAATATACAATGAAACAAATACAAAATAATTTTGGATTTTTTCTTTGTTATGAAATAGATATAGCCCGTATCATAATTTACAAAATGGATTGTTAAACATTAAATAAAAATATATACATGCATACATAAATTTATTTCTAATGTTAAAGCATTTTTGAATCAATCAACTGTGACTGAAAAACAGAATTTTTTTTAATAAATAAATAATTTTTTTTACAAATTACAATAAAAAAATTTAAACTATGATTTTGTATCACATATACCAACATTCAAATGCATTACAAATAAAATGATTTTTTAAAATACAATATTGAAAATTACAATATAATAAAAGACATAAGCAAACTTGCATATTTTGTAAAATATAGATTTTAATTACTTTCTTTTTGATCATGTGGAATCATTAAACAAATATCAAAATAACAATAAGATCTTTCTTCCATTTTTAAATTAAAAAAAACCCTTTCTCTATAAAATTTCAACTAAATTTTTTGGCGGTAAAGCAATTTAAAACATATTATTCACGAGCAATAAAAAAACTTGGAAATGCATGCACAGCATGTTTCATATTCTAAAATTAAAAATCCAGATATACAAATTATGTAAGGAATTGTAAATTTTGGTGTGCTTAGTCATTGTGGCATTGTTAGAAAATAATATTGATACAGAAGTTTAGAACTTATTCATGAATATTTTAAAATTCATCCTCAAGTATGCAAAAAATACAGATTTTATATTACCGATGCTTCATTGAAAGCAGCCAATTTTGGATACCTAAGAGAAATAAATTCTGTAATAGAATGGAACAATAGATGATCTATTTTTCATCACAAAATGTTATTTAGTTTTAGACATTTTCTTCATAAGTTCAAATATTTTTTCTCAATGAATTTCACTATGCTTTTCATATTGTCATCATTTTATTTGAAAGGTAAAATACATACATATACACATATGTGTTTACTCAATAATATCATACCTGTAAAAAACTATTTATGGTCAAGTGAATAAATAACGGATATTTGTTTTTTTAAACTATTAAATTCGAATTAAAAATGTAGAAAATTTTAAATGAATTATAAATTTATTATAAAATTAATAAGGATTTAGTTTTAGCAGTAAAAACAAAAATAACTTTACTTCAAAATATATTTAAAAACATTATTAAAATTTCTTAAACTTATTACAAAGTAATATTAATTTAATGAATAATTACCTTTCATTATTTTAAAATAAACTTTAAAAACCAAAAAAGTTTAATAAGAGATTTTAACTGAATATATTGATTGGAATTTTCATGTCATTTATGCAATAACATCATACATGTAAAAACTATGGTCAAGTGAATTATAAATACTGGATATTTATTTTTTTAAGCTATTAAATTCAAATTAAAAATTTAGAAAATTTTATTCGAAATAGAATTAAAAACATAATTAAGTTACCGCGTTCTTACATAAACATAGATTATTACTTCAAACTTTTAAATAAATTTTACAAGCACAATGAAATTATTAATTTTAGTAATAACAATAGTTTCCATTTTCTCAGTCTCCATGAAACTTATTTTGATTACATATTATACGGAATGATCAGCCATTTCTTCCTTATGTTGCATTTCATCATCTTCAAAATGAGTACATGTTTCAGATTTACTTTTGCTAATTTTGTTTTCTTATTTTTTTCTTCGATGATAAAAATACAACCATTAAATACGAATATAAATTATATTTCCATCGACAAAATATTTAACTGTATATTCTAAAATATACAAATTAATTTATTTTGATACATACAATTCATTTTCGTTTTATCTACGAATGCTTTTACTTAGTAACAATCAAATCAAAAATTGTCAGGGAAATTTTAATAAATAAAAGATATATCAGTAAAATTTTAATAAATAAAATACATACTGTCCAATAATATTTTGCAGATTAATATTTGCTTTATATTGTATTAACATTTAAATTATAAAGCTTCTAATTTTATTTATGAAAAAATTTATTCTTATTTATTTGTAAAATGTTGTATTTGATATTAATTGCACTTGCAATTCAGTACAATCTTGTTGAGATAACAAGACACTATATTAAATTATATTTCTAATATACATTGTGGATATTTAAATCAACGAGAAAATTAATAGTCATATTCACGCTCTGTTTTGAAAATAAAAGAATTTAAAAATGCATTTATTATAATTTACAATTAATTTATAATGAATTAATTAATTTATATAATTAATTATAAGAAATAAAGACCTGACGTAATGTTTCTGCACTCCTTTTTGTCCAATTATATATTTTAAATATTCTAATAGATCGCTTTTACAAAATTGAGAACTAAATTCATCCATTTTTAGCGAAAATAAACCGAAAGCATAGAGCCACGTGATGATTTAAACCAATCAGAGCACCTCACATTTGCTTTGTGCCATAAAGACGTCAAAAAAAAGAGTGAAAATTGGTTTGAATCGAAGATGGAGTGTTTGAAAGAGAACTTCTTGACCCAATTAAGTAGAAAAGGATTCATTTTGTATCTTCATGGAGTACAAAATATCCGTCGCTCTTCGAGTGGTGAAAAACCACTCGATTTTTTTAAGAGTGCACATTTACAGCATGCGCTTTTACCCAGGAGAGACGGATTTGAACAGATGATTGTTGGTGGAGCCCGCATTGTATGGCATTGATAAGAGGGGATGTGTGAATTGGGTTGCGGAGTGCCATTAAAACAGACAAGCTATCTGACCAAATGGTGGCTGGTGAATGAGAGATATCCAGTGCATGTTTAAGGCCGATAATAAGGCCAGTGCTTCAGCCTGAAAGACCGAGTTGTCTGCTCGCAGTTTTAACTGTGTTGAGTGTACCTCTCTGCCTCCCTGAAGAACCACAAAGGCCGCTTTAACTGAAGCTTCATGCTTGGAACCATCTGTGTAGTAATGCAGTTCTTCAGCTGGGTGAACGATAGGATGCTGGCACGAGGAGATGTTTGGCAAGTTGATAATTCGAGTATTTTTTAGCCTATTGACTGGGTGAACAGTGTCTTTGTGAACAGGCGTCTCAAAACTGGTGGGTGTAAGCCACTGCCCATCAATTACAACATTTTTGCGAAGGTGCAGAATCAGGGTTTTGAATGCGTCTTTTACAACTACCAAGTGAAGTGGTGGGAGACCTGCGATGGTGGCTAGGGCAGCTGTAGAGGTAGTCTTGAAGCCCCTGGTGATAATGAGAAGGAAGAATCTTTGGATGTTGTTGAGCAGCTTGATTTTCCTGCTAATCATTGGAAATGCCCAGGCAGAGCAACCATACGTAATCATTTTTTCTACTATGGTTAGGTAAATTACCTTAGTAATTCTTCCTTTAATTCCCCATTGCAGTCTAATCATCGCTTTCAGCATTTGTGCAACCAAAATAACTTTAGTTTTAATAGCTCACAGATGCGGAAGGAACGAGAGCTTAGTATCAAAGTCCACACCGAGGAATTTGAGACAGCAAGTATGCTTCAGGCTTTCACTGCTGCTTATGTAATGCAAATAAGAAACATAAAAATAAAAAAAAAATGTGTATCACATTTTGAATTTCAGCAACAAACTTTTTAAATGTTAGAATAAATAACAGATGAATTTCGTTTAGTCTTATATTTCTTAGAAATGTAAGCATTATAATTTTTTTTCGAAAATTATAAAAATTATGAAAATTTAGTAAAAATGAGTTTTGTGGCAGTAATTTGTTCATAGTAATACTAACACATGTCTTTTCTTCGACTTAATAGGGTATTAATGAATTATTTTAATTAGTAAAATAATTTACATTGTCAGGCCCAGTATAGAAAATTTAAAGTGTACACTAGATTACAAATCATAAATTTACTTATTCCTATAAATAATAAATATCATTTAAGTTTAATTAAAATTGTAAGCTGTAATAAATAGCTTGAGGGATGTTGCCTTAAGTCCTGTTAATATACTATCATAAAATTAAAAATAAGCGTAATTCAAAAAAAATGAATAAATTTAAATAAGGAATTTATCTACAAATATTGTGAAACTATTAACATTCAAAGATTTTTTAGTAAGCTTTCATTTTAAGTCAACTTATGAAGATTTCTAAATATGAAGCTAGAGTGGGTGCGGGTGGAGTACATGTAGAAAAGTATAGATTACATGTATTTTCAAATACTTGCAATGGGTATTAATTTCAATAAGAATTAAATTTTTCAACACACAAATATATTAAAATTGAACATGGTTGCGCCAAGAAAATGAAAGTAAATGAACAATATTGGTACCAAAATATTTTTATAGGATAAGGCAGTATTTTGAAAAGTGAATATTTCGGTCTTCAATATTTGACCTGAATTAAAATGGTAGAGGTAATCATACATAAGGCATGTTATGTAAAACAAAGGATTTATATCAGTTGTTACACCATAAAGCTAGAACATCATATTATGAAACTTTAGAGCAGTCAACTAATATCCACCATGAAGAATTGGACTCGTGTAGGAATTTCAAAACAGAAGGAAGAGAATTAAGATTTATGTATGAGCTGTCAATGTCAATTACTGAGAACACAACTATTTTATGCATAATAACAGTGAAAAATAATGATTTTTCGATGGTGTAGCAAATAGATAGTTTAAAATATTCACGAAGTTTAGACCAATAAAATATTCTTTTTAAATCTACAATTTTTCATTCATTCATTTATTTATTTTTGAGTTATAGAGATACTCCTCAAATGGAAAAAATAAGCATCATAATTCTTACTTCTCTTCAAATTCTTTTTTTTTATGTGGCTTATATCTAAAGACTTTGTAAGGAAAAGAATAAGGACTTGAAGAATAGGTGTTATTGCCCAAGGATTAAAAATAAAGATAACCTTTGATTAAGCAGAGTAGAGATGTGATCAGCATTCTTATGCATATTAACTCACTCAACCAAGTCAGTGAATGTTATTAAACTTTTTTGTTGACCCCAAGAGGAGCAAAGGTCACAGTCTAAGACCTGCTGTGATAGTGGCTATAATCGGGAAAAGAAAGATTCATTTAAAACAAACCACCACTTGTTAACGACTTCCCACATTCATTAAAAGAGATCTGTAAATTCCTGACACCAGTCGATATTTTATGTTTGTTGTCAAATGTAAACTCTAAAACTTACTTATTTGCTTTTCATGAACTACGTATTGGAAAGAAAATTAGTCATAAAAAATACAGAGTTTAAAAAAGGAATTCACTAAAAAATATTCTTATCATTAAGATATTAAATAAGAAAGAACGAAGTAGTAGTGTGAGGTGTTAACATAAGAATCATAATTTTACCACTACTTTGCACAAAACATCGAATTGATTTGTTTTTGAATAATAATATTGTATTTATGAGTTTGACGCTAGATAACTGTTAGAGTTTCTTAACTTCTTATTTTCTATGATATTTTGTTTGGGATAATTGTTTTTCAAATTTATAGTTCCATAATTTTAACTTATTGTAGAACACAAATATTGATATGAATGCCATAAAATTTAAAAATGGATTATAAAAAATTTATTTAAATAAAAGTGAATTATTATTACAGTGCAGTGTGCATAAGCTATAATAGATAATAGAACTTAGACGTATATATTGTCAACGAGTGAAATATGGGAGGCTCTTACTTTAGGTACATTCAGTAATTTGAATGATCAAGACAGTATATTAGTTTAATATTTCATTTTCTCATTCCTATATAATATAAATATTACCATATAATTACAATTTTATCTTTTCTTAAAAATAAGTGTAACATAATTAAGAAAATTTCGAAAGTTAGTTTCGAATTTAAATAAAGGGAACTTCATAAGTTCCCTTTATTTAAATTCAGCATTAGTTGATTAATATGAAGCAGCTGTAAGCTCAGAGCAGCAAAATAAAATGACATTTTTTGCAGTATGCTATGAATCAAGCTACAAGTATCTGTCGCACTGGTTTTTTAACGTTGAACAAAATTTTATTAATATTTTTTTGAGTATTTTCTCGATTTCCTTACTAATTAAAATGCTTAAAGGTTTACCATAATATAAGGCTTTCTGGTGCGGTAAGATAAACTCTACCAACCTAACTTTTGAATACGCTTACGTATGTTAAACCTTTTTTGAATACGTTTTGTAAAGATGGATTACCAAGAGAAGACAATGTTTAAGAAGAGAATGTTTAAGAGGGAAAAAAAAACATTGTATACCTTTAAAAGAGGAAAGAATACTTGCAAATATAAGGAGAGGCTTCTTTATATAAGAAATCTAAAAAAATATTTATCTATTTATATAATAATTAAGTAAAATATATTTTAGGCCATTAGAGAGAATAAATGAACAAATAATTGAGACATTTACTGCTAGGGGTCAGCAGTATAAGAAAGTGTTTGGCATTAAGGAAAATATTAAATTTTCTTGAAATTAATTGCAGTTTTATTCAGACTCTAATGATAGTTTCAAAGGATTAATCCTCATTTTCTGAATTAAGAATTTGAAAGAGAAAAAATTTTCAGGTTTAATTTTAAGATTGTAGTTGGATACCTGAAGTAAAGAAGAAGGAGCATTATGCAGTCCAGTTATATAATGCGAAACTCTATTCAGTAATCTCTATGAGATATGTTCCATTTTTAATTGATTCATATAAATTATTAGAAAATAGTTAGCTTTCCGTTAAATAAGAGTTAGTTATAACAACAGAAGATACACTTAATACAGCTGCTCCGAAAAAAAATCTCTTGGAAATATTGTTGATATAATGTTGGCAAAAAAAGAAAAAAACTAAATGCTATTTTTCTTTCTTTAACAGATTTTTAGAGCTCTATGAAGGAATATAATTGTATTTAAATAATAATATAGGGTATTGTAAAACTCCATTAACTGTTTCTAGTTTTAGTTTTAATGATCCCCTTCAACTCGCATTAAACAACTAAATCTCTCAAATTTCCTCCAGATACTTAAAACCAACGATAAATACGTTATCACTTACTTTTTAGGACAACATCAGCTACCCTGAAAAATGTATCCGGCTCATTTGAATGAACTCACGTCTGTTGCCCAACTGTTCTCAATGCGTAACAATTCTTTAAAAAAAGGATTCTTTCTTGTCATGATTTTGAAATGTATGGGCGCAGGTTGCGTTAATTAAATACAAAAGGATTGTAAATAAAGTGTTTATTTGGCTGCGTGTTTTCGCAGCGCGGTTTTGCGTAAGAGTACAGCATTGAGACTTACAAGAAAAAAGGTTGCCGAAAATGGCGTGATTACAGAATGCGCCAAGGAGGGTACTCTGCAGCCAAGGGTGTACATGACAAATACGGAACAATATATATCGCAATTATGTTGGCACTTTGCTTTAGAAAATTGATTTTGATTTTAACAATTATTTTGAATTTGAATTTAAAAGTTTAGGAGAATATTCTCCGTAGAAATTATTCGTTTTCAAATAAAATTTTATACATTTTTAGTTGTGCAATTTTCTATCAGGTAAGAATTCCCCTCTTTTTATTTTTTCGAGACACTTGATTTTTCCTTCATGGAAATTTCTATAAATAAGAAAACTGAAATTCTAAATGTAAAGCTTAAATTAAGTACTTTATTCTATACTGGATAAGTTTCCTAATTTAAATTATTTTATTTTTAATAATTGCATAAAATTGTTTTTCAAAAAACAAATTTCACAATAAAATAACTGTAAATAATTAGTAACAGGCTTAGGAATTAAGTAAAATGCTCTTATAAACTTTAAAATTTATTTAGACTTCTTTCAATATTAAAAACAGGAAGTTAAAAAATTTTAATTTGTTGAAAAGAACAAAATATCATCACCAATTCTGTCCATGATGAATTATATAATTTTAAGAAAATCATGAATATATTATTTAAAATTATATATCTTGGCAAAATACAAATTCTTTTTTAAGTATTTTTCATTTGTGAGGACTGATTAAAAACATAGTTTATAAATGAAGTTTGGAACGTGTTGCATGTTTTTTTCATCATCGTCCTTCAGCTAGTAATTCTTACTTTCTTTTGACAAAGTTTTCTCGAAGTTTCTTCCACCTCACCAAGTAAAAATTTGTTCCTCCACTTTTTTCTTTTACAATCGATTAAAAAATAGATTCCCCAGAAGATAAATATGAATATTCTTACAAGTTTCTGAAGATGAGTCAGTTTTACAGACGTAACAAAACATTAATAGATTAATAGAAAACATTAATAGATAGGTGATCGTATGATATATTGGGCAAACTTTGCAGGGCATAACCTGTCCTTCCCTTAAGTATGCTGGTAAGAAACTTTGTTAGTCAATTGCTGCACAGCGAGGTTCCGTTACATATTTGCTAAGTATGGGGTGGCTACTTAAAATTATTTATTAGGGAAATTTGCCATTACTTGTTGTAGGAATTTCAATAATAGTAAATTTTTCAGAAATGGAGCATGCGCAAAAGTAATTCTAAAAATGATGACTGCAGGCACTTATCTCGTTAACATCATAGAATCATACTAAGGTTAAAGTAAGAAAAAAAAAGAACTTATACACACACACACACACACAGATAAGTTTAAACTTATTAAAATATGTTGCAAAAGATTAATTCTGTAAAGTTTCTGATTGCAAAATTTGGCTGAGAAAATGTTATAAGCTCAATAAAACAGACCCAAAAATAAATAATAAGGAGACGAAAATAAAGCACCAACAGACAAAATTATTGATGAAATCCATTGAATTTAAGCTATAAGTATTCTTATATAAAAATAAATAAAAGTCATTTCTGCACATTTTATTTTAAGCATATTTAAAAATATGTGAAGAAAAATTAGATGCTATAAAAGTAAAAAAATTAATTTCTCATTAATACAAAACTAATAGTAAAAACTACTTAAATTTTTCATTTTATAAAATTATAATTTATGTGTAAAATTACATGGATTTTTCTAATGAGTAACTATATTTTTATTATTTTACTATTATACATTTTTATACTCTGTATATATATTATATTTTATTAATATTTTTGTGTGGTAAGATATCACTTGTACATAAGCAACTTCCTTCACTGTTTTCGTTAGAAGCTTGCTTAAAGGTCACTGAAATGTGTTGAAGAGAAAAAGTTATCATATAAATTGGAACTGAGAAAAATATTGTAAAGATAGTTTTAACTTTGTAAAATAAATGGTAAACAAGAAAGATGAAAGAAAAATGGAAATTGCTTTACAATGGCAGAGAAGTGAAAACAAATGATATTAAAATTGAACAAAATTATAACAAATTTAAAGAAAAGCGTGAAAATGATTATATTACACTTGTATTAAAAATGAAAAAGGTTTCACCACAATGGGTCCAAAAGAAAAAAGGGAGACTACATTCCATTTTTGATAGATGGGACTTACAATAAATTTGAAACATTAATCAGATCTCACACATACAATGAAACAAAAAAGTTACACTAAAATGAAAAACAGAGCAATATTGAGTTCGAATCCCGGTTCGAGCATGGGTGTACTTTCTCTATCTATCCTGTCTTTGTGCATTCCTTGTATGAATGGGTTGTAAATGGTTGCCTAGCCTATAAACGGGTACCTATGGCATGTGTGTCCTGAGGAAGTTGGACTCCACACCTAAATAGGGTTCAGTTGGATAAGCGCATCCTTTAATGCCAGCCGGCACACGACAACAACAACGCAGAGCAATATGTACGCTAAAGTGTGAGTGTCAGTTGTAAATTATAACTTACAATTCAATCGTAAGAAATTGAATAAAAATTTCAAAACAATGTGGAAAATATTTAATTTTGTTAAAGGACAACTGTGCATACAATATATCATATAGTGTATTATAAAATGTGTGTGCTCCATTTAAGAATTATAGAATAATGATACAAAAATAGAAATTAGAAATTTCAATTTAATGATATAAAAAATAACATGACAATAATACAAACTGTAAGGCAAAAGTTGCATTTCAACTACAGTGAGAGTAAAAAGTATTCGTACAGTACGACAATTGATTTAAAAAAGATCCATTCATAAAAATTATAAGCATAAATTCCATTTTAATTATTAATAAATACATAATAGAATATATTTTCACAAGTTTCATGAGAAATTTACAGAAAAATAATTTTATACATGAATAAATATTTACAAAACTACAACAATCGAACATCTTGTGGTGTAAAAAGTTTTCGTACACTAAAAGAAATGCAAATTTTTTTGTTATATTTTCTGATTGGTTTAGCCATTAATATGTAGTTAATTGACATTATCTTGTAAGTTACTTAAAAGATTCTTCAGTGGAAACTTTAATTTAGTGAGAAACTAGAAATTCTATAATGGGTCGTAAAAGTAAAGCGACAAGTTTTTCCGAAAGAGAACTGATTTTAAAGCTCCGTAAAAATGGTAAATCGTACAACAAGTTTTCTGATATGGTTGGTAGACCCCGTTCAACTGTGCAGTCAATAATAAAAAAGTTTGCTGCCACTCCACTCTAACGGTTCAAAAACGTTCTCGTACTGGGCGACCATGTCTATTGATATCATCTGACAGACGGTTTCTGGAACGTTCATTAAAGAAGGATCCCAAAATAAGGGCTCCTACATTAACATCAGAAGAACTTAGGATCATGGGAACAGCAGTCTCGGTAAATACTGTTGGAAATACATGCAGAAATGAAGGTTTCCATGGCCGTGTTGCGAGACGAAAATTCTTTGTTAATGAGAAGAATCGGAAGCTGCGATTGTCTTTTGCCAGCCAATACGTTATGAAAGTCCAGATTTCTGGAAAAAGATTATCTTTAAAGACGAAAGTAAATACAACATCTTTGGATCGGACGGGAGACGAATGGTATGGAGAGAAAGCACAATACAGAAATGCATCCTAGGAATTTAATGCCAACAGTGAAACATGGTAGTGGAAATCTGCTTGTTTGGGGGTGTATGTGTGCTTCTGGGGTTAACAAATTAGTCTTTATTAAAAGCATTATGAATCATCATATTTATATTGACATTTTAAACAATTATTTAGGACCTTGTGCAATAAAAATAGGCTTGAATGGTAAAGACGTTTTCATGCATGATAACGACCCCAAGCACACAGCCCTAAACACATGGCTCTGGATACTATATAATACCTCAAAAATCATGAAATTTCATCCTCAATCACCGTACCTCAACTCCATCGAGAATTTATGGGACGTTATTGATAAAAATATTGGACCCAGACATATTTCTAATAAAAATTATTTAGAATCAGCTCTTAATCAAGAATGAGACGCCATACCTAGCTCAATAACAGCAAAATTGGTGGAATCGATGCCAAAGAACACTCAAGGCAGTTATTCGAGCTAAAGGATATCCTACAAGGTATTAGATGTATTATTATGATTGTGTTGGCCAATATATGCCTGATGTACGAATAATTTTTACACCACAACGTGTTTAAGTGTTTCAGTTTTGTAAATATTTATTCATGTATAAAATTATTTTATTGTAAATTACACATGAAACTAGTGAAAATATGTTCTATTATATATTTCTAATTAATTAAAACGGAATTTATATTTATAATCTTTATGAACGGATCTCTTTAAATCAATTATTGTACTGTACGAATACATTTTACACTCACTGTATAAAAAAATTAAAAGCGAATTTGTATTCTAATCAAACGAAATAGGCAATAAAGAGCTCAAGATTATTTTACTTATGTTCAATTATGAGAAAAGAAGTATCGCAAAAAATAGAACTATGAGCAGATTTGATTGAGCCAGCACATTTTGAAGACATGTGATCATATTAAACAGCGAAATCTTTGAGAGTTGGTTATGAGTAAGTTGCTTTGGTGACACAAGGTTAATGGCAGTGCACATGGATTGTTAGTGAAAGTAGACTAGATTGTTAAAAGTATAGTTTTGATAAATAACACAAGAAAAATAGTGGAACATGATTTAAGAAGTAAACTTTCATAAAGTCTGCTGGCTTTATCATTCTTTACCAGAAAACCCACTAAAATTACAATTCTTGCTTGAGCTGATACTCCGTTGTTTGGTTGTATTCCATGCAATAACACATAGCAATACAATAGGCTATGAGTGGATCATTAATGAGCAATGTTGTCTTCTCATTTATCTGCGTGAATCAGATATTTATAATAAGGAATTCGGTAAGGAGCATGGATAGTGAAAAAATAATTTCATTTCGGGTCTCTTTAAGTGCTTTGTACTTGGAAATCTCAAATTGAAATAAATCTTTGAGTACTATTTAGGTACTATTCAAATTCATTAGTCAAATTTTTCACCTTAAAGTCGATCAGTTTGATTTCTGCATAGTATATTTGCCAGTTGGTTTTCATTTAAACTTGAATCTATTTATGAAATAATAGCATTCTTTATTAAAAAATTCAAGAAAATATAAATTCTGAGTGGTCTTTTCTTCGGTTTCATTTAAATTTGTGTTTCATAATATAAGCATCATCATTGTATGACAGGCATTTTTACTCCTACTGAGACAGTTGGAAGCATATAGGATTATGGCATAGCCCGTTCACTTATAAATGCTGAATTCCAGCGAATATTATTGTTTTATGATAAACGCAGCAACGAAAACGATTGTCTTTATTTGCAACATTTATTTTTCCCTGATAAACTTAATTTTTAATCAGTTAATCGGCTTGTCAATCAACTCATCAAAAACAATCTATCTTTATCAAAAATAGTCATTCCTATGCAAGATAGAAAAATAATTCTTCTTGGCACATGATGGCTGATTCAGCTGCTTCAAATGGATTCCGGATTTCTACAAACATCCATACCTGCAGCAATCATCGATTGGAAAATGAAGACCTGAGTACTTACTTAATGAATGGGATGAATATCTCGATTTTTGGCTGGAATTTGCAAGAAGCATAAACTTATAATATTTTATCGCATAACAATTGAGGTGTATTATTTACCAAATTATCTACAGCTCCATAATTGGAAATTCTAGGTTATTTCTTACTTTTCTATTTACCCTTCGTAGAACTGTGTTTCATGAAATGGGATGAATCGTAGTCCTTTACGACAGTATTATATAAGCTGCAAAGTTGCAGTCATTTCTGTTTGCGAAGATGAAAGAAGTATCTCTTACAATTATTCGATATATAAATCAATAGAGCCAGTACATACACGGGCAAATAATTTATGACGTTTATATATATCGCACATGAAGAAAAAAAGTGTTTTAAACTAGAAAAAAGAATCACTTATTTGTATGATTCTGCCAATAAAAGAATTTAGTCAACAGTTATTACAGTACATCAGAATTACATTATATGTAACTATATAGTCTAGATTCCTAACGATGTCGATTAAAGCCTCGTGCGTGTAGCGGTCTCGCTGCAAAATGTAAACAAACACCAGAAACGTAAGCAAACACCAAAAAAGGTAAACAACGCGGAAGGATACAAGACACGCGGCGTAGAAATAAACTTTCTTACCGGACCTGTGTGATTGGGCAGAGACGCTACTCAGGCAGTCTGACCTCAGCGGTGGAACTGAGCGATAGGAGCAGAACCCTCGCTGTTGCATTTGTGAATATTCATCAAAACTTATTAATTTCCTTTTTATGGGATAATATGTCTCATTTAAACTAATTGTAATTATTCATTATTACTAATTCAATAGTTATGTTTGGATTCAATTTTAATTGTTTTTATTCATCAACATTATTATAAATGGTGACTTTGGACAATTTTTAACCCGCGAATCTTCTGATCGTCGTTATTTTGTTTTCGAACTGCATTCATGATACTGTGCTTTTTCACGAACTTTTGAATATTTTTCTGCTGTTATCATCACTTATGCCTGTGAAATAATATTATTTTTGGATTTTACTTGAAAAAAAAACGACATGCCTAACGAAACTGATTGTCAACAAATTGCACGTGTCGCCGCAAAGCCACCCCCATTTTGAGGAGCAAATCCGGAGATATGGTTTAAGCAGATGGAAAGCTAATTCACGCTTGCTGGAGTCAATTGACAAAATTTCATCACGTGGTCTCCGCTTTACAACCAGAGGAGTTAGCTGTGGTCGGTGACATCATCCTTAATACACCAGTGGTTAATCCTTTCACCGCGATTAAAAAACGACTGTGTGATCAATTTGCAGATTCGGAATCGCAGCGACTAAGAGTGGAATGCAACTCGGTGATCGATGCCCTTCACGACTTCTATTGGAAATGAGGAGCAAGGCTGGTACGAAAATGAACGATGATCTGCTAAAATCTTTATTTTTACTAAGACTTCCGACCCATGTGCAACAAATTTTGGCGATTTCAAACGACAATTTAGATAAGCTTGCCAAAATGGCAGATGGCATTATGTCAACAACAATTAGTGCTTCCTCAGTTAACACCGTCGCAACTCCCGCAGTTGAGCCAGATTTGCGGACAATGTTATGTGAAATAACTATCCGCCTCTCTCGTCTGGATTCCCGTTCACGTGACCATTCAAGAAACCGCAGTCAACATTGCTCTACAAGCCGAATCAAAGATTCCGGCACACTACTGGTACCACAGGATATTTCAACAGCGAGCTACTAAGTGCCGAGATCCCTGTTCCTTCCATGCGGAAAACTGCTAGAGCCGTCATCCAATCAAAAGGGTGACGGTGAGGCGATGATTCAACGTCTGTATTTGGCGGATAAAACATATTCTTTACGATATCTCATCGATACTGGAGCGGATGTGTCCGTGGTTCCTCATACTATCCATAAGCCAAGCAATCAAGCTGCACAGATGCAACTTTTTGCTGCAAACGGGACAGCGATTCCAACTTTCGGTCAATGCCTGCTGGAATTAGATCTTGGTCTGAGAAAGAGCACTCAACTGGCCTTTCATCATCGCTGCCGTGTCTCAACCGATTATCGGTGCTGATTTCTTACGCCATTTCGGACTTGTAGTGGACATTAAGAAGGGTGTTTCAATTGACCCTTTAACCTCCTTACAGTCTAAAGGAACTTTATATGCTGGAAATTACACTGCGATTAAGGCAATCATTGAGGACTCTAAGTTCCACAAATTATTAGCAGAATATCCTTCACTCATTAAAGCAAATACTATTCCAAATAAAATCGCTCACGAAGTGGAGCATTGGATTCAAACAAATGGACCTCCAGTGTATTCAAAATCCAGACGATCACCACCAAATAAACTGAAAGCTGCAAAACAAGAGTTTGAATTCATTGTAACTTCTGGAGTCTGTCAACCGTCTAAAAGCTGTTGGGCAAGCCCACTCCACATGGTGCCTAAGAAAAATGGGGACTGGCGACCCTGTGGTAATTTTCGTCGACTTAATTGTGTCACCGTTCTCGACAGATACCCTGTACCCCATATTCAAGACTGTTTTCAAATGTTGGAAGGGAAAACATTATTTTCTACCTTAGATCTTGAAAAAGCATATTATCATATCCCTGTTCACAAAGATGATGTTCCAAAAACTGCAGTAACAACTCCGTTTGGACTTTTTGAGTTCTTATTCATCCCATTCGGCTTGTCTAATGCTGCAGCAACATTCCAACGATTCATCCACAAAGTTTTGAGTGAATTCGACTTTTGTGTGCCTTACTTTGATGATGTGCTGGTTGCGTCAAAAAATGACGAGGAACACTTAGCACATTTGAAACGGATCTTCCAGAGATTTTCGGAATATGGAGTGACCCATATTCCGTTGCTGTTAATAAAAATATGTGAATAAATGTGTTTTAGGACAAGGTTGAGTAGAATTTCTGGGACATTGTGTGTGACTGCTATCACTCCTAAGGTATCACTCCCCTTCCTGAAAAAGTAGCAGCAATTACAAATTTTCCAAAACCTGTTACGGTTAAATAATTACGTTGTTTCCTGACCATTATAAATTTGTATCGAAGATTTATATCTCGAGCTGCACAATAAGTTCTTAATGAATACCTAAGGGGTGCCAAAAAGAACGACAAATCAACAATAAACTGGACAATTGAGGCTTAAACTGCCTTTGAAAAGTGTAAGCAAGACTTAGCAGAAGCAGCAACTCTTCATCACCCGGTGTTAAATTCATTATTAGCAATTGTTGTGGACGCTTCAGATACAGCTGTGGGGGCCGCCTTGCATCAACAGATCAACAAGGAGTGGCAACCACTTCAAGTGACACAAGTGACTTGGCTCAAGTGACACAAGTGACTTCAGATTCCCAATTACATTTGAGATGAAAATCCAAAATTTCCTCAATATCTTAAAAAATGGCCAATAGATATAGAAATAAATGGTTTAATTTTATAGTAAATAATGTTTCTAGACTAACTGTGGTATTCATTTTATTATAAAAAGTATATTTTAGGAGAAAAGTGAGTCTTTGTATGGTGCGCTCAATTGTCCGAAGTGATATCTTATGTATTTCAGCAAAAAACAACTCAATCTCCCACAAAAACGAATAGAAGTATTTACATATTCTGTGTGTTCATTACATATGTGATTTTATTCTAAAAAGCTCTCACCATCCCAACGTATTTACAGGGCTTACGATAGAGAATTCTTACCTGCATTGATGGCAGTGAAATACTTCCGACATATGGTGGAGGGTCACCCATTTACCATATTTACGGACCACAAACCCCTCACATTCGCTTTCATACAGAAGGAGGACAAATGCTCGGCAAAGCAACTATGCCACTTGGATTATCAGTCAGTTTTCGACCGATATTCAGCATGTGAAGAGAATTGACAATGTGGGTGCAGACACTCTTTCCCGGATAGACATTGCAACGATAGAAACACCATCAAACATTGACTTACAGGAAATTGCTAATAACCAAAAAAGTGATAAAGAAATGTCAGAATTATTGTTACATCCTGATAAATCCTCCCTAGTGCTTCAATCTTTTGCAATAGGTGATCCTGAAGTTGAGCTGTTTTGTGACACATCCACCAACCACAATCGACCATTCGTGCCTGAAGTGGATAGAGAAAAGATATTCCACAGTCTGCACTCTATCTTACACCCGGGGATTAAAGCTACTGTCAGGCTAGTTGAGGAGAGATATGTCTGGCCGGGAGTAAAGACAGATGTAAGAGCATGGGCTCAGCAATGCCTGGCCTGTCAACGTTCAAAGGTCGTACGTCATACCCAAAGCAGACTTGGAACTTTCATTCAACCCAACTCCAGATTCGAACATGTACATATTGATATAGTCGGCCCACTACCTCCATTTTAAGGTTACCAATACTGCCTCACATGCGTCGACCGTTTTTCAAAGTGGCCAGAAGCCTACCCTATGGTGGACATCACAGCGAAGTTCAGTGGCTTCAACCTTCTACGCCGAATGGATTGCAAAATTCGGACCACCTCTACGGATTACAACGGACCAGGGCACGCAATTTGAAGCTTCACTTTTCGATGCCCTGACCAAATTCTTGGGTACTGCTTGACATCGCACATGTCCTTACCATCCAGCTGGCAATAGCCAAGTGGAAAGATTCCACAGACAACTAAAGGCAGCCATCAGAGCTCACGGCACCATTCAATGGAGCTCAACTCTCCCTACCATCCTGCTGGGGTTCAGAGCTGCATGGAAGGAAGACCCGCAAGCAACTGCAGCGGAGATGCTATACGGAATGACTATCCGGCTACCTGGAGAGTTTCTAAATCCATCATTTGAAACAGCGGATCCAGCCACCTTCGTTGGAAAGTTGAAGGACACCATGCTAAAATTGCTACCATCGAACCCACGACGACAGGAGCATCGAACAGTATTTGTCAACAAAGATCTTTCAAACTGCTTTAATGTGTTCCTGCAAACAGACACTTTATAAAAGAATCTACAACCGCCCTATGAGGGCCCATTCCAGGTCATTGAAAGAGGAGATAAAGTCTTCAAACTGCTCATTCGCGGATGGGAAAGTACGGTAAATATAGACCGTGTTAAACCCGTTTACATTGCCAAAGGTGAAGATTATCCTGTACCCCACACCGAACAAGAGACGGAAGCGACAGAAGAGGAAACAACATCTACATCTCCAAGTGTCATTCCAACTACAACAGTAACATGCTCAGGTCGCCGTGTGCATTTCAACAGGCGGTACCTGTAACTACTAGAAAAAATCTCGCTATCGCTGGTGGGGGGGGGGCTACTGTAGCGGTCCCGCTGCAAAACGTAAGCAAACACCAAAAAAGGTAAACAACGCGGATGGATACAAGACACGCGGCGTAGAAATAAACTTTCTTACCGGACCTGTGTCATTGGGCAGAGACGCTACTCAGGCAGTCTGACCTCAGCCGTGGAACGGAGCGATAGCAGCGGAACGCTCGCTGCTGCATTTGTGAATATTCATCGAAACTTATTAATTTCCTTCTTATGGGATAATATGTCTCATTTAAACTAATTGTAATTAATAATTATTACTATTTAAAAAGTTATGTTTGGATTCAATTTTAATTGTTTTTATTCACATCAACACTATACTATAGTGCGCCTTTAGGATAAGAGTCCAATACTGTACAATAACAACAAGCAAACTTGGAATTTGAACTTGGAACTTGCACACCGCAGTGTACACTAAAAGAAATTCATGTGTTATTCATAACATATCAGAGCACAGTTTCATAGTTTCAAAATACGTCTCGACAAGTCAAAATAGCAGGGGAAAATCTCCTTGATTTATTTTACGTTATGCTACCGAATCTTTTAAAAGGAAATTTCGGAAGTATTAGAGGCAAACATAGCAGAGGCTTTTCTCTTAATGCTATTTCAGTCAGTTATTCTCTGTTTAGCACGTTAGTGAATTTCGATACACGCTGACGAATAAATGTCTCATTTGCTTGTAAAAGGTCAGTTAAATCAAATTTGGAATAGTTAATTGTTTTTATTAATTTTTACCATTTAAAAATTTACTGATCATTTGTACAAATGAAATTTCTTTCCTAATTGTTAATTATTTTTAATATTCTTCAAAATTTTAAAAGTTTCGATATAACTTGCTTTTCTACTGCAATTTTTCTACAGAAAATAGAGATTTAAATAGTATTTTTGTTTATATTTTAATGACATAAATAAAGAAATCGCGCTTATATGCTCTCATAAATATGAGACATATAAGGCATTCAACTAGTAATGAAAATTAGCCTAACTGAATGACTGAAGTCATGAAGCGTATCGTTTCTTCATTGAAAGAGGGAATTGAGCACACGCTCATTTTATTAAGCTTACAACTCATTTGGTGGTTTATATATATATATAGGAGAACAATTTCTAAAA
The DNA here is from genome assembly GCA_037975125.1 of Latrodectus hesperus. Lineage (NCBI taxonomy): Eukaryota > Metazoa > Arthropoda > Arachnida > Araneae > Theridiidae > Latrodectus > Latrodectus hesperus. The sequence continues at coordinate 96,602,210 of CM075859.1, read as the reverse complement.
ATTATTATTGAGTAAAATAAAATTAAAATTATATAACTAAAAATTTTGAAGAACAGTTTATTTTTAACAGTTTTCAAATAAAGTGCCAGTAATAGCAAAGCGTAAGACAAAATATAGGTTGTAATGGGGGAGTATATTTTTTATCGAAACTACAGCACCTCTGAATGAAAACGATACAAATAAACACTTATATTAGATTAATTAAATATAATGTTCCTTTGATCCACCTAATTAAATTATGTGGGAAATCATGTTCTATGAATTAAAAATTAGAAAACCTGTTGTGTGTGCGTGATTTGAACCTGAAATTTAGTATTGGCATTGTTTTGACACCTGTTAAAGAGCGGTTTGTCATTACATTTTCGAAAATCGGTTCCAAGGAGATGTGTCATGCAATGCAATACAGGAGGACAAGGGATATTCAGGCCTTATGTCAAGCTATAGATCATTAGTTTAACTGATAGAAAAATGAAGCATATGTAAATAGTGAATCAAAGGACATATAGTATCTCATGTCCAGGATTAGGCTCTTAAACAAGGCTCTCTTCCATGATATCTGTGCTCACGCAGTACTGCAGTTTGTATACCTACCATTTCCTATTCGGTAAATCTTAATGCAATTTCCAGTGTAAAAAGATGAGTAATTTTTACAAAAAATATGTCCTATTTTTGAAGTTATTCAATAAGGAAACCGAACTTTAAATGTCAGTAAATATAGAAATGTAAATACATTTGTCCATACTGGGTAACATTTTACACGTGGACTATTTTATTCAATATATATATAAATATATATATATATATATATATATATATATATATATATATATATATATATATATATATATATATATATATATATATATATATATATAAATTAACCATATAAAAATTAATTCACCCTATAAAAATAGGGCCGCGGTGACTTGGTTGGTCTTAACTGGAAAGCCGTCGTGTTCTCTAAAGCTGGCTGGGGCACTGGGCGTGGTTGCAATGTCCTCCAAGTGAGTCTTGGTGAGACTGGTTAAGTACATATGGTTTTTCTGGTTGGATTTTGCTGCAAAATCATGAAGACTCCACCCGGTTCTTTCTCTCTGACAGATAGAGCCCAACTCTGGGCTAGTCGAACTGGCAGCCGAATGGTTAGCGCTCTTGCCTTCTGTTCAACAGTTCGTGGGTTCGAATCCCACCTTGGATTTTGTAGTGGTTTGGAATCCACTTCAAACCGTAGGTCCCGGTCTAATTAGCCCTCATGTGCAAAAAATGACTGTTGAGTGACAAACAAACCAAACCAAACCAGTTCTGGGCTAGGTACAGGGAAGCATGATGGTGCAACAACAACCATATAGAAAACTAGAGATGTGTTAGTTTATCAAAATTCCTCTTTTTGCAGATGTTTTATGTTAGAGTGGAATCATTTTCATTGAGAATGTCTTCCAAAATGATTGATTTGTATCTTGGCAATATAAACATATTCTTCAAGGTATAATAATTTCTGATTAATAAGGAAACAGTCATAGCTGGAATAGACAAATTAATTATTAACAATAGGACAAAATAGAAAACAAGTGTTCAGAATTTCATAACTTATGGGAAATTGAAAAAGTTCACTAATTTTCAGAAATAGTATGACGTTACTCCTCCTCCTCAGAATCTCAATAGAATAAGAAGTCAAATATCAATATATTGCCTAGTGGCCCAAATTATTCAAACTCTGAATGTGTTTCTTGAACTCTACATTTTTTGCTATATTTTATTTCAATTAATCTAGTCTGCATTTTTTTGGTTAACATCCGAAAGTTTGAACTTCCTTTTCATGACAAGAACTGCTTTCACATCAAATCAAAAGAAGTCTGTATAGAACGCTTGTGCAAAGCATTTACTTTTAAGCATTAAAGCTGCTCAGAGAGTACAAACTGTATACAAAAGTAATAAGTTTCTCATTATGAAAGAATTTACGGTTATAAGAGAAAAAGTGTTACTATGGTAATAATCGCTTTTTACTTTAAAATTGGCAATAAGTTCAACATAGATAGTTTTGAGTCGCATGATGTCAGATATTTTTTGATTTCAATTACTTCACCATAATTTATTGTATTTTGCAAATTTACTTTGATGCATGATAATAAGATTGAATTAGGATTTTATTTTTAGTGACGTTAAACAGATGATCTTACAACGCTGTGCACAAACATATCTCGTTTGCTGTTACTCGGGAGTTTAATCTTCAAATATGAAAGGCATGCGCTTTACATATCGTCAGTTTAAAAGGGTTTCAATTTTTTTGGCATCGAGGTTGTTGATATTGTTGAATAGTAGTAATCTAGATGTCATTGTATAGAAGAAGTAGCTTTTCTAAAACTCCGACATTCTCAAGAAACGTTTCCTTAACTTATAAGGCTTAAAGTGATACATCTTTTTTCTGAACTAATGTCTTTCTTTAAAATTGGATTTACAACGTAAATATCTGTTTCCCAAGATTAATTTTTCAAAAATTTTGTAATGTTTAACGTATCCTGAAATTACTTATTATAAAGGGAACACAATTTTGAGTATAAATTGTGTTTAACAGAAATTATTTTCCTTGCATATATATTTTAATTTTCTGTGATGGATTTTTCCATTATTTTTAACTCAATACAGCTTTTTTTAAAAAATCTTTCTTTATTTAGAATGTTCCATCCAATTGTTATGAAACGATGAATTAAATTCATTGTGTTATAAGAAATTGTTCGATTTCACATGTAGACAGCTCGGCAAGCAGCAGTTATGCATGATCAACGAACTTGTACACATGCTTGTTCCCTCTACTTATTTCCCATCTTATACACAAGAGGGGAAATAAAGAGAATTTAAATAGTTTAATTGTAGCTTAAGTTATGAAATTAAGGTTTTTTGTGATTGTCTTCATGTATTAATATCACCTTGAAATCAATCACCTTAGAATTAGTTTTTCTTACAGTTTCGAAATGATCTTCGGCATCTATTATCTTGCAAGGTGGTCCTAAGCAATAACCAGTAATTTTGAACGACGATCAGAAAAGGAAGTGGATTCCTGGTCATGTCCAACTTTAAAATTAGAGAAAGACGTTTATTGATAAAAATCAGTTCAGCAATTTGGTTAAGCAGTGATCGATTCCACAACTTCCTACGCAAGTACGCGCTTTTACTTATACAAGCTGTGAGGGCTTCATTGCAATTCAAGATTTTTAATTAATTTATTAAGATTTTGTTTAAATTTTTTACATTTATTAGAGCACAAGCGTTTATATTAAAATTACTAGATATTGAGAAATTAAAGTAACTAATAGTTCAGATTCTGATATAAAAATAATAAAATATAAAGTCGTGTTTAGTGAGTATCTATGAAACTACTATGTAATAATGTGAACAATGTAATAACAAAAATTATGTAATGCATTTCTATGTATACTACTTTGTATTTTCTATGTTTCATTTAACAGGCAAGATTTCTATATTTAGATAGAAAACTACATTCTTATCAGTCAGATGTTGAATAATTGTACTCTTTTAAAATAAAAATGCTTAACACAATTCAAAATGTTTTATCACTTGTTCTTTGTGCTTTAGAATTTGTAGTTTTTATTGTCACAAAATAGGAAATAAGCAAACTTCAGTTACGTAATATCATCAAAATGCAAGCACAAAATCGATCATATCTGATAAAATAGTTACATTTTCATGAAAATGAAATAGACTGGAATCCTATGAAAAGACTATAGTTAACAAAGTCTAAAGCACAATAGAGTTTTGATGCGATGATATTTATATTTGAATCGAGAAGAAAATGGGAACAATTGAAGATTTGTAGTTTTAAATAGTATTTTCATCTACAAAACAATAAGAAACTTCAATATAAAATTTATTTCGATAAAATACAAATAAATTATCATTACTAGGAATATCACAATTGATATTTGAGATGATGCAATTTGGTTTCTCCGTTGCATTCGCTAAAAATGGAAGTAAGCTTACTTGTTCCCATTGAATTTTGGTTTAATAAAAATGCAAATTAAGGAAATATTACAAATCATCAGCAAATTAGGAACAACTTTATCTGACAACATGCTATTGAAAAAATGGGGAAATTTGTTGTAAAAATCTATTGTGTATGCGACACTTCTATAAAGAAATTTAAAAATATTTTTATTGGTATTTTATAGAAAGAAAGAAAATAACTGTCAGCACAAAAATTGAAAATGTCATCTGTCATGAAATTACCATAAAATTAATTTTATGATTTGATAAAATTCACGTAAGTATATATGAGGAGTGGCCAACCTGCGGCTCTTTGAAGGCTTCCTATAAATGTACCTGAGTTCCCTTTTTATGTTACTATAGAATAAAATATTATTACCCTTCCATATGTGTTTCCAATGTCTTCTGAATTACTGACAACAAATAAGAAAGACTAAGTGCAACGTTGTCGCAAAATCCAATTCACAAGAATAAAATGACAGCGCGAGCGAACATAAACAGTGGCGCAATCAACCGACCGATTTTGAATTTGTAAACTTTCTTGCAATGGACATTGTGCTCTAGAGGAAACAATTTGTATCACTCTTGCTTCCAATATAATTTGTAATCTGCGATTTTAGTAAATTTACTATAATTTGTTTCGTAGTATGTAAAACGTGTTGTTACAGTTTTAATAAGACAAAAACTATGAAGCTAGCAATTTATATCGACATTATGAAACCAACCATCTCCAGTTTTCTACGCAGTATCCACCAAATTAAGATCAGATAAACTTGTTTCTTTAAAACCAAATTTAAATAAACAACAGTCAATTTTGATGACCCCTAGAAATCAAGCTAATGATATGGCTCTGAAGCCAGTTTTGTTATTGCTTGGAAACATTGCTAGTGCAAAATGCCGATACGGAGAGTTCATTAACCTTTTGAGTCCGGCGTCACCGTTTCAAAAAACTGCTCCTAGGACGGCGCGAGAAGAAGACATTTCCTACCCCCTTGACCGAAAGGAGAGGGTCATTTTCACCCCATTTAAGGGGAATTCTTCCTCAAAATAAATCTAGAAACGAGCTTCAGCGCCATATAGCGCAGTTGTTTGGGGGCGGTAGTCCTTCTTACAAAGACTGAAAGAACTGATTGGTGAATTTAAACTCATAAGCCACGTCAAAGCACTTGTTTACAAAGAAAAATTAGTTCTTATCTCAATGGGGGGCGAATTTTAAGTGGGGAATGAGAAGACCACTTAACCGCAATAGGGGTAAAGTGGACAAAACCTAATTTCCTTCAGCATGTTCTGACGCAGATTTTCTCCGCATATGTGGTCAGTTTGTTTGTCCCCTCTCGCCTCAGGGTATTCCTTCCTGGAATGACTGTAAATCTCATGGGTGAGGGAGGAAAAAGTAAGGCTGGCTCAAATGCTTCTCAAATTTGACCCCGGAAATATCCGTTGTGAGCTTAGTCAAGCAATGAGAAAGAAAAAGCTCTGCTCTGAGATTTTGGGAAGAAATATTCTATTTACTGTTCAGCAGAAAAGTATACAGATGCATAAAAAAATTGATCAATTTTGTTATTATTATTCATTAAATGATCAAAATTTAATATCAATGTTCAAATAAAAATATAAAATATACTTATTTATTTTTTTATATATATAATTTCAATTTCCTTTACGAGATTTGATTCTTTTTTAATGGGCCTTATGAGAAAGCAAAACACACAGTTGCGCTTCTCTCTAAGTACTTCACTTATAAAAATATTTTCAAATAGACAAAAATGCCGAATTTCTTATCTCTCTTTTAAAAAAAAGAAAATAATGTAGTTTATTTATTAACTTTGGAATAACTTTTCTAACTTTATAAAATATTTCGATACAAAATTTACGGAAAATTCCGTATATGTCGCTTATAATTTCTATCAATGATTTTTGTTGGAATGGAAAGTCTACCTCTCTATTTGGGTTGGATTGATCGACATTGTTTCTTGATATATTTCTAAGCAAACTTTAAAAACAATATAACCTATAACATAATCCGTACTTTTGAGTTCAAATATGGCAATATCATCATTCGTATCTGAAGAAGTGAATTCACTTCAAGAAAAATAGAGTCTTTAATTTAAGAATTAAATATAATCTTCACTTTGGGAATAAGCAAATGTTCTTTTTTGTGTGTATGTGTGTTAAGTAGAGTTTAGCCTTTCAACAAATTAAAATAGAATGTGTTTCTCAATAAAATCATAAACATTACAAAATACTCTAAACATTTCTTTCCTTGAAATGTCATAAAATAGATTAGGGTCTCATATTTCATCTAAATTCAATTATATACCATTTTCAAATTTCTTAAATTTTCTTCATCTGTAACAAAATTTCAGAACTCCAGGTATCCAACATCAGAGCTCAAAACTTGCAGCCAAATTTATAACATCATCGTTAAATATTGTTTTTATATTAATTCTTAGCGTATTTATTCTCATTTTAAATCGCCAAAAATCATAAAATTTTAACGATAATGATCTTATAGTGTTCATTTTAAAGTATCAAGCGACAATTTAGCTACATATTTTTCTCATCTTGATATAGGTATATAAATAAACTATTCTTCGCCATCACCCTCAAATTTATATTTTCCTATTAAAGTATTTTTATATATATTGTTTTTAATTTTTGTGCTTCTTTTAAAAGCGTTTTCTTCATTTGATTTAAATTTTTTAATCTTTTTCGCCCTTGAACTAAGCATTTTTAGGGGATTTTAAACTATTTTCAGCACATAATAATCATCTACTTTTTATAATTTTTCAGTACTACTGTTTATCAAAATATATTTAAAGCTGGAAATATGAAAATGCAACTCTTAAGATTTTCCTCATATATATATATATATATATATATATATATATATATATATATATATATATATATATATATATATATATATATAAACATATTGCAAGGCAAACTGAATGAGAAAAGAGCAATCCTAGTTGATTCCTAAAGACGTTACACTACCACTCTGGGGTCAAGTTGGGAAACTGTACGCGTAATGAGCCAACTTTTCTCTTTTTCATGGCGGTAAAATATCGTACGCAGGCCCTATTTGCTTGGAAGTTGAATTCCATTCCTGTTCGCACCCAGGAAACGAAAAGGCAGTTCAGCCATCACTTTTATTTTTATTCTTTTCTAATTTTCGAAAATTATAAGTGCTATTATACTGAGTTCAATAGTGACATTTTATACATTTTGTAAAAAGTATTTTCGCATCTCAGACATACCTTTTTGAACTGATTTCGTCATAATTTTAATTTTTGACATAAAATATGTTTTAGGACATCAACAAATGAAAATGTTTTATACCACATATTTTGCATTTTTATTATTTGCTGGTATTAACTTTACTTTTCCATAGAAATATATTATAAGTTTATTAACAAATGTTGCTAAATAAAGATAATAATTTTCTAAACTTCCACTTGCGTATGCTTTAAACCAAAACGTATAAAAGATTATAAAAATGAAATTATTTGATTTAAATTTCTAAAAGAAATAAAATTTTTAAAAACGTACGTACATACATAAATATTAATTGTAATCACATGTTATTTTTGTTAGTATATTAATATATTCATAAAGATGTGTAAAATAAATAAAAGCTTATTTCTTCGGTGTCGGTAACTCATTTTTAGCAAGTACGTCAAGAAATAGCGCATTCAACTGTTTTGAGCAAAAGAAACTTGGATCTCTCTTCCTGTACTATTTACAATTGCTGTAAATAAAATGTACAAGGCAATAATAAAAACTCTTGTAGAAGTCTTTTATGAGTGCTTCAGAACGAGACTTTCGGACAGCACTTGATGGATTTCATCCCCCGTGGAGCAGCGCACACCATGTTGCCATGTCTAAATGGCACAAGACAACAACATTTCTTCCCCCCTTTCGAGGAATCATTTTCTACCGATCAAGTTTCCTTCTGGCAGTGGTGAGAGATTTCGGCTTTTTATGCCCGAAAGTCATAAAATTTGAATGTAGCCAGGGCGGAAGTGTTGTGCTCCGGGCAACCACATGTAGGTCCAAGATCTCCCCAGCCCCTACAAGGTCTTACAATTTGTATCCAAACTTTCCCCCAACATCTGGAATTCCATATGCAAGTAATAATTGAATATAGAATTATAATTGAATATAGAGATTTTAAAAAATACTTGACTTTCCAAAAGTATCATTTAAAGCTTTTTTTTAATAAATCTTCCTGATTGTCATATCGAATCTATACGTAATATCCACCGAACCATTCAATATCAATAATATAAAATTCGTAGGAAATTTATATCTACAGAGAGAGAAAATAAAAGAGGATACAATTATACAAATGTATTACATGCAATGCATGTCAAATTTATAGTTTTTAGAATTCTAAAACTGCATGCCATGACTCAGAACATGCATTTTTTAAACGCTAGAATATATTTTGAAAGATTTAATTTTGGTGCATTGATGTCATATTTGAATTAATAAAAGTGACATTTACAATACTCTGAGAATGTTCTATAACACATTTGTTCAAGAGTGTATCCCAATTTTCTACACTTTACAAGTTTCATAATAACTATTAAATGGGATATTCTTCCTAAAATTTTGAATTGTGTAAGGCCTATGAACATATTTATTACTGTCCCAAACATCATTGGAACATACGTATTCCGATTTAGAAAAGAATGCTTTTACTTACCAAGAATTCGTGCTGAAGATTTCACCGTGACGAATCTTTATCTTTTCAGGGAGATACGCCGCGCTATGTCTGCCATTATTCTCATGAAAATGTAAACGTGTTTACCATAAATACTATACTTAACGACAAACTAACGATTTTTTTTTATTCGTTGTTTTACATACAACATTAAGAAATGTTATAAAAATTTTAAGATAATATACATGCATTTGCGTAACAAATTTAGTCTGTTTCAAAAACTATAAGGCGTATATTAATTTATTACACAGAGAATTTTCTGAAATAATTATTTTAAATAATTACAGACTTCTTTAAAGTAATGAATTTGCAATTAGTTATAATAAATATTGATTAGCAATAAACTAACTGAATATTTCAAAAACATTCCTAAAAGCAGCCTGCCTGCTATTAAAATATGTAAATAAAAATATTTTGAACAAATATTTCCTTTTATGAGTAAGTACAAGCAAATTGCCGAAGTTGCATTTGAAAAAGATTAAAAGTATTGTGTGTTAAACATAGTAATGATTTCAGTTTTCTTTTGATTTAAGTATTTATATTTATAACAAATTTCTATATTGAATAGATTAAAATATATACTCAAAAAATATCTTTAAAAAAATATCTTTCACCCTTAAGGAAAAAGCTTAAAAATGGAATTTTCCTTTCTGCGTGTTTCTTAAACTAAGTATGAAACATTTTGCACAATGAATGTAGCCAGACGAATCTTGAGTTTCTCCTTTATATGTAGCATTCAGGTTGATTGTTTAATAAAACTACGTTTGTCATACAATAAATAGTAATTTTCGGTTCATTTCTCAATGACTGTGAGAATTTCAAAATGGTGATTCATATAGTACATTCCAAAATATACTCGTCTTAGTCTCAGAAAATATTTTTATAAAATTGTTATCAGAATATTAGCAAGAAAACGTATATTGGGAATAAATTCTTATCTTCAGTGTTTTAAGCTTTTATAAAACTATGCTTATTAAATTATTTTTAAAAACCAAGACCGTGATTAGTTTAATTTTACCCAAAAATTAAAACTACGTAGAAGAAAGACTGACACAACTAAAATGCAACTTTTTTAAATATCTACCGCCATCTCAATTCATGATTGGAAGTATTTTCATTTCTATATTTGTTTTATTTCTACCTGCATGTTTTTGTTGTGAGATTAAAAAATACAATGTGGTCCTGGAATTTATAAAGTTTAACTCCCCACTGTTTTCTTTTTTTAGAAATATATTGTTTGAATATCACTCTTCCTTTGAATTTCATAATGACTTCATCAACTGCAAGCTCTTCAGACGGATGATAGTGCTCCTTAAAGGATTTACTTAAAAAATCAAAAATCGTTCGTATAATTTCCACAATCTCTCGTATTCTTCATCAAGTTTTGGTTTATTCTTATTGTCTGTAAAATGTAAAAATCGCAATAAATTATAAATCTATCACTGGACATAATTTTTCTAAAAAAAGGAGTTTCAATCAATTCATCTGTCGACCAATAATCTTTGATGTTATCTTTATCTATATGACCCATTAAAAGAATAAGTCCTAAGAATTTTTTTTACTCTCGTGCATCAATGTTACTCCATTTAGTCCCATGTTTTCTTTTATTACTTCCCGGATGTAATTCTAATATTTGGGAAGCATATCTACTTGCTTCATCTGCAATAAAGATTAACATTTCTTCTGAAAAAAATAAATAAAAAAATTGTGTTCCTCAACTAAATCCTTTACTGTCTCAGAAATATCGTAACCCCCCGTAAATTTAAAAATGATAGGCTTATCCTCTGCTTTAGCCTTACGCCAATCAAAATCAAATGACACAGAAGAATTTGCATCATTATTGCCGTCAAAAAAACTAATACCCTTGCATTCAGATTCATAACAGCAATCAGAATCACTGTCTGCAAAATTTGCTTTTTTCTTCTAATTCTTCCAATAAATTTTTAATTTCTTCATCAGTCAACCCTTTATGACGTGCAGTCATCAAAAATATATTTTCTAGCGACGAAAAAAATAACTGATTAAATGAAAAAATATGCTAAAGTGAGGATGAATATGCTTCCCTTTTAAAAAGAGGAGCCAATGAAAACCGTTTTTCGCCAAAATTCCCCGCTCAGACAAATCCCCAATTTTTACGACTTTCACACACAAAAGAGCAGCTATTTAATCACCCTCAACTGCGGGAAGAAATTGGAGCGGGAAAAAGTCGGGCGCTTGAAAGGGGGAAAAAATCCATGGTACAACTGTTGTACCACAGCCGTCTTCTGAGACATTCACTTTCGTAGTACAACAGTTGAACCGCCGGGACGAAAAGGTTAAGAAATTGGAAGATGTACTTAAGGTTTTAGATCCAAATAATGCAGCATTTCACAAAAATTTTATCTCGTTATTACAAATTCCTATCTCGAGACATACAACCGAACGAAGCATAAATGCAATTAATACATCTCGTGAATATAATTTAAAAAATTATTAGAAGAACTGTATTCATTCAGCTTAGCCCTTGACAAATCGACAGATATCACAGATCTTTCGCAATTAGCAGTTTTCATACATTTTGTTTCACCAGACTTCGTAGTTAAAGAAGAATTATTAAATTTAGTAGCACTTCAAGTGTCAAATCGTGGTGTCGATATAGAAAAGGCATTAGATTCCATAATAAAAACTTTTGATATGCCTCTTGATAAACTGGTAAGTATTTCAAATGATGGAACTCCGACAATGTTGAGTAAAAAAACCGGTCTCATTGAGCTTTTAAGAGATGATTCTCAAATTCCACAATCCAAAAACATACCGATGCACTGCATAATTCACCGAGAACATCTCGAGAATCAAAGTATCCTGAATTAAAATAGGCTGCTTGTTGAATTATTTCAATATTCGGAACAACGTACTTATATGTAATCCCTTTTATTCTGCTTTGAAATTCGTGAAATCCAAATACCGATCAGTAGTAACTAACCTGCATCTGTAAGAATTACTGGAAGTGCTGTCATCAATTATTCATAAATTTCAAAGAATTATCAATAGAAGTAAATATATGTGCTTAATTCTTAATATTTAAATTCAATGCACATTTTTTGTACTTTTATATACATGTTTTTAATAAATTTAATTTCTATAAAAAAATTTAATGTCTTTTTTGCATATTTTTTTAAATACGTATTTAATTGTGGATCGCGAAAAATTTCAAATTTTGAAAAATGGTTCTGAATATTAATCAGCTTGGCCCCACTCCTGGTATATATTCTTATATACTCGCCAAAAGGAAATAATCTTAAATATCGGAAATAATTTTTTTCCACAAAATATAAGAATATTATTCTGTGAATAAACATTTTTTTTACATATTTACTAAAGAAAATTTTAAATAAATATTTCGCTTAAATTATTTCTAATATATTTATGAAAAATGAATTGTAATATAAAATGGGCAGGAATTAATATTTTTGTAAAACAACAAATAGGAATTTTCTGTGAAAGTATAAAAACTATTAAATCACAACTATTAGAAAAGTAATCTGATTTGTATAAACTAGAATAAACAAATCACTTAATTAGCATCACGGAAATATAAATTATCTAAATATATATTTTGTAATGATTAAGTCTTTATGTATGTATACATACATATATGCACAGATATGCATATATTTATATTCTTTGAATATATATTGTGAATATATATATATATCATCGTAATGCATCATCCTGTTGCAGTAATGGAAAGGAAAAATTACGTTTTTATTGAAAATATTGTTGATTTTAGCGCAATTTTATTTTATATATCGCAACATGTGTTTACTTTATGTGCAACTGTAGTAAGTTAAAAGAGATAAACGTGCCAAAAGATGGTATCATTTATTACTTAACGTTAATAAGTATTTTTCCATACCTTTTTATAGTACTATTAAACTTCTTAGTAAAAGTAAACCTCATCTGAGTAATATATTTTGTTTTAAGTAAAGTCAAAACTACTGTTTGGTATACCCCACGGAAGACCAACCAGTCTTCACTGCTGATGTTCAGGGGTGCGGGGGTGGAATATCTGAGCAGTGATGATGTCACACATATATAATTAAAAGTAAAATTCCTTTTGTTAAAATTACAATATAGTAATCTTCATAAACTAAAAAAATAGAGTAAAATTTCTTACAGAAAATTAAATTGACCTTTAAAAAGTAAATTGTTTATAAATGTTTGAAGATTATTAAATCAGATTCGTTATAACCTATGATGTGATTACTATTGTGGCAGAACAAACAAAAAGAAAACTCTATGTAAAAGACGATGTAATTATTTCTCCGAAAATTTTCAATTCATTAACAGTTGGCAGCACACATAGAACTCAACAAAAATCTTTTCTTTCCAAGCGATGCAAGTTGCAGGACCTAACCACGTTTTTACACAATCAGTTTGGTAAAAAGAAAAAATCCCCCCTAGTAGAAAGAGGCCTCCGATTCACTTGTAGCTCGAAGATATCATAGTCAAAGAATAGTTTATCTTGTACAAAAAAGAGCGCGCTTATCATCTTTTTAAGTGGAAGGCCTTCTTCACTGGGGGGGGTAAGAGGTTCCAAGTGCCCCCACCTCTCACTCCAACGATTCGACGTCGTGACTGTCTGAATGGAGAAACGTTTTTCTTTCTTTACTTTTCATTTTTGCCCTATGGCGAACATCGTCAATTATTTTTCTTTCTTTCTGTATCTTGGTCACTTTTCCGCCTTTAAAGAAAGGTGTTGAAGCATGCTTGTTATCAAATTTGATACAGCAGAGCTGTGGTCTTCATGATTTTGACACCTGCGAAACAAGCATTCTTTTCTTTCTTTAGCACCAAGACAACTCTTGCTAAGAATAGAAAACAGTCTTGTCTTCGATCTATATTGAATTTCTTTAAGCAGCTCTATTGAACTATACGACTGAAATAATTTCTAATTAAATGTCATGAATTTTGGAGATTAATATCATTATTTCATTTTTCGTTCATGGATTAAGTATCCGCTCTTAGCTAAAATTCAACATTCAATTCTTTCAAAATCATTAAAAGTATGAAGTCCATTGGCTTTTGCTACTCCCTAAACTGTTTTAATTCCAAACAGTGAATTAAAAACAAATTTATATGGCAAAACGTAACAGAATATGTGGAATAAAAATTTATGTTCTAAAAGTATTGATTTAATATATATATTTATACCTTAAATGAAATAACTTTTGAAAAGACTTGGTTACTTTTAATGAAGTCTTAAGAAGCATTTCTCTTCTTTAGTCGTTTTTTCAGCTGTTTTTTTACTCTCTTTTAGAAAAAAACCTATATCCAGATATTTTAATTGGATTTGTTATTCATTGTACATTGTAATAGATAAATATTTAGCATTTTTCGGACGTTTTTCATTGTTTTAAAATACAAGCAAAAGGAAATGAGCTGTAATTAAAAGAAAATGTGAGGCAGTTAAAATTTTTTTTTTCATAAGGAATGATAAATAATAGTAGTTGGAGCATAATTTAATTGAAGCTAATATATATTAACTAATATTTTGAATAAATTTATTTCCCGTTTGAAAATTAGGATAATATGTATTATAAAAGTTAAGCATATATACATTTTGTACTTCAAATTTTTTATTATTTAGAGAAAACTGTTTCTCGATAAATTTACTAAAAAAACTTACACACTGTTTTACTTTTTTACTGTACAATCGATACTCTCATACATATCCTTTTTTGTTAAATTTTTAGCATTATAAAGCTTGTAATTTTTGAAGAATTTTTATAAGGAGTTGTTTGCTGCTTTGCATTTTAGAGTAAACAACTGCAACAAAAAGGAAATATAACTGCAAAATAATCAATGGTGTAATTAATTTTGAAAAGTATATATGTTCAGCATTTATTATAAACAAATATATAGTTAAATACTTAAAAGGTAAGGCTATTTTAAAATGTACATCTGAAAATGTGATTATGTACTATGCTCTACTACCGTACACAGGGAAGTGAATACTCATTTTTCAACTTAGAATTCAATATTGCGAAAGTCATTTTCCAATAAATCAATATTTTACGTAGAAAATTCTATTTGCAAGATTTTGTTTCCAATAAGAATGGTTATTTTATTCTTGGTATGAAAGCTTATTTATAAATTATATTCTGTGTGTTTCTATTTAAAAGAGAGAATTTTTCAAAGAATGAATTTTAATTCTTTGTTTTCATAGAGTATAATTTAGAACACACACAACGGATTTAGATAAAATTAATTTTTTTCATTATTTTAACGTAACTATTAAATATTTAAAGAATCATTGAAATAAATAAAATTTTATATATTTAGTGGGTATAAAATACTCAAAATAAATGTTTTAACGATTACATTCAGTTTAGGTAACTGACGCAAACGGGATACATTAACATTTCCTACTTTCATTACAATAGTTTTATTAGAAAAATATGTATCTTATTAATATTTTAATTTTGATATTTTAATAATCAGTTTGAATTTTCTCTTTTCAAAATATTTTAACATTAGAAAATAGTCATGGAAAGATAATAAAAGTACTCTTTCATTTGCGATTTTAATAACATAATACTATAATTAATTGTTAGAACAAAATCATTTAACTACGATACTATAAATTATACCTTCTAAAGTACAATTTTGTATGAAATATTACAGGAACCGCGGAATATTTGCCTTCAATACAAACGAATAAGTCTTTCATTTTAATCAACTGTCCTTCGTCGTCTACAACCTTTTGTCATCTTCAGTACAAACTTTCAATCCAATAAGGATTAATTGGTTTTTTGAGTAAAATACCTCGTGATAGCATTTTGGACATCACCCAAAATTTCAAATTTTTTTCTCTAGGAGAGTGTTGTATTGATCGGAATAAAGCGAAATGCAAGAGTGCGATATCAGGTGAGTATGATGGATGGGGAGTAATTCCTATGCCATTTCCTTAAATTTTTTCAATGTTCACCCTGCACTATGCGGTCTTGCATTGTCGTTTTGTAGAATGACGCTCTATCTGTATATAATCACCGGATACTATTTGATTAAAGATTGGTTCACTCGATTCAATTGCTCACAATAATGTTTGTCATTAACAATTTGTCCATGTTTCAGCACTTCAGAGAGAACAATTCCGCAAATTCTTGAAGTCTACCATTGAGGATTAATTACGCTAACATTAACCAACATGTAAGATTGCCATGATGTTTAATGTTAGTGATTAAAAATCTCATTAACATACCAGTAAGTTGTAAATGTTATGGCATCATTCTAAATAACAAATAAAAAGATACCTAAAAGATCATTACTTAATCGAGAGCAGAAAGCAGTGAAAAGTACCATAGATGGTATTTAAAAAGATTGTAGCAGATTAAAAAGTTGATTAAAAATGCTTTCGTGAAAAAAGTTCGACTTTGCCACAAAGAAGTACGATCATCTGAACCTGCTTCACAATTCTGCAATTTGATTTTCTAATATGTTCATCCCAATAATGAGTTCTATGCAGAAACCGTTATATACAGCTTATTGATGCAACCAAGTCCGTAATCGAGGTGTTACTGTAAAGCTCCAAGTGTGATAAATTCTAGGTTTTACCAGTAAAACCTAACTTTTATTAACGTCTCCCGTTAAAATTTCCAAGTATGCATTAAATAATTCCCTTTCCCACTTCTACCAAGCTTATTTTGGTGAAACCTAAGAGTTCCCAATATCTTACGATACTTGCCGTAAGACATTGTCTTACATATGTCTTACCGGAGCAAGAGATTACTTGGGATAGGATTTTCCACTGATGAACAGTGATCAAAAATGATCAAATTGTGATTTCGGATTTTGTCGATAGCACTGCCTTACAATTATTTTCAAAGAGATATAAAAACATGCAGTATTTATGCCATTTCAAAGACATAATTCTCTCGATAAAAATTGCAATTTCAATATTTTTTTGAACAACAGTTGCGAAAACATAAAATTAATGGATCATAAAAAATAAAAATAAAAAATATATACTATGTTTCTCTTTCTTCCTAACTCAAGGATGACTTTTATAGCATTTGAATTTTGCAGTTGATTGCTCAGCTCTGATTTAAATAAGTACACCTTCCTATACAGTTATTTGAACAATTGCATTTTCCACCAGGAATCTTTTTCACTATTTCTCACCCAGACTTCTTCTCTATTTTCTATTGTACTTAATCTTACATTTATTTCTCGTCAGTTTTAATAGCTGTCATAATGTCTATTAATAATTTGGGATAAATTTTCAATCTATAAATATTAAGTACTTTTATTTTATTATTTCGTTTGAGAGAAGATTTCCGAAAGTTTTTAATAGAGGCAAACTTCATTTTTTTTGCTAGCTTCTTAAATTCTTCCTTAACTAAATAGAACAACATGTAATCTCTGACACAATTTGTGCAATAATCTACAAAGTTCAAAATAGGAAGGTGTTTCGAGAGACAACTAAAGAAGGACTTAAGAAACAGGTAAAGAAGTTGAAAATTGCTTCAACTAAAACCTTTCTGAAACCAACTCTCGAACTAAATATTAAAATCAAAGTACTGAAACTGTTAGACAGAATATGGATCCAAACTCAATAAGAGCCGTTCTTATAGTTATTACAGATGAATACCTCAATATTCTTGGTCCTAAGTTTGGCAAATTATAGTCGTAAAAGAAATCAGTTTACCTTTTCAGAGAAAAGATATCGAATTTTAAACATGGTAGATGTTAACACAAAGGAAATAAGTGTACGTGAAGTACAAGTTAATCGAAAAAGTCCTTGCCGCTTTTAATGACCCAAAAGAGCATGGCATACAGAAAGTGTAGCGCATTGTTAGTCTTTGAAGTAATCAACATCGGCATCCAGCACCTTCCACCAATGTATCTTCAACTGTGCAAACTCCTTGCGGTAAAACTTGAGGATTTTGAAAGCAAAGAAGTATGTAAGTACTTGGAGCAAGTCTGCTTCATTGGTGAAGGATTTTTCATTAAGGTGGTTGTCCAGGTAATGAAAGCGGACGTAATCTGATGGTACAAGATCAAATGAGTAAGAAGGATGGCATGAAGTCTCCCAACCAATTCGCTGTATCGTATTCCTGGCTACCTGTACAACATGCAGCCTCCCGTTATCGGTCAAGAACAGTATACTCTTGCAGCAATTTACCAAAGCTGGCTCCTTTTGTTGCACACATTCTAATTGCTGCGATATAGGTCCATTTGATCATTTTATAGAAGCTCAAAGTGAACACTTGACGATTAGTCCACCAGACATCAGCAGAGGGACAAATTTTCCGAACTGAATTGATGGAATCAATGCATTGTCGTACATTCATTTACAACACTGTCCCCAAACACTTGACATATTACACTTTGATGCCACAACTAATAAGCGCACTTTGAAGTCGTAAAGCATGAAACACCGAACTAGCTCATCTGACACATTCATTTCTCTTCGCTACTGTACGAGTTAAGACTGATGAATGTGTGTGGTGGACCAGCTTTTATAATGACTGATATTTCTACTCTCAAGTGAGTGGTATCTCAACCATGTCATACACTAATTTGCAATACTTATTCTCACTCCATTCAATTGCATCGTGAAAATGGCAAGAACTTTCTTTTTTAACCTTATAGAAAAAAAACTTTCTTTAGTTTGGAGATAAGCAAACCGAAAATACAACTGTTTAAAGAAATGTATACGAAATTGTATTTGTCTAAATTTTCCTTTCTTTTAGATGGATCCGTGCAAGATTTATTTTTTGTAAATTTTTGAAAAATAGTTATGAGGCAGTTCTATCTACAACTAATCTTAAATTATATCTTTTTTATTTTGAACACTTCTCAATTTATATTACCCATTAAAATCTTAAAGTTTGTTTTAATCTTTTTGGAACTTACAGTATACAATATGTTTACGAAACATGCTTACGAGTGAAAAATTTTATCATAAATAATCTCATATTTCTTGCTTTTATCGGAAGGCATTATTGATTTTAAACTTTTGATGCAAAGTCTTGGTAAAGATAGGAAACAAAACCCTGTTCATCAGACTTCTATAAAAACATTTTGGTAAAAGTTTGTTCTTTCTGATTAAACCGAGGGCTTACCAGACTTAGGGGTTTCAGAGTAAGAGATGTCCATTAATTGGTCTAACCAATTCTTTCCATGCATTTAAAAAAGTGGGATATCCAAATTACCTCTAGTTCTCTGGGTGATCATCTACGAATGTCATAAAAAAACTTTATAAAATTTATCTATTCAGAAAAATTAAAAAAATTGAGAGAATAAAAATATTTTAAATTGCTTATTCCTTACAGCGAAAGTGTAATGATATATAAAAAATAATAATGGCAAAAATCAACATCATTTGCTGATATCGAAATGGTTGCACTTTTTGTATAAAGCAAATTATGGGTTAAATTTCGAGAAAAGCAATTAAAAAGTTCCCTTATTAGTATGTATTATACTTGAATACATAAGCATTAATTTTATCGAATTAAAATAATGAATGATATGAAGTTTCTTAAATTTTTTATTACGTATATTTTTCTAAATTAGTTCAACATTTCACAAAAGAGCAATTTTTTAATAGTTAGAAAGCTTTAAATAATTGTCAGTTTTTCATTAGATTAGTTTTTCATTTCATTAATTTTTCATGTAACTTTATAAAATAAGCTTGAATTTCCCTTTAATTATCATATTATTCTGTCATAATACTTATACGTCACGAAAATTTAACAAATTATATTTATACATTTGAAATATCAATATATAATATATTATGTTGATGCATTCATGCTCTACAAAGTATCAAAGAAAAGTTTATCAGCACAAGTATCATATGCAGTCCCTTTTATTCTTGTAAATGACAGTTTAACGTGTGTATTAAGACTCGTCTAAGACTGGATTATAACATAATTTTTCCACCAAAAAATTCTTAATAAAGTTAAAAAAAAAGCATGAAATCAATACCTTAATTACGCAAAATTTCTGCCAGCGATTGCTAAATTTTCATGCTAGAAAGCCTTCAGTTTAGAAACTTGGAAGCCCAAAAGAGATCAACCTGTGTGTGCGAACGTCTTGTGAGGAATCAACGATATCACCAGCAAGATATGATTACAGGTGGGAAAATGGAGGCATGTCGATGCTATGAGATGGATGAGGCAAAAGATCCCATTCGTGTCAATACATTCGATGGTGGATACAGACACATGTTGTGTTGCATTATCTTGATGGAATATTACCTTATTTCATAGCAGCGTCAACACTTCTTTGTTGCATTTACGATAAGGACTATTCTCTCTCTGTATGCATCACTCTCAATGGTTATATCTTTTCCAGATTCTCTTTATGATTAATACGACGGTAGTCTCACCAGATACGAAGCATGATCTTTTTGTTATTCAAATCACGCTTTAAGATATTACCGATGGGCCCACTGGACTTAAGCCAACCCACTTTTTGGCTTGTGTTGTTGAAATATATCCACTTTTCATAACATCAGTCCAGAATATTTTGTTCTTGCATTGATATTCGAGAAGATAAATGCTGGCCTGAACACGTTTGCCGTTACCTGCTAAGTCAGCTTATGCAGAAATCAGTGATTGAATTTGTACGTCAAGTTCAAGCAATGTATACTGTGACTAATGGACATAGCACTAACGTCTAACTCTCGAGTGTTTGAACACTGATTTTATCCTCAACTTCTCGCAGGTGGGCCTCATCAACATCAGATGGCAACGAGAGCACTCTATTTTTTGAATAACACAGTCTTAATTTTTAAACTATTGGTATCACGATTCCACCCGGCTGCTTCTATCTAACTGGTAGAGCCCAACTCAGGGCTAGATACTGGGAAACATACTGGTGCAACAACAACCACTTCAGCGTCGTATGGTGCAACTGTATAGTATACACCAGCAAAATCTCCTGTACCTAACCCATGAAGGGTTCTACGAGTTTAGATGGGACTTGCTGGAAAGAAGAAAAGAAAGTGGCACCACCGGGGGCCCCGCCCAAGGAACGGAGCAAGCTCAAAAACGCAACAACTTCACACGCTAGTAGAGGGTACCTGTCAGCTGCCTCTAGATGTCCCCATTGGAATAGTTTATTGTGTGAGCAAAAAAAAAAAAACATTATTAGACAGCACAAGTACAAGGTGAGTAATTGTGTGTGAATGTACATAATGGTAAGATCAATGGCAAAGACAAAATTTACAGACAATCATTAGAACAAAACAAACAGAACAATTAAATGGTAAGTATGAGTGCAAATAAAAATGAGAATAGCAAGGAAAGACATTAGACAATATTTTCAGAAATTCTACAAAAGGATTACAAAAATACTTAATATAGCATAAGCACAAGGAGGCAAGGATTTTAGTGAATCATCCACTGGGAGAATCTAATAATTGACATCACAAAATTTACAAATTCTGGGGGATTGCTGTTAATAGGTACTTTAGCTTTTGCCACTAGAGAAGGGTCAGGTATCAAAGCATTGCTAACAATGGAGAAGGTAGGTATCAATAGTTGTCTAAATAGAAACTAAATTATTTAATAATGCTCCTTAGAGCATTAGGAAGTGGAGGTATCAAGAAATTAGAGCAGCGTTATAGGAAAAGACATATAGATGGCTTAGGCAGTACAGTACTAAAATTAATTAAGTGCAGTTCATGATAATTATGGCAACACATACGGTTTGGAAAATGAAACAAATTCAATTAGAACAGAAAATTTAGAAAGTAGGCCGACACTAGTTCACTTAATAATAGGTGTAACTTAGTTAAGTGGTTTATGGTGGGAAAAGAGATTAGTGAATAGCATAGAAGCTACAGATGCTGTGAGCAGTTGCACGTCTATCCGGATCTATTTGGTCCTCCTCTTCATCTTCATTGTAACTTGTAATGCACAGATCACTGTCTATTAGGGTGGTCTATTAGGAAGTTTACTAGTGCTATTAGCTTGGACCTAGCATAGCTTCCTTGATTAGATGAGTGCTCGGCTTAGTGAAGTGCCAAGATCTGGTTATCGGACATGTGGTTGCATAATGTGTCGGGGTACCCACATCTCCACAGGCTCAGTAATCACATGGGAGAACGCCTATTCTGAATAAGTAGGATAGAAAGGGCCCATGCCCGGTGATAAATAAGGTGACCTGTTTAGGCCAGCATTGAGGCCTTTGGGTGACTTTTGGCAAAACTACATAAACTGGTCTTCCTGTTGTTGCCTAGTCCCAACTGTTCTGCCATGTTTTATAAGCCTCCTTTGTAGTGATTCTTCTATAGTATGAGCGCGAGGTTGGTAGTGACACGTACCTCAAGGGAGGTAGCTTCTTTGGCCAAGCTGTCTGCAATTTCGTTGCCCTCAAGACCCACATGGACCTTGATCCAGGACAGTTTTATAGTGTTGGTTGAGTTAAGGATGTCCTGAATTGATCTTGCAAATGGGCTGGTGGTGGAAGGGTTGCCGATTGCCATGATCCCTGATTGGCTGTCAGATCAGATGGTACATTTTTGGCTCCACTGGATTGTCCAGTTTAACGCTTGCTGTACCGCATGTAACTCCGCTTGTAAGACCGTGTTGTTGTTACAAATAGGAAATTTCTCTGAGTGTTTGATATTTCTATTGTGGATTACCACAAATGCAACTCCTACTCTGTCTTCCATTTTGGAGCCATCTGTAAAGATGTGGTACGTTCCATCATTGAGATTTGGGTGGTCTTCCATATTTAACTTGATCTTGGTGTCAACGTCATATTTTCCAGGATGGATGGACAGTTTGGCTATTTTGTCCTCGATATTATGGTCTCCACTGAAGTTAAACAAATACTTTAGCTGGGCCTCCTTGCCAATTTGCACATGCAGGGGCAGGATGCCTTCTACAACTTGGAGTGCCGAGATAGCTGTTGTTCTGAAAGCTCCAGTAATATTTAATAGAAACTGCCTTTGGATTTTATCCAAGAGTAACTGATTCTTGACTCGAAGGCCTCGCCCCCAGACAAGGGACCCATGAGCAATAATCCTCCCGGCAATAGTCTTGTAGAATGTGATCCTCTGCTTTTGTGAGAAGCCCCAACTAGTGCCTGCCAGCCTGAGCAATAGTTGGTAAATTGGTATCTAAAACTGTGCATATAATTTGGTAACATTCTGTAGCTGACTTTTTCCAATAGATCTAAAAGTAAATGATGGTTCTAATCTGCAAACCTGATCATCCTACTTTTGACTCCTTTGTTAGATACGACAGTAAATGATAACCATTTTTTCCATTTTTACACTTTATTCATTATCTCACTTAATTTATATAGTTACACCTAACAAGATACACAAATCTGTCTTAATTTAATTTTCCAATAATAACATAACTAATGCCCCTCAAATCAAACTAAACTACCATGAAAACACAGGATTATTATTTTGGCTAAAATTAATCAGCTATACTAGACACTCTTAATGATAAAGACATACATTTGCAAATCTCACAACAGTATTTTAAGACAAATCTTCTATCAAACACCAAGAATCGTCTGACAAATTATAAACGAACACTCTAACGTAAACTATTTGCCTCAGATAATGTTAGAGGTGGCGAAAAAGTGTCGTTACAACCCAATATTTTTACAAGTAGTGCACCAAAAATTCTCTTACAAAACCCTTTAAAATGGGTAACAATTTTGTATTGATATGACTGAAAATTAATTAATGTGCAGTGATACTTGCTTGCATATTTAATTGCTTTCAACTCTTGTTAAATTTATTGTGAAATTAATGAAGATACACTTTTAACTTTAAAAATACATTTACAAAAATTATAATGAACGACAATAAAAGTCTTCTCATCCGTAATTTTGTATTCTGATTTTTGTAGAGTTATAGACGTAAAAGTATTGTTTTAATAATAAAAAGTGTATCTCAGTAGTTTTTTACAATGCTATTTGCTGATTCTAAGGATTTTGTGAGTTATGTATAAAATTTTCGTAAGACTAATTATGTATTCATAAATATATACTAAATACCTTTCAGATATTCAGTCAGCAAATAATTTCTAATTTTATCAGTAAACATTGGAAATGATATAAATCTCTATTTTAATACTAAAAATAGTTAAGTCATTATTCACTTTGTATTTACAACCATTCTCCAACTATAGATAATAATTTATAAAACGCATTAAATCTGCAAACACCATTAACTTTTGCATGATTTTAGAGATTCTTTTTCATCGAATGTTACACACAATTGAATGTTATTAATTAAATTATTGTATAGTTATTAATTACATAGATTAGTTATTACCTTATTAATTACGTTACATAGAAGGGATTAATGTTATGTTTGTCTTAATATACATGATGTGCAAACACTGAGGCTGAAAAATTCAGGAACTAAAATTAAACAGAAATCACATTTCATGTGCTCACTAATATCGATCATAATATATGTCTAAAACAATCAGTAATATGAAATTATATATGCTTCTATCTACAAACTAGTATAATAACAAATAATATAGCTTCATTTTCTTAGTAATAAAATTGCGCTGATGTAAAACAAAAATAACTTCAGGTGATTTTGTGAATAATGTTTTATGAAATATGTTGTTGTTGTTGTTACTAATGACACTTGGACAAGCCAAGCTCGCTATGCCTTGGCTATACGAATTTAAGTCAATTGGGAGCGTCTTTCGTTTTAATCAGAGAACCATGAAGGTGAAAGTACGACTTTTTGCTCTTCAAATCCTCCGATAGATGGCAGCACCAGAGGATCTACTCCCTCAATTTTGGCATTGATCTGAAGGGGGAAATATGTATAAGTAATATGTATACACCAAATATTACATTAGATCTGCATTAAATGGGCACTCTGGGATAAGAATCAATCGCAAGAGAAATGATAAGAAGCGATAGTTCAGTGAATGCCGGAATAAATTATTGAAATGTAGCGAAAAATATTTTAATTTTTAAAGGGATATATTGATAATTTGATTGTATTAATTAGGCAAAAATATACCATCATAAAATATTTAGTTATCAATTTTAATATTTTTTTAAATTATTTAATTGACCAATATGATGTACTGACGCGTCTTTTACAGCTTTGAACAAATATTTCAGAAAAATATTTCTTTCTTTCCATATTTTGGTAATAAAATCGTTGCATTCCTTCCTTAGGATTATTTTTAGGTCTACAATATAATTTAACCTGAAGCAAAAAGTTTTAAAATGCAATTTAATATTCAATCTATTTGTCTTTTTGATGATATTCTTTAAACATGAGAACATTGTTCGTAGAATTTAGAAATTGCAAGATATCTACGTGAAGGAAAGTTAAACACAATCACATAGATATGTTGTTCACATAGGTATGTTATGAAATTCGTCAAATGGGTGACTGACGGTTAAAAAAAACATTCTGTAAAAAAGTCCTATTGTTAAAGTTGGCATGCGAACTCCTATTTGAACAGAAATGTGGAAATATTATCACTAGAGTCTAAGAAGATTTTAACTGAACAAAACCATAGGACTCCACAGATAGACACAGTCCTTACAGCAGCACAGCTCGGGCCCAGTGGAGTTCAAGGCTGCTTTCTCGTGAAAGCAGTGGGAGATTTTGAAGAAGGAATTCAATAAAAATGTCATCCCGGGGAGCAAGAAAACAGTAGCTTTTTTGTTATCACAGGTGGAAAAATATGCGTTACCGATGTAATAAGATTTCTATAGAAAACCGTGTATTTTGTATAGCTAAGGAATAATAATTTCTTATTAACGACATGGTGCTTGGCTTTTTTTTGAACCGAAATTCATTGAGTTATGGGTCAAGAACTAATAGAGAAAAAAACTGAACTTTTTCGTAGTAAAATCTTTGTTCCCTCACTTTGGAGGATTCAATTTCTTAATTCAAAATTTTTACGTTATGAATTAAATTAAAAACATTTAAGTTACAAAGAATAAGGAGGTATTTTGTTTTCTGGTTTGGATCCTTCGTTTTGACTTTGATTTTCAAAATCGGACATATCCTTGTTACAGATACATGCATGACTGTACTTTTACATAGATTTATAAAGATAGAAAGTAAATTAATATTAACTAAATATGTGTCTTCTTCATTGCTAATAGATAACTAAAATCTTAAAGTAGTTTAGTTTTATAATTTTTATGACAATTGAAGAAATGATACGTCTGAAAGTCTATGATAAATAAAATAGCATTTAAAAGAATTCACCCCTATATGCAAGTGTCACTGAATGACAGTTGAATTGTTAGATTCTAGTTAGTTTTAAAATTAGAGTGTTGTATTCTCATTTTGAGCGAAAATATTTTAATGATCTGGAATCTACTTTAAGCCGTAGAGATCCTGGCTAAGCAGTTTTCATGCACAAAAATGTATTGTACAGCAACACAATAAGAAAGAGAGTATGCAAATGTCTATTCTAAAGTGATAAGTGTAGTCACATGACACACACAAAAGACCTATTATAAACTTGTTGAGTTGTGATGTAATATTAACTATTGCTAAATATGGTATTCTAAGAATTTCTCTTTATTTCTCGTTCCGTTAACACATAATTGTCTATACCATTTTGTCAATTTTTTGTGATTTACGCAGATTTTTTGACATTAGAATGATGTGCGCTGAATGAGAGGATTTATTACGATTTAGTTACGATACAAAAAATTTTTAATTTATAATAATATATTGTTTCTAACTAAAAGTGTATGACTTAAAAATTTTACATTTTTAACTATGTAAATTTAAATTATTTCTTGTTAGGAAATTTGTTTTTAAACGTTCATTAATTATGTAAATAAAAAGTCATAATACCATATATTTACTCCTGCAAATTGTTGCATTATACTAAATTTTTGTTAAATCTAATTTCATAAAATAATGAAAAAATGTTACATTACTCAAATTAAAGGTTTTTATGTCATTATGCTATAAATAAATAAATTAATTTCATTTTAAGTGCATCCATTATAACACTTTAAAATCAGCATATCTGGATGTTAATTTTGTAATAGGTTCGCAAAAATGTGTATCACGATGGAAAATTGCATAATTACTATTAGAATAGTGAACTAAAAGTACAACTTTTTCGTCTATAAAATAACAAATTAAAAATATCTATACATAATTGCTTTGAATTTCTTTTTCGGTGTAGAATAATCTTTATCATTCCAGTTCTTACTTTTAAAAATTAATATTATGGATTAATTGATATGCAAGAATAAAAATCACTGGGATGATGTCTTCAGATATTGCTCAGCTCAGTCTATTCCAGATTTAATTTGATTTTCCAGATACTCTATAAAGTAAACAACTTCATTTTTAAATGCATAGTTAATGTAGGGTGCAATATATCATTGCATATTGTTCCCTCAATTCTACCAGTAACCTGTAGCATCTTAATATTTTTGTTACGCTTGTTGTCTGATATGGAATAAGCAATTTCATAACTCTGCGTACTTGTAGGGCTATTCTACATAGAACTAAGATGATCTACAGGCATCTCCGAACACATTGCGATATTTTCCTCTGCATGATTTTTCTAACAGGAAAAATTAACAGTTTATCCAATTACAAATGCTCTTAAAAAGCAGCTGTCACAAATGAAATACCACAAAAAAGCTTATGAAACCCGTAACTATAAAAATTAAACTTCTAGCAAATGTGCTCTACAAGAGAAATCTTGCATCTTTTTAATGATATCATATCTAGCAAGGCTCTTTCAACATTAATATTCATTTAATGTGTCTATATTCAATGTGTGAGTATCATTTTTTCATTTTCTAAATAGGAAAACTAGTTTTCCAAACATAAATTCAAGGGTACATCACCATTAATTTTTAATGAGAATAAGCGCAAATGATTTGAGTAAATCATCCGCTTCTTCTAATGTTTTAATTTATTTTTATTTTTGAAAACTCATTTCGTGATATTATAAATGCAACAATATAATTCGCTAGCATGAACTAATTCTTTCATTAGAGCGCCTTATAAGTCGCTTCATCAATTGTGAAATGTACTTGGATACATTCTAAGCTTTGATTGCTTCACTAGAGGTACAAAGCCATTACTGCTAGTTTCGGCAAAACAAAGCCACAAAAGTTAAACCTTACAATTGAAGTGTTTTCAGAGTTCTTTGATGACCCTATTCAATTTCAGCGTGCTTCTGGCCACCATGGTTTTTCTATTAGATTTTTTGTAAGATTATCTCAAAGATAGGATTTTCCTTGGAAATTCTTCAAACATCGATAGATCATAATTGACGAAAAATCGTCAATAACTACAATAATGTTACCAAGATTGTTTAGTATTTTAATTCGACGTATTCATTTTTGAATTCGAAATGGTGGTGAACAATTTCAACATTTATTTTAAAGAATGATAATGTAAAAAATTAAATTATGTTTTTCAAAAATAAAATTTTTACTGGATTAAGTAAAACTGCGCGTCTCCATTTCTGTTATACTTCATAAAAAAGTAGTAATGGTCCAACAATGTTTAAAATTATCTCTCACACTTAAACAAGGTTCAAACACATATATTTTGTGTTGCAATAGTTGTAACACTGGTCAGATTCCAAAGTAATAAGAAAAAATAGTGGTTAGATTAAGATGATCACACTGTATATATACATACAATGTGATATCAGTACAAACAGTGTGATATGCTTACCAATAAATCTATCGGTCTATTCATCTCATACATCTTTATACTTAAAGAAAGAGCTAAAGAGGATAAAAAGAGATTGTATTAGAATTTTATACAATAAAAATATGTAAAAGTAAAATAAAGCAATTAAAATTTAGTATTTTGATGGAGAAAAGTCATAAATGTAAAAATAATAAATATAGTAATAAGGGAAACGTTAGAAAATAAATCACTATGAAGATACAAAATTTTTTTTTAATTTGAATATTGATGGAATATCTAAGTAATGCATCAAAATTTTGATTTATAATTAAAATGTAGTTAAAAAAAGATATAGTTAATAAGAAGATTCTTAAGCAATAAATACAATACTATAAATAAAATACCAAAAAACATATTACAGGCAATCTAACGAGCTCAAAAGCAGTTAAAGAGATAGTTGTCAGTATACATTAGATGAAACATGAAGAACAATAAAACTAGTAAGAAAAAAAAAATTGAAAATCTCTGAAAATACACAATACAAAGAATAGGAGGAAAACATAGAGACCACGTCTTCATCAGGTGGGAGATGGTCAGCTATGCAAAATAAACACTCTATATGCACAAAGGACAAATGACTAAAGATCTTCCAGCAAAGGTTCCGAAGAATGTTTGTATTAAAAGAAAGAAGCCTAAAGATATTCATATAAAAATTATAACAATAAATTATATAATAAATGAAATAAAAGTGAAATTAAAAGAAAATTATACAAGCTTAAATAAGGCGAGAAGCATTCTCAACTCATTAAATACGTCATGGTGAATGAAGTGAAATTTTTTTCCATATTTATGTTATAAAGACATGCTTGAATGCAGAGAAGCAAAACATAGGAGACAAATTATTCCTGAATCTAATACAAAAGATTAGCTATAATCTTCCTATGGTGTTATACACTGCGCTCCAAAATGCAACGCCCTGAAGACACCCAGCCTGCAAATCCTGTACAAGTTACATGCTGCGCTATGCAAATAGAATCAATCACAGGAGCGAATCATTTGTAGTGCAGCTTGCAAGTGCACACTAAGGGAGGAAAGAGAGTTGACTCATTTTTTTGAAGTATAGCATTTGTTTTCTCACGCATTTTCATTTTATAAGTTTTTAATTTTTTTACTTAATCTACTAACGATGCTTCATCGAAGATATCCAGCGTGTTTCAAGAGAGTTTTGGAAATTGATCAAGGAAGAATAGTATTCTATTGGTACTGCGGAACTAGTCTTCAAAGAAATCGGTGATCATGTTGGGTGAAACTAAACAACTGTCATGTGGATCTGTAATCGCTGGATGAAGGAATGTCGGGACAGATCACACTTGGCTCATTGCAACTTATTATGCTCAGGAGAGTGGTGGATAGCTCAACCACATTTTGAACCATAGCACAACAGATCCAGTCTCTTACTCATCATTTAGAGTTTGCTTGAATCGTTCGAGGTCATTTGTAGAGTGAGATGTCTGAAAAGGCTTACTCTTAACTCAAAAACCACAGGTATTTGCACCGATAATAATGGAATGAACGATGAATATGGACACAGGAATATTTTAAAATTGTCTTTATTGAGGAATACCATTTCTACCTGGAACACCACAATGGTCCTGAAGATACCTGAGATACACCTGAAGTTACCGTAATACACCTGAAGATACCGTGATGCAAGACTGCGAAATTGTTACGTGCATTGCCACACTAGTCCTCCACTCGGTATCATGTTTTCAATTTCTATTCGATTTCACTCCAGCATCCCATTATTACCATTCCTGGTACACTGAATAGCTAACTCTACATCTATGAGTTGTTAAAGCCCATGGTCCTGCAATTCTATCAGTGTTTACCAGTATGAAAAAATTATTCTTTAGATAAATTGTTTCTTTGACCTGCTTATTCTCCCGATCTATCACCAATTGAAAAACTGTGGTCCATTCTTGCACAGAAACTAGCCAGGAATACACTAAATACTGTTACATCAAATCAATTTTGCCAATATGTGGATGCCTCATGGACTACTATATCCTAAGGATAAAAGTATCTTTTAATCTAAGCCACGGAGTGTGACTGCGGTAATAGTCAACAATGGTAGTTATACTAACTATTAATTTTGTCACATTATCAAAACTTCACAAGAAACTGTAATTCCAATCATTTGATCTCTGCATAACGTGTATCTGCCAAGTAAATTTTGCTTTGATATCTTCGAGTTCTTTTTGGTGTTGCATTTTGAGAGTAAACAATTCTCCGGTTTAAAACAAGTACTTCAATACAAATATTAAATAATGATACATAGTAATTAAATGGGAAACGTAATGCATTCTAAATTGTAAAGGTATCATTCAGTATTCTCGTATTGAGATTGTAATAGCAAAACATCATTAAATATAATAAAATATAAATTTTAAAATATTTTATTGTGCATGCATCTAAATAATATTAAAAAAACCAAGGCATTTTATAAAATTTATCATATGGTCGTTTCCAGGAAAACCCTTTGAAAATGAAAGTCCTTATTTGCAAATCATAATCGAGGAAATTTACAGAATTCACGCTGGTACTTGTTTCTACAGATGTGAAAGTTGACTTCTATAGAATAGATTGTTCAACAGATTTTAGAGAGCAGTGGAATTAAGTATTAAAGTTTCCGTTCCTGAAGATTTTGATCTCATAATTAGAAGCCAATCTGTGACTTAAATTTTGTAGTTAGAAAATAATAAACATTTTAAGAGATTGAGCAAAGTTAAATCACTATTAATATATTTGAATTTATTTACAGACATTTAGCATACGAATACCAAATAACATTTTAAGTATTCAACAGGAAAAATTAACTCTCTCTCTATTAACATTTATTTCTACTATCTAATTAAACTCTTAACATTTATCTCTAGCAATAATTTTTGCAATTTCATATAGAAATTACAATCTAACTATTAAAGCAAAAACATGTATGAATAAAGCACTTCATTTTACAGTTTAAAAATTTTTTATATAAACAATAGAATTACAATTTACTTACTGGAATTTAATTAAGAAATCAGTTAATTGATC
Organism: Latrodectus hesperus; assembly: GCA_037975125.1. Lineage (NCBI taxonomy): Eukaryota > Metazoa > Arthropoda > Arachnida > Araneae > Theridiidae > Latrodectus > Latrodectus hesperus. The sequence continues at coordinate 96,570,747 of CM075859.1, read as the reverse complement.
AAGGAATATATTAACCGAGTAAGTTAAAATAATATACTAACTGACTGAGTAACTTAAAATAATACTATGCACACTTTTTCTGAGTATAGTACTTGAAATGAGAAAGAAACCTCAAACAACCTTTCACAATAGCTCCTACGACTTCATTTCCCCTCCAATAGATAAAGATCCTTTCTTCTGCTGGCGAGGATAAATTGAATGGCAATTAGATCCGCCACATGTAATGCAATTAAATAGAAATTTGCATTTTTCTTCGCTAAAATGCGATCAGTTTTTTTACATTTCTTGAGTGAAAGTGTAGTACGTTGTTTAATCAGGGGGAAGACATTGAATTCTCTTACATGAATTAGCCCGTAGTCAAATGCAATTCTGTAATCTGAGAATGTACTGAATTAAGTTGTATTCCTAATTTTGTTACTTAATTTTCAATTGTACTTGCTTGCTGACTACAAAACTTGAAGAGTTTTGGATAAAAAAGAAAATATAAATGGTTGACTTAGAAACAAGACTCGTGAAACTTCCTTGCAATTTTTTCACGGTGCTTTCTGTCGCAGTTTATTCGAATAAAATAAATCAAAAAGGTTTCTTGAAATGGCAACAAAACGCACAATAATGTTTTTTTTAGTAAAGTAGACTCCAAAAGTTGCTCTTATTAAAATCTCATATAATATTAAATAAAATTTTCTTGTTCAATCTTTGAATCAGCCAAAAATAATCGTAATGATAAAATCCTATCTAGTTTATTAGGTATTCTTTTATCAAACACACGCTACACAGATTAATTCCATTTTATTGATATAGTGAAATAGTTTGAAGATCTGCAGATTCAAATAATTATTCACTTTAAATTTATTTCTATTTATCACACTTTTATAATAGTAATTGGAAAGCAATCAGTTAGTATATATATAAATATATGTATATATATATTATTATTAAGGTAATAATTCTCATAAAACACTAATTATTTAAAATAATTATCTATTAAAATGTCTATTTGAAAGGTTTAAAAACTCATAAAATATCAAAAAGAAACTGGAGATATTTGAATTTAATGTTGTTTTGTAAAAAATGTATATAGAGGATTTTCTGAATAAGCATTTTCATCAAAATTTAGAATTCCTCAAGATATTTTGTAAGTAAAAAAAATCCAAAAGCACTTCTCGTATGACAAAATTTGTTACTTCTAGCTTCTCACAATCCAAAGGTTATTCTGTGTATAATACATGATGTATGTGTGTGATTGGTATTTATTCCTAAATGCTACAATATAATTAGGTAATTTGGAAATGTTTCATGGGCAGGCATGAATTCATTTGTTTTAAATAAGTAGTTAGTAACAGGTTAAAATTTTGAAAAAAAACTATTGGAAATTACGTAATTTTTATATTAAAATAAGAATAAACAATTCTATCAATATTTAAAATTATAAAATAAACAAAATATTATATAAAGAAGAAGATATAAAATAATATAAGAACTTTGAGGTATATGAATATAATAACACTTAGAGTACTATGGGAAATATATATTATTTTCATACTTCAAAGAGAGAGAGAGAGAAATTTCGAAGTTCTAACCATTAGGAGTCAAATTGAAGAGATTTGGTATTTTAAAACCAAATTAGATGCTTTCGCTGAATCCACTACCAATTACCAATAAAAGCACGCTTAAATTTATTAAAAAAAGATAATTTATATATATATATATATATATATATATATATATATATATATATATATATATATATATATATATATATATATATATTCATTTATTAAAATTTAAGAAAGATCTGGTAGTTTAGCTTAGTGTTAAATTTTCCACAGAACATAGAATCAATACAAAAAAAAAAAAAATTGCAATTTGCATAAGAAAATTAACTTGATAATCACTTTTTGTTTATCCATTTTTTGCCTCCCTCACACCAATAACATCATATATTCCAAAATAGATTACAGGGGTTAACTTATTTTTTCGTCTTTTGATGTATAAGAATTATACAATCCATTCATGTGAATTTGTTTGGTATGAAATGACAAAATTTTGACAATGGAGTTGTTTTTGCAACCATTTCTTGGCTCTTCATAAAGTATTCCGAGAAAGTTTGCTCTTCATAAAAGAAGAGAAGGGAGATTAATTTGAATTCTTGAAATCCCTCAGATACATCTATTTTGGGATTTGAAAGGAAAGTATTCGCTGTGACACAATACTGCATACTTTGGCTACTATGGAAGTCTAGCTATGGTATTTAGAGTCAAAGATTAAATTATATTAAATTAATTATGCTTTATATTATAAAAATGTAAAACTAAAATTGCCAATCAAAATCAATTTTAGAGCTAATGGATCGCTCTTTTTGCTTTCGAGACCAACTATACAAATAAGCGGGTGCTTATTCACATTGTTCAACGTAGATCATAACCCACAGCTATCATCCACCCCTGAGTTAGGTGTTGAACCACTAAACTATAAAACTGAAAACCGAAGCACGATCAATTAGTTGGCATCTCGACTCATACACAAATATTGAAAAAAAGAAAACAACGACTGCTAAATGACGGAATAAAACGGAATTTTGTATTTGTGATATTTAATTTAAAATTCGTTTTAAAAATATATTTAAAATCAGAGTACTTTTAATCAGTGGTTGACTAATATTTTTGTGATCAATATTTTCCACAAAACAAATCGAGCTCTGTTAGTTCCTTGGAAAGTAAAGTTAGCAAAGGTAACATGACCAATTACCAGGTTGCACTTAGGAAAGAAATTATAAAATGAAATTTTCCATCTTAAAACTTGAAATGTACGGAATTATTCTAAAGTGAATGTGTGAGTGATACCTTCTTTTTTAATGGCATAACGATTTTGCCTCAAGGTCATGAATTAATTTGTTTGTTTTATGAGTTAAATTGAATTGAATTATCCTTATAAAGATATAAATCTGGTTCAAAATATGTTTCTTTTGATCTGGATTGATAGGCTTATTATTGTATGGCTGGATTTGTGGATGAATGGAAATTCAGTTGTATCCACAGTTTAAAGGGAATTCTGAACTCCTCCAAGATGGAACCAATTCCTTTGACTCCTTTTGGAAGGGAAGCGATGTTCAAATAGCTCAACTGATTGAACCTTTCATGAGAACACTTTCAATTGGTAGTCAATTAAACCACAGCAGAATAATCATATTATTTTTATAATTCTTATTGGTTTGATTTGTTATATAGATAAGTGCGTACTGTTTAAGTTTCAATTCATTTAGTTCCTAATGACTTTGGGGCCTATCACAAAGTCATAAATTGTGTATGTATGTGTGATCGTATAGTATTATAAATTAAATTAACTGTGAGTTTAAATAGGATTAAGACAATCTGCAAAACAATATGATTAAACAATTCAGTTGTGTGACATGCATAGTTAAGTTAAAAGTTTTTATAAATAAATTTTTATTTCTCTTATCTTCTATTCAAGAGTACATTAGTTCGATCGATATTCAGTTATGGATTGAACATTTTGCGTGTATTCAATTGACTTCTTTAATTCTAGCTGAATTAGTCCTCTTGTGCAAGAAATATCTATAAGTATGACAGACCGAGACTTAGATAAGATTTGTATGTTCATTGCACTTTTAGCAATTGATATATACATACATAGATGTGTTTCTAAGGACCACTTCAAAAATTTCGCGAGATAGAGAGAATAATTTCGTTAATGCATTATATTTGTCAAAAAATTTAACGAACTAAAAACAAATGATTCATATTATATTAAAAAGTAAAAAGGAATATCGGATTTATTAGTCGTCTTTAATAGTAACATAATAACTTTAAGTACATTTAAAAAAATAGATAATTACTTATGTTATTAGATTTGAGGTTGATTAAATTTTTCACATTTTTAACCTAAAAATGTAAATTTACAGATTTTATTCTTAAAATGAAAAATAAACTATACGTTTACTTCTCATAAATGTTTTACAATTTCTACTATTTACAATTTAAAAAAATGTAAAGTGCTCTCTCTCTCTCTCTCTCTCTCACTCACTCACTCACACACACACACACACACACACACACACACACACACACACACACACACACACACACACACACACACACACACACACACACACACACACACACACACACACACACACACACACACACACACACACACACACACACACATTTACAGTTGGCTTATAGCTATATGTTAATGACATTTGAAAGAAGTTCCAGGATAATCTTGTTTTCTAAATTATTTAAACTTGTTTTTGATGATTTTGCTAATCTAAAAACAACTATAAGAAATTTCTGTGATTTTATTTGCATTGAAAAATGATTAAATTGCACGATACCAAAATGAATGAAATTTTCTTTTTGTCGTTAATTATTTATATCGATGAGCTCTCTTTCGTCAGCCTCTCGACTTTATAAAAGAATGACACAAGATTATTCAGAAAAGAATGTAAAAAAAGGAGAAAAAATAAAAAGATGATCAATTTGTGTTGTTTGGAAAAATACCCTTGGTAAATGTGCAATTCCATCGAAAAAGTTGAAAGAAAAAGAGCTTTTAAATGAATTGAAGTTTTTGTATTCAAAACAATAATAGAAATTAAAAAGTTCGTGAGAAAAGCCAAATAAAAGGAGCCTTCATTTCAGCAGACTGATTGCGCACTTACCGATGATTATCAGAGAGCCTTAATTGTAATGAACAGAACATATAATTTACATATCTTTATACTTTTAAATTATTATATGAGCATCTCATATAAAATATTCATAAGCACTGAAATATTTCCTTTTTATTAAAAAAATATCATATTGTTTTAAAAATAATTTAACAATTTCTATTTCTAGGTATATGCTTTTTTAAAATGAAGATAAGAAAAATATATGGAATTCATTTGTTTTATCTATTTTGCATAATTCTTTCACTTTTGAAGGAAATAATATTAATGATTTCTCAATTTATTTGTAAAGTTTAAATTCATTTACTTTACCTTATTGCCAAAAATATGAAATAATTATGTGAATGGTATTTTTTCAGATGAATTATTTTGTACTTATTTTTTACACAAAACAGAGAGCTCAAGATTGAATCTTTTCATTTCTTTTTTCTTGGAAGGATTTTTTCATTAATGTGCCCTTTTCGCACGTAATTATTTGACCCTTACTAAATAACATGAAGAAAATAATAAATAATTAATCTTATACGATTATTATTTAATTATAAAATAATTTTGTAGTATGTGTGTACTGTTGCATAATACAACTTAATGCTTATTGTAAAAATTTTATTATTGATTGTGCAAGACAGGAAAATATATAAAAGCAATATATAACAATTGATATAAATGTGAAAAGGAAAAGTTTTAATGTCAACATAAGCTAACGCTACAGAAAAACAAGAAATCTTCCTCTCTTACAGATCATAGCTTGAAGTACCTTTTTCTCTAATGGCTGGCATTCATCTCTACAAGGATGGCACTCCCACTGTCTGCTTTATACATTGTACCCGCTTCACCTCCAAAGTCACAGAGAAGAAACCTTCCATGCTCGAAATATAGGATTTGAACCCGAGACCTACTGCTTCGGAGTTAGGGATGCTAACCATTCCGCTTTCGGTCGGCTAGCTTCAAATACTTAGAAATGATATAATTTCCTTGAATTTTTGATAGCATTATTTAAAGTTCCTTGCAGATGAAATTACAAAAATCCGTCAAGACATTCAATTCAGTGCAGTTTTATTAGTTTATACGCCTACGTTTTAATTAAAACACAAAAATTTAACTTGATTTTTAAAATATATCATCTTTTTTATTTAAAGGACTCTTAATAAGAAACAAGATACTTTATTTTCCTATATAAAGAAATTTCAATATAAGCATGACTGACATTATTTTGAACAAGTTATATTTTATGGAAGGTTTTTGTAATATTTACTTCTACATAGTCATTAAATAATATCGCTATGTCAAGATAGCATTTAGTAAAGGCTGATTTTTTTCTTGAGAAATACAAAATATTTGCAAACACAAGTAATTAGGTTAATGCAGACCTACTGATTTGCTATTTGTAAAAAGTTGTTTGCTTAAATATCATATTATATCCAGTGTAATATAGAGAAATATTTTTTCTTTTAATTTATTTTTTAGTTTTTCCTTTTTACAGAAAGAAGTAGGATTGTGAACAATTGGGACTATTATTACTATGGTTATGTATTTCACGATATTGCTGCTCATATTCATCAAGATCTTATGAACAGTTGGGTCCTGAACAAATAACTAATGGATTCACAAAGACTACATGCTGACATTAAACAATTTTGAGCCACAAATCAGTTGTAGAAGAGATTAGTAGAAGGCAGTATTCTCTTGACGCTTTAATCAGGATTGCTTAGCTCAGATGCAGGAAAATTTAATACCCATTGGATTTTTAGACTGCAAATTGCTGTTGGTATTCAAGTCAAATTCTGGATACCAAAGCTCTTTGACGTTGCGGAAGAGAGACAGCGAACTTATATACATTGGGGGTCTTCGTGTTCTCTATCTTTTTTTTCTTTTTTCTTTCTTTTCTTTTTTTTTTTTTTTTTTTGATAAAATTTAATCTCTATGTAAAACTATCATAATTCACGTACTCATAGGCAAATTCATGAAAAAAGGAGCACAAAACCTAAGCAATACTGGATTTCTTGCAAAATACTTTAGAGTTTTGTTTTTAAAGTTAGTTTTATCAAAAAATGATTGATTTCCTTAGTTTGCCTCAATACAGTCACTTTCATAAAAACAACATTTTATCTGAAGCTTATTCTCCTCAAGAACACAAATATTTTTGCTAAACTTTCAACTCATTAAATTCAACTGTTTCATATATTTTTTGCTCTTTGATTTAAATAATAAAAATCATTCAGTTGCAAATTTTAATATTTTTGTTATCAAAAACATATTTAATTGCAAGTGTATTACAAACAGAAGAAAAGTCGGAAACTGTGTCCGTAGACAAATTTTAGACTTGTTTCGACATTGTTTGTTTTTCTTTAATATATTCTAAAATATACATTTCTCATTTGACATTGAATTTCTATATTTGTTTTGAAGAAATACATTTAGCTATAGGTTAACCATCTATTTTTCTTGAATTGTAAGTTTTATCTCTTCATTCTAGATTTTTTTTATAATTTTATTATTTTTATTTCCGTTTCATCATGATGAAGAAATTGAATTATAATTTTGAAATTCCTTACATAGAATAATTGAAAACCTGAAAAACATAATTTAGAACTTAAAAATTAGTTCATATTTTAAAATACAATTTAGCTTATAAGTAATTGTTTCGATTCCCCATAACTTTGAAATATTTCTATCTATATAAAGAAGTTAGAGCGTTAATAAAAAGTTGATTATTAGATACACAAAATATTTATTCCCATAAAGTATGACATTCGAAAATGACAAAGAAACATTACTATTTTATTTGGTTTAAATCATTTTAACTTTTACTGTTTTTTAAATGCATAAAAATTTAAAAACGACTTTCTTATTTTACATTTCCTTTATCTTCTTTTTATAAATTATATAATTTAAGAGATTTAAAATGAAAATTAATCATTCTGTTGGTTCCATATTTCGAAATGGTAATTTTAGAGTATTGGGATACATAAAGTTTAATTTTTATCTTTTTTATTACTTGCATTGTTTGGAATAATTTATTTACATCTGAAAATATGGTTTTTTATTTCAAAAGTAAATAAATTAAATGTGAAAAGATTAAATTTAGTTAATATTAGAAAAAAATATATGTGCAAATTTATAAAATTTATGGAACTTTGTAAATGACATCTCTGAAATGAATTTATTTATTTATGGGAAACTGTTGGATTGATATTTTTGTCTTTTATCTACAAATTGATTACTGTTAATATTTTTAAATAGAAAAATTTATTCTTTATAGAAAAGTATCGCCCTTTTGCATTACATTAGAGTAACGTTTTTTCTATAAGAAAATGTATTGTACAACTGAAAGCAGTCCTCGGGGGTTTTTACATGGACACGGCGTCAACTCTCTTCCACTCACAATGAATCCATACACAAATGGGTTTACAATCACCAAACACAGTTCCATTATTTTAATAGCAGTTGTTTTAATGATGGTCTCATTAACTATGTAATAAACCAGCCAGTCTTGTTTCTTATTTATTGTTACATACCAGTGAGTAAAATGAGCTTTCAGAGAAAACAAGTTGAAACTCATAGGTATTCTAATAACATGGAGTGTTGCATTTCAGATCCTGTGAATGGATTCCTTACATTCATTGGATGAAGAAAAAGCATTGAAGATTCATCAGGAGTTATTGAATTTTCATGGACGCTGTTCTCTGGTGGATTTCCTAAATCATGCGATCCATCTTGAAATCGCAATTGCCTAACATCCAGATTCAGAGGAATTCCAAGAAAAGAGCATCCATAAAGTTAAATGTGTAAAATAATCTCATAAATGTGTAACAATTACTGTGTACCAAAATTGAAAAAAATAATAAATTAATGAACTTATGTTGGTATTAGTGCAACCTTGTGCAAACGTGCTAAATCTATCCATTTTTATCCTCTTTGCTCATCCCATTTAATTTAAACATTATATTATAATTGAATGAACAAATATTTTTTTTAATATTTTATGAATAAAAAAGCACCACAATTTCTACAAACATTTTATTCACTTATAACACACAAAAATATTGTAAGAAGTTAACGTTTGAGTATGATACACCTATTTCATGTGAAATATTACAAAATTATATATTTGTGATTGAATATTATTTCAAAGCTTAATTACACTGTAGCTATGTATGTGAATAAAATACATCTTAAATTCTTTGCAAACATGTTTATATATTGATTTAAGATTTTCGAAGTACTTAAAGTATTCCAAAGTCAAAAGGTGTTTCATTAAAGAATCTTAATCTAAACTAGAAGTTCATGAATATATCCAACGAGTATTAGTAATTTTAGACAGTACTAGGAAGGAATTTTAATTCGGTATTTATTGAAATCCAAATTAATCAAAACTTATAAAAGAGTTCCATAAAGAAACATCATATCATTTCACAATAATTTTAAATATCTTAACTATACACATGGAATCTGAGGAAAAGGGCGAATTATACAATGTAATTAAGGAAGGACGTGCTTAGCAAATTAAACACAACTCGTGCATTTTAGGAAAGTAATCAATGATTGATATTAAACATAACATCAATATTTTAACAAATTTTGGTAACCAACAAGTTAATTACATTACATAAAATCATTTTTAAATAAACTAAGCATTTTGAAGTTTTCATTCCGTATAAAAAAAAAACAAATTGCAACTGAAATGTAAAACCAGTCAATCACAGAAATAAAATTTAATAAAATTAATAAAGATAAAAGGAATTTTATTTTTGACTAGAATTTCATAAAAGACAAATTCTCTTGTAAAGGAACGAGGGTTAAATACTGAATTAGGCATCGAATATATTCTAAATGTAGAAGCAATTTAATCAAAAGTACAAATTAAAGTACATCAAAAATATACAGGAATATCACTACATAGATCAGCAACTAGTTTAGTGTACAACTGTTCAGAGGAATCCTCTCTGATAGAAAGAATGGAATAAAAGCAATGGTTTTTTGGAATAACACAATTTCCTTTTTTTTAATATTTACAGATCATTTGATGGATTTTGAAGGTGGAATAATAAAAAAGCTTAATACCAATGCTAAAGAATTCCATAGTATCTGAATTAACATGTTCATCATATTCTGAGGATAACACTTTTGAGCCACAGAAAATATTAAATTTTTTTTTTGAATGAAATATTGTAAAAAAAGAATTACAAAATCTAATCGACAACTACCACGTGTTCTTCAAATAACATTAACATTACAGTGTGTGTTACAAAATTACAAGATCATCATGGTTTTATGGTATTTATTATAAATAATAGAAATATCTTTTAAAGTTAAATAAAGTTCTTATAAATAAATGTGAAATTTAGAATCTATACACATTACTTCTAAGATCTTTTTAACTACACTAAATATTTTTATCAATAATTTGAATTTTTTTCCATTCAGATGTCTGTTATAAACTTATATGATTATTACATACAGCAATTTTTTTATTACCAATCTAAAACATGTTGATCCATTATTTTTTTAAAATAAATTCATATGCATGATTTTTCATTCCACTAATCATGTTTATAGGTATTGTTATAGGTTGGGGGCTTTTTATCCAATTTGACAATGATAGAAATAATATGTCAAAATTCCTTTTATGACGAATAATTTTTAAGTGAAATTATTTTCACTTTTACTATTTAGATAATTTTACTTTTTCATCGAACAGAATAGAATTATTGAAAAGAAAAACAGGAATAGTTTTTTTAACAATTAGAAATCTATTTAGATAAATTATCTTATTTGTTAAAATACTAAAGTGATGAAATAAAGTTTCATCACAAAGTTTTACTCAATTTCACTATAGTTACTAAATTAATTTATTCAACATAACAAGAGAGTAAGTTGAGTGGTACTCAGCAATAAGTCTTATAAATTAAAAATATTGCTACAACTGGAAGAAAGCCAAATTTCTATGATTAAGAATATTTTCTATTGCCTGATAATACATTTTAATTCATTTCCAATAATTTTTTATTACTATTTCAAATAATTTCTATATTTTTTGCTGTGACTCTTCTTTGCATTCTTGCTTACAGCTTTTCTTTTGTAGAAAGATTTTCAACTACGTGGAGTTTTTCGTATTTCATAAAAATAATGGTATTAACAAGTTTACACAACCAAAATTTATATATTTTTTAAATTTATGTAATTTAATAATTTTTAATAAGTTTTACTTAATCTTTGTCAAATATTTTTAAAACGAAAAAATATTAATATATAACAAATCTAAAAAATTTCGAGAGTAAATTTTTCAAGAGATCTTTCTTGTATCTATATTTATAAGGAACTCAACGTAATCATGTTTGAACAAGAATAAAATTTAACCCAGTTTTACAGAATTATTAATGATGAGATTGGGTCCTTATATCACGTTTATTTCTAAAGGAAAGGGATTTTTTTTAAAAAGTTCACTTAAGTTTAGAAATAATTGCTAAATATATAATTATTTAATTTCAATTTGATTTTGATTACATTATTTTATACTCAGATATAAATTCTATTTAATTTAAGATTAAATTTAACGCATACCCATAAAGGAAATATTAAAGGCATGATGGATTTGTAAGTTTTGGAACAGAAAAACTTTTTAAGCCTTCATTTTTGAGCACTTTTAAAGAACTGTTATAACCTATGAATTCAGAAACAAAATGTGATACATAGACTATAGATTTCAAATTGAAAAAATGTATATATATATATATATATATATATATATATATATATATATATATATATATATATATATATATATATATATATATATATATATACAGAGAGAGAGAGAGAGAGAGAGATAGAGAGATAGAAAAATTGAAAATAAGGATATATGAGAGTATACTGTTCTGTTGAACTTTTGTAAAACACTTTTGTTTTAAACAATTAATTGCATTTTTACCATAGGTAGATAGCACTGCTAATATATTCTGGTTTAATATTTAACAACAAATTTTTGCTAACGTGTCCTGAAGAGTAAAGACCCTTTTGGATAGAAATAAAATTTATTGCACTTTATCCAGGATTTCATCGCACTTCTATGGATGGGAAAAAAACAGCAGTCCCATTCGAAAATAGGGATTACAGTAATGAAAGAATATAAAGAATCACAAATAAATACTTTAATGGTATTTTACTGCACATTGTTTTATTTCCTATATCGTTTGCCAACTATTTTTGATCACTATTTCTTGAAGAGCTTACGGAAATGGTAAAATTTCAGCACTGGAACCTATGATTGATTGGAATTCCTATTTCTGTTGGATATCTTTTAAGTGGAAAGTCAATCGATGAAATACAAATAAATGGATTATTTCGAACATGTATAAGAATTTATAGTATATTTTAAGTATCTCTTTTGAGGGTGAGATAAATTACATTGAATAATATATTAGAAAATATGTAATTTCAATTTTATATGTGGAACATTTTCTTAATATTTTTTTCAAATTAAATGTATATATTGTAATTTCATTAGAAAATTAATTTATAGGCATACAAAACATAGGAATTTTTTCATAGAATGATTAAATATTTCTCATTTAAAATTTTCTTACATTACAATGATAAATTCAATGAAAAATAAGAAAGAACTTTAGCAAGAAATTTTCTAAGCAAAAAACAACTTTACATCTTAGTTTTTTTAAATCTTCATGTTTATTTATTTTCAAATTCACTAGTATTTGATATGGTGCATGAATACTTTAAAAATATTGCATGCAACACTATTTGAGCTGGAATAATTTAGTTTTAAAAATTTATGTATATATAAAATTATAATTATGAAAATAAGTTTTTAACAGGAAATCAAGTTTTATACTTCATCTCTTTTAAACAATATGTCCTATAAGATGATTTAAAGATACATTTGAAACTTTTGATGTCTTTTAACAACATATTCATTAGATTTTCATTCTTTTCCAATTGCATCGCTGATTGTGCATTCAATACGGAAATTTAAACTTTTGATTTTTGTCTTATACTATTATTAAATAAAAATTCTACTCTTAATCTACAATATAATTGATGTACTTTAAAATGCCTCATTCAGTGCTTTAATTGTAATATTTGTTTCTGAACAAACATTCTAATGGTGAATGTGTATTCTTACTGTTTAATTGAGTTTATATGACTACATTTTAAACGATTTTGTGTGTTGGCTAAGCTAAAACACAAATCACATTTGTATGGTAAAGTTCCTTATGGTATCACATGTTTTTCGAAAAAGTACAAAAAAGAACAATATGCTTCATATACGTACCACACTCGTTTCTTCCCCAAAAAAACCTTAACAGAGAACAAAACGGAATGCATCATAAAAATGTAAAAAAGAAATGAAAAATTGAAGAAACAGGAAATATATTTACTACATTGACTACGATTTAGAGATGTGTATAAACAAAACATCTTTCAATGATTTTGATCACAATAGACGATGCAAATAACACCAATTTTTATATATGCATAGAAATGGAATGATCCTTGCGATGACAGGAATGAGAGTTTCGACTTCGAATGTCTGGCATGGCGTATCTCAATTTTTCCCAGAATCTTTTATCACCCCAGTGAAGGAAAGTACTTGACTTCATCCACAGTTTAAGATCCGGGTCCAGATCCTGAAGACCCAATTGACCGACCAGGATTACAATAAGCTTCTGCTTGCAGTTTCTGATCATCTCGTGACGAACAGACTTAAACTCATAATGGAACCATTCACTGCGCATAAAATTTTCAGATAGGATAATAATCGTGCGCCGTGAATTTTCAATTGCTTCAATAATGACTTCTGAAATATATCCTCTAATAGGTATATCTCTATATTGGAGGCACAATCGAAAATGTCCATATTCTAGTTCATTGGCAAGAACTTGCGTTACAAATGCTTCATCTTTCTTACTATAGGAAATAAAGGCATCGAATAGTTTACCATCACCATCAAGAGCTCTTGGTTCAGAATTGAAAATACGTACATCGAATGTAGAATAGAACCACATTTTCATTCGGTTTCGGAAAACTAAAATGAGTACTAAAGCTAGAAGCAGTATGAGAAAAAGTGCGGCAACTAATATGACGAGAGGTATAAATTCCTGTAACTGAGAAGATTGAAGGTATGGGGGTGCAGATACTGTTGCATTGGTGCATGTCGTTAGATTGTATTCTACAAGTGTTACAGAATGCGTGTCGTTAAAAACACAATTTATGTGGTAAACATCATGTACAAGATCAGTTCGTGACTCCAACCAGTTAGTGAAATCATTAACAAATTGACATTCACATATCCAAGGGTTATGCGAGAGTTGTATATCGACTAGTTTGACATTTTGGTTTAGATTCCACACCTGGAACTCAGATATAAAATTGTGATCTAAATGCAACAACTCAAGTGAACGCAAAGGAAGAAAAGTAGCGTTTCCAACCATTGATATACGATTGAAAGATAAATACAAATACTTTAAATTCACGAGGCGCTCAAATTCATAGCCATGTAAAGAGGCGATAAGATTATTTTGCAAATAAAGGGACTGGAGAGATTTCAATCCATTAAATGTTCTGTTGTTTATGACATGGACATTACTGTTATTCATGTACAAAACTCGCATGTTCTTCCTTCCAATGAAGGTATGGCTTGATAATGATGGAATATCATTTCCATCCAGGAACAGCTCCGTTACATCCATCGGAATGCGCCGGGGTACAGAAACATGGTTTTGGGCCGAACAGTCAACAATATTTGTGTTCCAACTTTGATCATAAAAACATGTGCAATTTTCTGGGCACACCATTTCACAGTCACAGGCATCAAACTCACAGCAATGACATAAAGCAAAACAATGAGTTTTATACTGACACAGGAACTGAGAAGAATGCGCTTGTATAAGTGGGACAGATAACCTTTGTCGATTAAAAGTAAACTGACAAAGAACATTGTCAAGATCAACGATACGAGGATATTGTCTTGATTCGTCCTGCGAGCCAACTCGTTGTATCCATTCCATATTACAATCACAAAGGTATGTGTTTTCTGAAATTGAAAACTCTGGTAAAGGTTTACGATTATGTACCTCTGTTAACCTGAACACATTTAGTTCCAAATTTTCAAGGTGATTCCTAGTTAGGTCTACTCTTGTGAGATTTGGTTTACCGACAAATGTAAAAGGTTGAATTATTTTAATGTGATTATCATTTAAATACACAATTTCAATACTATCTGGTAATGATGACGCATCTATTTCAGTAATATGATTAAATGATGCATCAAGAGTTCGTAATTTAAGAACTCCTTCTAACTCAAAATAATTTCCAAGTAATTCTATTTGATTGTCATGCATATCTAGCCATTGTAAACCTATTGGAATTAAAGCATAATCAAACCACTCTATTTTATTCGCTGATATGTTAAGCATCATCAGATCATGCATGTTAGTGAATAAACCATTTACTTCAGGAAGATAGTTGGAATCCAAACGTAATGCATGCAGAAACGGAGTATCATCGAAAGTGCTCGCTTCTATTGATTTAATCTCATTATTATCTAAACTTAAAATTCTCAAATTAGGAAGCTGTCCAAAAACTCCTCGAGTTAAATTTCCTATTTTATTTCTACTGAGAACTAAGCTATATAAATTATCGAGTCCACGATGGCTGGCATTTTGAATATCCGAAATTTGGTTGTTGGATAAGTCAAGGCTACGTAGAAGTATTAATGACTGGACGGCAGATGGTATGGTGAATAATTTGTTATTCGATAAATTGATCTCAAGTATTCCACTGCTGTTGCTAAATGTATCACTATGCATGTCTTCTATGGCATTATGATTCAGTGTAAGCGTATTAATGGAAAATAATCCACTGAATGTCAAAGATGTCAATCGTGTTATCCTATTATTATGTAACAATAGTGTGTGCAATTTATACAACGATGAGAAGGCGCTATCTGAAATTACTTCGATTTCATTATGATTTAAATTTAAAATTTCTAAATTATATTGACTTCGAAATATGTTAGCATCAATTTGTGTAAGACGGTTGTAACTTATATCCAATAGTTCAAGACGAACCACATCTGTGAACGTATCCGATCCTAACCAATGGCTTGTAATTTCATTATGACTCAAATCAAGAATCCGCAGTTGTTGTAGGCCAGACAGTAATCCCGGTGGTAGAACGCTGATGGAATTGTTCTGAAGGTACAATTTCAGAATTCCCTCACATGACCTAAATACTGTGGGTGGCAAAGCAACTATTTCGTTGCAAGATAAATCGAGAATTTTCAATTGTTTCAAACCATAAAAAGCTGATTCCTCAGCTCTGGATATTAAATTGTGATCTAAGTGAAGATCTTTCAGTTGATTAACAGCAGCGAAGCCTTTATTAGTGAGCACCTTGATACGATTATGCGATATCCAAAGTGTTTGCGCGTCTACGTAGCATAACACACTATCTCGATTTCCTGCCGATAACCCTACACTTGGCACGTCAGCAAAGCTATTGCGTGTGAGATTCAAAGCCACAAGTTTTCTTAGAGGGCATAAAAGAGTCTGAGGCAGAGAACTCATGTTATTCTCGCTGAGATCTATTCGCTCCAACAACTGAAGTTGGGAAAATGTTTCCGCTGATAACTGGAGAGCACCATCTTGAATGTTTAAGGATTTTAAAGTCACATTTCTCAACTGATATATTCCGTTAAATGCCATGGGAGGAATCGTAAAGAGCTGGCAGCCCTCAATATTAAGCTCATGTAAATTTTTCAGAAAGCCAAAAGTAACATTAGCGAGGTCATTTTTCGATGGAGTGGTTTTACTGTTATATGTATCACAGACTATTTTTAACTTCCCAATGAGATCAGGGTGATTTGAAGTGAAATTGTGAAATACATCATTTAAATCCTTTACAGTACATTTCACGGAAATTTGATTCAAATCTTTTGAGTCTTGACTGACACACTCATCAGCCTTGATGATGTCTATGAAGAATTTAATAAATAACAGAATCAGCAGTGTTTTTTCTGGCAGAGAAGAAAAGCCCATTCTTCTGCATGAAATCTTGCCAATCAAAAAGGTTATCAGAATTTCACATGATTCTGGAACATTTGGAAAGGACGTTAATTCTTGTCAGCTGTTTCTCTAGAAGCAGCTTAAAATAACTGTAGGGATCATGAAAACTTGTCTCCAATTTACACAGTTCTTCATCCAATAGTTAAATGGTAATTCTTTCTTGAAACAATATAACTTGTCTGACAGCTTTTGTTTTAAATCCAAGCCTATGGAAAGAGAAAAGGAGATTTTTATTAAGAAAATATTAATTTTTTTGCTAATGATTATTAGAATTTTATAGCTGTTTATTAAAAGAATATTTTTGTGATAAAAGAATTATATATTGAAACAAAAATATAGTACTGTTTGTTTGATAATTTATTTTAAAATTTCCTTATATCTTTTTCAGAATTTAATTCATTGATTAAATCATTAGCAAACTAATATTTAATTGAATTTCCTAACCATTAAAGGAAATTAATTATTCAGATTATTTAGAAAAGCAAAAAACATTTGAAAACCGGATGATTTTTATTAAATTATATACCTAAGCTGATTAGGATAATTAGTAATTATTTGATATCTATACAACGTTTACATACTTAATAGGATAATAATAAGAAAAAAGAGAGTGATAAACTTAAAAATAGAACATTTTAGTTAAAATGGTATATCAGATTCACATTAAAGAAATAAAAAAGTTTTAAAAGGGAGATTTTGACAACGCAATATATATTTATAAAAAAGTTAGAAAGACAATTATAAAACACTAATTTAATTATACCATAAAAATTAATTAATACCAAATAATATTTAAAATTTTATAAAAACATATATTTTATCTTTTTTAAAGGGAACTGTGTGAATATTGTCCGTTACATTCCGTCAAGTTCTAAAATTTCACTATCAGTTATATGAAATTTAATCTAACACATAAAAGTTACTCGAAAAAAATCAAAATTTATTTAAACATTATTTTCAAGGCAATATTTCACACTGGTTATTTTTAAATTTTAATATTATTTCTTCGTAGATAATTTTTACTTTCATTATATTAAATCAATATTTCCAAAGTTCACTTATTATTATTGTTATGTAAGTTATTGGTTTTTAGCATTAAAGTATGAAAGCTTAAAAAAAGTTGCAATGAAAAAGGATTTAATATCAATTTTTCTGAGATCATAAGAAATTCAAATTTCCAAAATTCAGTTAAATATAAAAGGTGAAATTACTTTAGAGTATTTGAATGCAATTTTTAAGGATTATACGTGCTATTCCTTATTTTTTAGTGAAATTAAAAATTAGTATAGAAGAATATTTAATAATGTTTCAATAAAAATACCAGTTCTTGGTAAACATAAGACCTGAGAATGTAAAGAAGATGATTCATTTTTAGTGATAAAATTTACTTTTTATAGCAACTATTTTATTTAAACATGTACAAAATTAATACTTTAAAATGATGTGCTATTAATTTATTGAACTACTCTGTCCCTGAACTATATTATAAATTAGAAAAAAAATTTTTGGAGAAAAAAGAAAATATTGTTTTGATATAAATATTTGACGGTTAAATATGTATGTGCCGGTAAGAGTTCTGCGGTAAATACTGATCATAGAACTCGGTATAATTTGTCTATTTTACCCGTAATTATGCAGTCAGGTTTTATATTTGAAGATTAAAAGTATCAAAAGAACAAGCAGAGAAAGCAAAACTATTGGAAAACAAATTGGAGAAATGATTGCCTATTTTATGTGTAGTGTCTGTTCTGTCAATAAAAAGCACAACTCGAACGAATACAAACATTTATTTAAATTTAAAATTATTAATTGATAGTATTGTATATTAAAATAATAAAATTATAATTAATAGAAATTTAACTATGGCCCTACTCGGCCAACAGAACAAACACCCAAGGCGAGCCAGCTAAACCTTCTCGTTCGCTGGTCCACGACAATCTCTCTCTTCTCTCTCCGCCGGAGCGGACCCCCTCCTCTCCTCTCTCCCAATGACTACAGCGCCATCATGTGAAGAGAATGAGGAGTATCCTAACACTACACCCTTCCCGCAAGTTTTGGGTTTATGTTCCACATAAACACATAACTGAATTAAATATGTTAGGATACAATAGAATAACACAGACTTAATAATATTTTTGCAAACAATTAAAGAAATATTAAACATAAAATAAATATGAACTTGGAATTAGGAAATAATTATAGGTGTATAGAAAAAATTATTCGCAAATGAATTACTTAAAATTCACAAGTATGCATAGAGTAATCAATATTAATAATATGTATATAAAAAGATATAAAACAAAATTAAAATAAATCTATCCACTGAATATATAAATTGAAATTAATGTATATAAACAATATACCAGTAACATTAATGTAAATAACCAATACAACATTAATGTAAATATACAATATACCAAAACAATTAATGTAAACAGACAATATACCAATACAATTGATGTAAACAAACAATATATCAATACAATTGATGTAAACAAACAATATATCAATACAATTGGTGTAAACAAACAATATATCAATACGATTATGTAAACAAACAATATATCAATAAAATTAATGTAAACAAACCATATATCAATATAAAGATACAAGTAAAACAAAATATTTTCACTGAAATATATTTAATATTAAGATTTTACACTAAGCACTAAAGTCAGTTTTTATCTGGAAAAAGTCTAGATAAAGCATCTGCGTGTGGCATCTTAGCTCCTGCACAATGTCTGATTGTTATATTATATCTCTGAAGAGCAAACACCCACCTCTGAAGACGAGGTGATTGAGGTGCACATTTGGTTAAGTATGGTAAGGGATTGTGGTCAGTATAAAACTCAATTTCTGAACCAAAAATTATCGATTCAAACCTTTTTAACGACCACACTATTGCATAAGCCTCACGTTCAATCGTGGACCAGGATTGTTGAGTTTTAGTCAATTTTTGACTAGCATATGAAACAGGATAAATTTTGTCCTTGGCACGCTGAGACAGGCAAGCACCAACTCCTACCTGAGAAGCATCAGAATAAATTATGAAAGGCTTACCTGGTGATGGAGTGTGAAGTGAAGGTGCCTTAACTAGGGCTTGTTTTAGAGATGTAAATACTGTGTCGTGCACTTCAGTCCAGGGAATATTGTCAGGCACACGTTTCTTAGTAAGCTCAGTTAATGGATATACTAATTCAGAATATTTAGGAATGTACTCACGATAGAAGTTACACAACCCTAACACACTTCTAAGATCCTTTTTGGTTGTTGGTCTT
This sequence comes from Latrodectus hesperus, assembly GCA_037975125.1. Classification (NCBI taxonomy): domain Eukaryota; kingdom Metazoa; phylum Arthropoda; class Arachnida; order Araneae; family Theridiidae; genus Latrodectus; species Latrodectus hesperus. Next base: position 96,550,696 of record CM075859.1, on the reverse strand, counting down.
TTAAGTTGCTGTATAACTTGCACTTTTTCCGGATCAGGTTGATGTTCTCCAGAGCCTATAATATGTCCTAAGAACCTGATACGAGGCTTGGCAAAATCACACTTGTTTATATTGACAGTAAAGTTGAGCTCCTTTAATTTTCCTAAAATAATATTTAGATGCAATAAATGTTCTTCTAAATTATTCGAAAATATAGCTATATCATCAATATAAGCACGTGAAAATTCCTTAAAGGAAGATAGCGCTTTATTCATCACCCTTTGAAATGTAGCGGCGGCATTTTTCAATCCAAACGGCATGACTTTGAAACGATATTGAGATCTATGGGTTTTGAATGAGGTGAAATCACGACTAGCTTCTTCTACTGGAATAGCCCAGTAACCCTTTAGTAGATCCAATGTGGAAATAATATTAGCCTTTCCAATACAATGAATTAATTGCATTGAATCTTCCATAGGAAAATCATCCGTTTTTGTCACAGCATTAAGAGATCTGTAGTCGATACACATCCTAATTCCTCCATCCTTTTTGTTTACACATACCACTGGATGTGCTATTTCAGCCGAGCTCTCCTCTATGAGATCTAATTCCAATAGTTCATCAATCTGGTCATCTATTTGGGATTTAAGAGCCTCTGGAATTCTGTAAACATAAGGTTTTTTACGTTCTTTCCCTTCTTCTAATATGATCTTATGTTCATCAACTTTGGCTATTTTAACATTTCCTGTAAACAAAGTCTTATAATTTCGTAATAAACTCAAAATATTTTCCCTGTCATCTCTAGATAAATGTTGCATGTTTACATTTTGTAAAGGATCCCCGGCATGTAATTCACCAGTAAGTCTTGGAGAAGCATGAATTTCACCAAATTCTTCGTCATCTTCAAAGACAATTCCCACAGCATTGACCCTTGGACAATATTTCCTGATTTTGTTTACATGGCAATGTCTAATATTTCCATCTGGGAGTTTAACTTTATAAGAGTTAGGTAGGCAGTGTTCAATTACTTCACCAGGACCTGTCCATCTGGCATACAATTTATTAGAAGAGTCCGGAATCAATAAATAAACTTGATCACCCACCTTAAATTCCTTTGGAACAGTCCGGCGATTGAAGTAGTCGGTGTAGGCTTGTTGTTTTCCAGCAGCTATCAATGAGGCTTGTTCGACTGCTCTTTCAAATTTTATCTTCTGATCTTGTAAATAATCAACAACAGATTTACTCATATTCAATGGAATAGGAATTTCGCCAGTCCAGCTTGATTTCAAAACACTTAAAGGTCCTCTTGCTTCTCTACCGTACAAAAGCTTGAAGGGAGAAACGCCAGTAGTGCAATTTGGTACTTCTCTGTAAGCGAACAGTAAATAAGGGATATATTTATCCCAATTGCTGGGGTCTGATCGTATGACATGATGAAGAGAGTTCTTCAGAACTTTATTATATCTTTCAATTAATCCATTGCTGGCAGCATACGCTGGCACTGAAAATCTGGGAGAACATCCTAAGCGATTAATAAATTCTTGTGTTAGTTTAGAAGTAAAATTAGTCCCTTGATCACTAGCAATAACGCTGGGAATACCAGTTCTCATAAAAATCTCCAATAGCGCATCACAAGTTGCCTTTGCTGTTAGAGAACGTAAAGGAATAGCTTCTGGCCATCTAGAATGTTGATCCATCAGTACTAAAACATATTTGTGTTTACGTGCCGAAGAAGGCTCAATCGGCCCGATAATATCCACGTTCACAACTTCAAACGGTAGGTCTGGTCTAAGAACTGGAGAAATAGGAATTCTATCGGAAGATTTCTCAGGAGACCGTAATTGGCATTCTTTGCAAGATTTACAAAAATTTAAAATATCATTTGACATATTCGGCCAGTAAAAACTATATCGAATTCTTTCTTTTGTTTTCTTTAATCCCATGTGACCTCCAAAAACAGATGTATGAGCCAAGTCCATAACTTTCTGACGGCGACATTTCGGTAAAATTAACTGATTTACAGTTTCACCGCAAACTTTCTCTTTGTGGAATAAAATGCCATCTAAATCAAAATATTTACCCTTGCCACGTGATAAAGAAGATCTCACTTCATCCAAAGAGGCACATTCTTGTTGTTCTTTTTTAAATTGTAATGATTGGCTCAATTTACAATTTGTTTCGGCTTCCAGCACTTCCTCACCATCAGAAACACCCGGATCCGTGGCGTCATTTGAACAGAGAGCCTCACCCACATTTCCGGCGTGTGATGATTCAGCAGTCTCATTATGGTTTTCAACTTCTTGCGACGCCAAAACAAAGCAGGCGGCAGACTTCTTGTTTTCTTCTAGCACTACATTTTCCAATAAATAAAAAACTTTCGTTGGTATTATACATTGCCCTTGGATTTTATTCGTAACAGCTGCAATAATTTCGATGGGTTTCGAGAACATTTTATTTTCCGTTTTTAACGCTACTTGAAAGCTCATTAATTCAGCTTCTATCTTTTCTCCAAAAGCACTGATTAAAATGACTCTTCCCTTTTCTGTTTTTGATTTTGGAATAAAGTCATTATTTATGACTGGAAGTTGGCATCCCGAGTCTACGAGAGCTTTCATTGGAGTATTATCCACGTAAATGTCCACATATTGAAGAGGATTTATTTCAATTTCCGTTCTTTTTTCTTTTAAAAATTGGGAGCGAATTTCTGCTGTTAGAATATCGCTTTTCTTATTATTTGCTTTAAATCTTTTTGGGCATTCTCTCGCAAAATGCGAATCTCCACAAATATAACATTCTTTCACAGTTCTGTTTTCAAAATTTTCTTCTTTCCGAAAATTTTTAAATTTTTGTTGTCTAACATACGGAGGAATATGTTTTGATTCTGCCGAATAATTTTGTTCTTGTTCGTTAGAATTATATCTCTTGAAATATTCTTTGCGAGGAAATTCTTTCGGTTTTGATTCTGCCGAATATTTTTGTTCTTGTTCGTTATAATTATATCTCTTGAAATATTCTGGGCGAGGAAATTCTTTCGGTTTGACACTAATATTCGTTCTGACATTTTCGTAATCATCCAATTTACTTGTTATTTCTTCTGGAGTTTTAAAATTTGACCAAACATCAATAAAATGTTCTTTAATTTCTAAGGGAACTTTGCGTTTTATTTGATCGGTTATTATTAGATCACATAGTTCTTCAAATGTTCGTATTCCAAGTCCACTGATCCATTCTAAGAAATAATTTTTCAGTTCATAAGCAAAATCTCGCCAGTTTATTTCTGGTTTCTTATGATGCTTCGTGAAGAATTGTCTAAATTTTTCTGGGGTCATTTTATACCTTTTGAGAAGTAAACTTTTTACTTTGTCGTAATTCTCGGTGACTTCTTCCTCTTCCCTCGCTATAATTTGTACAACATCATACGGCAATAATCCAATTAAATGCGTAACCCAAAGTTCTTTTTTAATTTCAATTCTCTTAGCTTGTCTTTCGAAGAGGACAAGATATAAACTTATATCATTCGTTTTGGGATCAAACTTCTGTAAAATATTATTTAAGTCTAATTTCGCCTTAAGATGAAAATCATTACCAGTATTTCTTAAGTTATCTTCTCCTGTTCGTTCCTTTTCTATTAAACTTAGTTTTTGAAGCTCGAATTCCATTTCTAGTTTTCGTTTTTCCATTTCCATATTCCTTCTTCGTTCTTCAATTTCTTCATTTCTTCTTCGTTCTTCAATTTCTTCATTTCTTTTTCGTTCTTCAATCAACGAATTTAAGAATTCTTTAATGAAATCTTCGTCGTAGTTTTCATTTTCTGTTATCAATTTTTTTAGTTCGTAAAGTTTTAGATTCACAGCATTCTCAATGCCTAATTCCACTGCAATAGTTCGTAAATCTTCCTTCTTTCCTTTTGCGAGAAAAGCCATTTCAATTACTTGTAAAACACAGTCAAATAAACGAATTCACAGTTCCGTTTCAGATTATGTCAGAAACATCAGTTCGTAATCCTGTGCGGCTGCGCCAGTGTAGTGTCTGTTCTGTCAATAAAAAGCACAACTCGAACGAATACAAACATTTATTTAAATTTAAAATTATTAATTGATAGTATTGTATATTAAAATAATAAAATTATAATTAATAGAAATTTAACTATGGCCCTACTCGGCCAACAGAACAAACACCCAAGGAGAGCCAGCTAAACCTTCTCGTTCGCTGGTCCACGACAATCTCTCTCTCTCTCCGCCGGAGCGGACTCCCTCCTCTCCTCTCTCCCAATGACTACAGCGCCATCATGTGAAGAGAATGAGGAGTATCCTAACACTACATTATGCATATTTAAAATTAATTTTAAAAGAGAAGAAATTATAATTCGTAAATTAAAATTTCAACTAAAAATGTCAGAAAAATAATAAATTTTAGGAAATAAAAATTTATTTCATGTTAGTTGCTGAATAAAAACAATCTTTAGTATCATACATCATATGATACACAATTTGAATAAATGTTTGTTTACCGTAAATAGTTGGTATCATAAGAGATAAGAAAGTAATTTCAGACTTTCTTAATGTTTATTGTAACATTCTTAATGTTCTAAATGCTTATGTTTATTGAAAACCTAGCATAAAAATCATTTATGGGGCTTATTTTAATGCCCAACTCATATAGTTTTCCGAATGACTATGTTATAAAATATTTTATTTATTTACTTGTCATAACAAAGAAAACACAGAAGGCGCATGTGCAACCCTAATCAGCAGATGTTATTCCTGAATGGAATAATTATGTCATTGACGCACGTTGCTTATCAGGCAGATGATATAGTTACAAGCTTTTCTTTAATAGAGAAAATGGTTCTAACCGATCGACTATCTTGTGGGTATAGACAAATTAAAATTACAAATAGGAAATGGTTCCCACATTATGTCTAACACATAAATTTGTTGTTAAGTTTGCATTAAATTATCCAATATATTTCTTGTGTGTAAAGTAAAGTAAACACCAGCAGAGGTCCCTGTACCTAACCCTGAAAGGGTTTTACCAGATTATTTCTTGTGTGTTAAAATTCTTTTGCGAAAAGATCTCAGCAGTTTAGATTATTGAAATTGTCGTTTTAATAGTCATCTAGCCACTGTTATAAAGACATGTAAGAAGAAGAAGTAGAAAGAGCGTAAGACAGTAAAGACCAGAATAAAAAAACACTTTGTTTATTTATCTACTATTATTAAACATCAAAAAATGAATTTATTTAATACTTCACTGTAGAATAACGAGAAACGCAAAAATGTGAAAATTAATTAAAAACGAAGAGAAATAGAAAAGGCTTGTTTCTGGATTTGTATTTATCTTCTTTCCACTTATTTAACTACAAAAAATTAAATACGTTACTACTAATTATTTCCTCTGTTAAGTTAAACAGCAGAATTATTAGATAAACTATGCAATTTTATTTCACACAGGCAGGTGTTTTTAAAATACATAAAATGTCGGAGTTAATATCAACAAGTGTACCATACAATCTAATTCCAATAATAACTCAATACATTGTTTTGAATATGAAAACCTAAAAAATACTATGTTTAATTTTTAAAATTCAAAATATTACAAATAACTTTAAAAGAAGTCGCAAGATTCAATTTACTCAAATATATATATATAATATATATATATATATATATATATATATATATATATATATATATATATATATATATATATATATATATATATATATATATATATATATATATGCATATATATTTCAGTTATAATTTTATTCATTCTTCCTTTACCATGTAAAATATGTTAAGGGACTTCAAATTTATTAATCTCATATAATTATTGACGTCAAAATTAAGAAAAAATGAAACAAACTCTTCCATATATAACTATATTTTGAAATTTTTTAAAAATATTTCTGAAAAATACCATCAGCAATTTAGATTTAATTATAAATAAATGTATAACATTGCTAAAATAATTTAAATAGTAAAATTTTTTAAACTATAATCACACACATAGTATCGAAGTATTATCATAAATTTTTCTTTGAATATGCATAATAGTGTTTCTAACTTGAAATTCAACAAGTACTCTTCAAGTATAAAGAATTTTTAATTAAAGGAAGCAGCGTATCATAATAACGCGTCCCCAGTAACTTTCATCACAATATAAGTTAGCAGAAAAATTGAAGTTACGTATGTGGAAACTCAATATCTGACGATAATGAGTTTGAGCTCATTTTCATCATATAACATGGTCTAGAGGACATACTGTCCAATAAAAGTAGAAAAACATACTAAATGAGAACATCGACGGTGTTGTTTGCTCTATATGAGTGATTTAATTAAAATATTTCATTGAATGATAATCTGTATAATTAAAACCAATGTAAGAGATATTCTTTCATTCTTTAATTTTTGAAGCGATAGTGCGAGACGAATTATCCTGCTTTCAAATAATTAGGACTCACATTATGTTGCGAATCTCCAGCATGCTTGGGATAGTTGATAAATAGATTTTTATATCGTCATCTACGCTAAAATAAAAAGCTGGTCAAAGATAATGATAAGTAATCTAATTTCATGAGAACATTATCTTAGTGTGTTAATAAGGATTTCCTTAATATTAAATCAACTTTTCTCATCTCATTACTATAGTATTTCTTTTTCTGTAGTTAAGTGTGCTTTTACTTTGTACTCTAAATATATAAGATTTTTCACAATATTTTTCAGCAAATTAAATTAAACTATCAATATTTACTTTAAGCATGAATACTTCGCAACATAATTGTAATTACTCCAAATAAATATATATAAATTGATTAAACAGATAAATTAATCAATATTAAAATAAGTTTTAATAAATAATAATAAGAAAATTATTATTATTATATTAAAATTATTATAAAAATAATTATAAATTATAATTATTTTTATTTTTACAATTTGTGAATAATAAATAATAAATTATTTTTATTTATTATTCACAAATAATAAATAAAAATTAAATAAATAAAGCATTAAAATTTGAGAAAAATAAAAATAATAAATTATTTTTATCATTCTCAAACTTTAATGCACTTCCTACTATTTTTAGCACATTTTAAGCAAATACAAGAATTGTTTACATTTGAAGGTCATTCAATTTCAAGAAAAATACAGGGTGACTATTTTATTCTGTTGATAAAAAAATATTGTATTAAACTAAAAACATGGAATTTATTTTCAAAAAACTAACTTTACTTAAGTCATTTGTTACTTAGATACTACATATTTAAATATTTTCAAAATGGCTCCCAAGGGCATCAGTAATTATATAGGATAGGGTTTTGAATACGATAGGGCATCGATTTTCAGAATGACTCCCTAGGGCAGGAATGGCGAACCTTTTTTGATGTCCGTGCCACAAAGTCATAAAAATTCTTTTTAAATAGGTGACGTGCCACAAAAAAATTTAATTCGAAATGTTATCGTGTTGAAATTATACGTAAGTATAATTAAATAAACAAATAAAAGCAATTCTTCTTTAAACATTTTTTATTAATCAATGTTTTACAAAAAGCAATATGCTAGAAACAAAATTCACGTTAAAAACAATTGTTTTCAATGTGATTTTTGTTGCTCTACACAAAATGATAAAGATTTAATATCTGGTTCAGATTTAGTTAACTTCAACAGTACGCATGCAGAGCTTGACTCACCCGTCATTCTATTTCCATATTTATTTTTTTTAAATTTAATTCTGATAATAGAGATTCACAAGCCCTTGTCGATAAAAATATTGATAAAATTGCCTTTGCTAATATTTTTAAGCAATTAAACGTGTCAAGAATTGAATTCCATGTAGTTAGAATGTCCTCTTCTGCAATTTTATTTATTTTGTTCAATAATCGATTACTTTCAATAATTTCTAAATCATTTCTTAAATCAACAAATCTTTGGTTCCATATGGTACTTGACTGAAATTCAACCAATTCCATTTCTAATTCATTAAAATTTAACCACTCAATGACTTTTAAATTTTATTTTTCAAGTGGTATTGTATCAGGATACAAAATTAATTTTAAAGTTTCTTCAAATTCTTTTGTAGAAAATTCTTGAATCAGGAATTGAATTACCATTGGAAATTCTTACGTTAATGACTCTTTGTTTGGCTTTTCGTGACATTAACTTTCGAAAAAAAATTTGCATTCGGAAAATATTTATATGAATTCAAACATTTCCGCAGCTTAACAAGCGTATATTCTTGTATAAAAGTAAGCTATTGTACGACGAGTATACTTCGTTTAACATTTCTTGAATTTTTCTTTTATTTAGTGCTCGCGCTGATATAAAATTGACTAATTTTGTTGCAAAACTCAAAATATTATCAAACATTTTTAAACCTGTTTTGGCACAAAATTAAATAAACCTTGTTGGTGAATAATGCAATGAAAATCAAGAATTTTGTGTCCAATACGTTTTGTAAATAAATTTATAAATCTAGTTTCACGTCCAGTTAAGCTACGGGCACAATCAGTTGTATCTGATACAAATCTAGAAAGATATCTGTCACTAATTTCCAACGCATCCATAACAGCATTACAAATGTCTAATCCTTTTGTTTTTGTTGTTGCTGTTAATGTTGATAAACTTATTAACTCTTCTTTAATATTGTTTTGAACAAAATAACATACAAAAATTTCTAAGCAAGCAGAGCCTGGTACGTCGGTAGACTCATCAAGGCAAATGGAATATGAAATCGCAAGGCTATATGAATTTTTTGTTGAAAATTTGCATTTTCCGCCATATTTTAAATTTTCTTTTTCACTGTATTCCTAGCTATCGACATGTCTTTAATTCTTTGTATACCAGTTTTTCTTTACTTTATATATCATTGAATAAGTATGGTGCACACTGCAGCCAAGCATCCTTTAAAAATTCGTCTTCATTAAAAGGTTTCGCATATTGAGCAATAGTTTTTGAAACTTAAAAACTAGCAGCAGTGGTGTTTGATTGAGTTCCACTATATTTCATTAAAGAAGTAGTCTGAGCATTTTTATTTTTAAGGCACGTGATGTATTCTCTTTTTGCTCTTCTACACTTCGACTGAGGAGAAATTTATGGTTGGTTTCATAAAGCCGCTTTACTGAATATGTTCTACAGATTACAATTTTAGAACATAAAATACAAATTGCTTTAGTGTCCTTTTCAATCATACCGTATCTATCGTCCACCAAGCTTGAAGTTCTCTGCAACTACATGTTTCGGATAATTTCGATTTCTTCATCGAACTAGCCATAATAAGAAATTCTGAAAAATATATATTTTAATAATATTGTTATAAAATAAATAATTTATTCTGCATTCGTGTGCAAGAACATATTTCGTCAAATATTAAAGTTTTAAAAATATTACCAACACAAGAAAATAATAAATAATATATTAATTCAAAATAATTTTAATAATTATTTCTATATTTTACACTGATTTAATGATAAAATAATTTCTCATAATATAAAAATATTTTATTCTTCAAAAATAAGCAAAATAAATTATAAGTTTAGTAACTTTTAATACCTTAAGGTTGTTACAAGTTAAAACTTCAGTCTTGATGCTATATGTTCTTGCAAATAAATGCAGAATATGAAACAAAATGTAAAAATATTTACCTAATAATGTAACACTATATCTGTTAACAATAAGCGATTATGATTTTTAACAAGTCACTGAAGTTTCAAAGACGACGGTTTAATAAAAATGACTAATGTAGTCTGTCGTTTGATTCGAGTTCTGCGATGTTAATAATGTTAGAAGGCGAAACTGGATACGCAAAGTATTTTATCTAATGTGCATCTTTATATAGTTTGAGAGACTTTATGTGATACTTTAATAATAAAATGTATAATTTGACGGTTCTAGTTAACATATTAAGATTGGTATTCAGTACTACAAATTTTTATCATAAATTATAAATTAAGTGTAGATTAATAATTTTTAATCAATTTCTATCAAAAAAGATAACTTATAAAAAATTTTTTTTGTTATTGTGCGTGCCATCAAAATTTTCAAACATGCCATTGGTACGCCATCCCTGCCCTAGGGCATCGACGGCCTTAATTTAGCCCATTTCTTCTAAAGGCATTCCAAACTTCGATGTGGCTTAGAGCATACTCTTGATTGCAGAATTGACCTAACACTTTATTCCATTGGGTTTAAGTCAGGTAAATAGGGGGACACATTCCCACAGGCATGAAATGTGGAAGATTTGCTTGACACCAGTCTTGCGTTGTTTTTGCTCTATGAGAATCGTCCAGTTGCTGTTTTTAAAATGTTTTGGGGCCCAAGGAAGTAAAATCGACAGTAAAATTTCATTGCAGTACAGGGTCTTGTTCCGTTTGGCGCCTTGATCTATAAAAACCAAAGGAGTTGTTCCAGATTCACAAATGCCTCCCTAAACCATAACTGACTGTGGTTTTTGCCAAAGTTCTATTCTTGTGGAAATTCCAGGACTATCAGATGATCAGTAACAGTCATTTTGTCGATTATAGGATTGTTCAATTATGAAAAGTTTTACCTCCGTGAAGATGAAATGCTTCCATGCGCCTTTTGCGGACTTAGGAAGGAGAGTTCGACATCTTTGCAACCGTGTAAGTTTATTTTGCGCAATTAGTATCTGTACTTTTCGAAATTTATACAATTTAAGTCCAAGTTCTTCTTTTACATTTTGTATAACTGATCCTCTATTAACACTTATTTCTTTAGCTATTTTTCTCATTAAGTTTCTTGGATTTTGGTTATAATTCGTTTCTTCATAATTTTGCAAATTTCATTTGTATCCACAGTTCTTTTTTAGTTTTTGGGGTCTTTCACCGTCATGGCCAAGCTCAAAGAATCGTTTTATAGTACGTGATACTGTTTGTCTGTGGATATGCAGCTTTCTGGCAATCTGAATTTGCTTTAATCCAGCCTCAAATAAAGCAATTATTTGTCGTCGTTGGTTTGGCATATTATTTCAAACAAGGAAATAAAAACTACCTACTTGTTTTACTAACATTAAGATCCCTTAAGCAAATGAAATCATTATAAAAATTGGTGGATATGAATTAAACCAATCAAAAGCAGTACAATTTTGTCAACAGTATAAAGTTATCACTTTGTAAATGTAGTACAGTAATATATAACTTCTATAATAGTTAGAGGTATTTATATAGCAGGAAAACCTGCATTTTAATTTAAAAAAATTAATTACTTATGAATTTATTATGAATACCATATGAACACCGAGATAATTACTTATGAATTTATTACTTAAGAATTATTTATGAATTTATTTTAAATACATTTATTTTAAATACATATAAAAATTATAAATGAAAAAAGTATTGTTTAGTAAATGTCTTAAATTCGTTGAATATAACATAATTTAATGTATTCTACTTTTAAAAACATTTTTATGCAATAATATTTTTATTATTTATTAAAATTATAAACAATAAGCAATTTAAGCGAGAATAAGAAAGTTATAGTACTGTTTGAGTTAAATAAAGACACTCATAAGATTTCTCGTTAAATATGTCACAAATATATATTTCTGGCAAAAAATATGACTACTAATATAAATATTTCATTACAACATCTTAACCACTTTGATTTCATTTCATGTACCATAACTACATTTAACTATGATATTAAGCAATTTTTATGAAACCCTTTATTAAGAATGGACTTTATAACTTTGATTTAACATTCCCCTAAGATTTGAAATCATAATTTATTATTGAAAATAATCATACCTTCATGTTGAACTACAAAAATGTTTTTTTAAATGTGCCTTGAGATTTTACTAAATTAATCAGAAGATAATTAAATTTTATTATATATTATAATGATCCATTGATGGTTAAAAGGGAAATTATATTCCTAAATTTGGATTTGGGTATTTATTAATCTAGCAAGAGAATATGTTCCAAATTTATCATTTATCTTTTCATAACATGTAAATTTGAAATATTTTCTACAGACTAAATTCTAAATTTCCGCCTTTTGTAACCAATTCTCCTCTTTCTGTAAGCAAGCAAGAAAGGTAAACATTTAAAAATAAAAAATTTTGAGAATGAAAAGATTTAAATAATGAATTATTATTTTATGTGTTATCCCACACTGAAACATTGTGTCATGTGCAGTTAAGCAATATGCGATGTTGATAGAAACAAAATTTTACCATAAATTGCTAAAACTCTTAACTTTTTCAATGCATACCTACGGAATTGTTTGAAGAAATTATAACTTGACAAATTTCATAAAACATATCGAACCATAAAATACTTTGAGAGGGGATTTCTAGGATACTCAGAATATTTAATTGTATCCTGAAATATTTGAAAATAATAAAAATAATAATAAAAAGAAAAGTTAAAGTTAAAAATTAAAATTATTGATTGAATTAAATGAAGTTTTCGATAAAATTTCCTATTAAAACGATACAAATGTACACTTCTAGTACAAAATAAGATAAGTAAAAATTGTGGAAAAACTTTCTGGTTTGCAACAAAAAATAAACGATTTTTTTGTTTCTTATTAGGCAAAAACACTTTTTGTATTTTTAGTTAACTTATAAATTACATTGAATATGTTAATTAGTAAATAAAAATATATAATTGTATGAATTTCAAAGAAATATTATAGTTTATATTATGTTACACATCACACAGTTCCAATTTGGTTTTATTCTAAGTATTCATAAACATGGTTGAAAAATGAAATAAATATTAAATTCCTCGTAATTAGAGGATTTTGTTTTCAGCTTCCCTTAAAGATGCTGCAAAACATGTGCAGTCGCCAAATGAAAATTATCAATCGTTGTTTAAAGCTCTGACGCTTCGTTATGAGAATACAAAACTAATTGTTGAAAGTCATGTTCAAAATATAATTAATTGTAAACCATTAACCAAAGAAAACCCTTTTGAACTTCGTTTGCTTATTGATAATTTGCAGAAAAACACCCGTTCTTTCAAAGCACTAGAATTTGAACGCAAAAAATTTGTTGACATTTTGCTAATAAATTTAATTTGCACTAAATTAGATAAAGAAACTCATAGACAATTTCCATTAACTGTTGATACCCATAAAGTGCCAACTTGGGACGTTTTCATTAATTTCTTAGAAAAATGGTATCAAATATTAGAGAGCTTAAAAGCTGCTTGTTTTGATTCAAAACCAAAGTTTTCAAACCCTGTTAACATTAACGGAAAAAACTCATTTCCATCTTACAAACCTAAGACATTTTTGATTAAATCTGCCACACAATATTGCATTCTTTGTGATTCGAATCATTCATTGGTAAAAGTTACCAGACCCGTACGCGATTGGCGCGATTTCAACTTTTGTCACCAAGCGCTCTACATCTCTGTCGCCAACTTTAATTACGTCACTACGCGCGATAAATGTCAACCAATAACGATTGCGTTCGAACTTCAGCTTTGAAATCGCGCGTTTTTTAGAATTCCAAATATTAAAAAATTGAATATTTCATTATAATTAAATACTGTAAAAGTTTTAAAATTATAATAAATAGGTACGAAATTTTTAAATGTTGATTTTAAATATACCGAGCAATGGCACCCACCTTAAAAAAACATCAGTGTAGCGCTACCTACTACAGTGCCAACCGGGCAATAAAACTAAATTTCGAACGTTAACAAATTTCGCTTTTTGTTTAAACTCGAATTTTAATATACCGAGCAATGGCGCTCACCTTAAAAAAAACATCAGTGTAGCGCTACCTACTGCAGTGCCAACCGGGCAATAAAACTAAATTTCGAACGTTAACAAATTTCACTTTTTGTTTAAACTCGAATTTTAATATACCGAGCAATGGCATTCACATTAAAGAAATTTTAGTACGCGGCACATTCTAACACTAATATGCAATACACACAACTTAAAAATTCATATACTTACTTTCTTACTACCATCACGCTCTAAATAAAAAAAACGTAAGTTCAATACATTCTCATCCATAGTTAATTTTCGCTAGCAACACACAAACTCCAAAATTCGAATATCGAAACTAAATTATTAAATATTATTCTATAATAGTTTCAAGGGTTACATACAAAACGCGCTTGTCACGCGATCATGTTACCCAATAAACGAAAACACGTCATACATACGTAATCCGAACCGTTAAACCAGTTTAACGAACTTATCGCACCACTTTATCGCCTGCTTGGCGCATTTTACCCTCTGTACGGATCTCTTCACTTTAGCGCATTCATTGTGTAAATGTCAATTATTTCTAAAAATGAAAGTATTTGAACGATTTGGTTTTTGTAAATCTAAAAATTTGTGTTTAAACTGTCTGAATTCATCCCACAAATTAAATGAATGCTCGTCTAAATCTAGATGTGTTGAATGTCACCAAAACATCACTCTCTTTTGCATAAATCGGAAATGCAGCCTTTCTCAAAACAACATCGCCTAACACCGAACATAAATAATTCCGAAAGTTTCGAAACTGATTTCCCCATTTCATCTCCCCACCAGGCGCCACTCGAAAGTGAAGACTCTTCATCTGGCGCATTGAACCAAGAGGGAATGATTCAGAATTTTATTTCACAAACAAAAAAGGCTCATGTTCTTCTTAGTACTGCTTTTATTTATGTGAGAGATTATCATGGAGAATTTACGAAGTGTAGAGCTATATTGGATAGGGCCTCTCAAGCTTCGTTTATTACTAATGATTGTGCAACATATTTGGGATTAAAACGAAACAAGATTAATGTTCCAGTTGGAGGATTAAATGGGTCGTTAGTATCAGTGGGACAATTAGTAAATACAGTTATCTCTAGTAAAGATAATGAATTCGTAACAGATATTGAATTTTTAGTAGTTCCTAAAATTACTAATTTGTCACCTTCGCAAAAATTAGACATTTGCAATTTACATTTGCCTTCGGGTATCGCACTTGCGGACTCTCGATTTTTTTAACCATCAAAGTAGATATTTTGCTTGGAGCTAAAACTTTTTTTGAAATTTTGAAACCTAGTCAAATTAGAATAAATGAAGATATTTTGATCCAAAATACATATTTCGGATATTTAATTACTGCTAGTGTGCCATGTAATTCTATTAACAAAACTTGATGTCCACGCAGTCCATCTTTATACTGATTCAACTATTGTTCTTTCATGGATAAGAACACCACCACATCATTTAAAATGCTTTGTAGCCAACAGAGTTGTACAAATAACGGACTTAACAACCAAATTTAAATGACATCATGTTCAATCAAAAGACAACCCAGCTGATCCATTGTCAAGAGGACTTTCCATGGATGAACTTATCGAGCGAAAACTTTGGACGCTAGGTCCTGAGTTTTTATATTGGGATTTAAGCTTGACAGCAAACTATGATTGTGAATCTACTGATCCTGCATATGCAAAGGAACTTAAACCATTAGTGAAAACCTATGTTCAATCTATCGCCCCCAATGACTAATGAAAATTTCTATAAACTGTCAAATAATTATTTGAAACTAATTTGAATTCTAAGTTTTATTTTCAGATTCATTCGAAAACAAAGGTAACATTTGATCAATGAAACAAGGTAACATTTGCAAACAAAGGTAACATTTCGTCAACTTATTAGCTGTTCTGAACTTAATCATGGTCGTGACGTTTTAGTTAGAGATGCTCAAACTAAAGAATTTGGTGATGGTAATAAAATCCATGTGAAATTGAAATTATCAAATGGAAATTTTGTCAAAAGATCTGTATGTGTGTATCAAAAATTGCTATTTTACGTATTGTTTAAACATTTGTTATTATTTTGTTTTATTTTAGATTAGATTATGTATCTGTGTTGTATAATTAAGTATAGTTCTCTAATTTCTTATTTGTAAATTGTTTTAAAATGATATTTGAAGGCCCGGTGGGATGTTGGCGCCAGCGCTTTGAAAGTTGGCTAATTTTTTCGTTCTCCAAATGCACCAACAACCCCAAAGGCCGTGGAATAAACTCTTCACTTTTTAGTAGGAGTTTGTACAGCCATTCGTTCTTTGTTAGCTTGTTAGAAAGCGGGTTTTACCCCAATTGTTATTTGCTAAATAAAACTTTATTTGAATCGCATGGAATTATTCTAAACCCATTACATTTCATTATTAATACAGATTTATATCCAAAAACCATAAATTTGAGAAAAAATGTATCCTATAGCTCATGGATTTATAAATATTTTATTGAATGAAACAAAAGATACAAAAGGTTTGAAATAGTTATTTACGATATTTCTGATCATACCAACTTATTTTGAAAGGGAATGAGTTATAACTTTAAGATGTTTCAATGTTTTAACAAAACGATTTCAAAATTAAGTATACGATGACTGCATTTAATTCTGAAGTCGCATGTGAAGTGATGAAGTTATTGATATCCATGAAAAATTATTGCATGCAAGTAATACTATGATAATCCCAATGATTTATTTGATATGTTTCTTGTCATTACATAGAGATTGTTTTAAATACTTTACTTTTAAAAATCTAAGTGCCACTAACATAAATAAATGAATATCTACTAACACATGACAATATTAAAAAGTCTAGGTTGTTTTAGAATTTTAGATGAATAATTTTATAAAGTAAAAAAAAATTGAAAGAAATCTGAAATTTTTTGTATAATAATTTTATAATAGTTTTAATAAATATTTGTGTTAATAAATTAACTGGTTAAGTTACACAAGCAATGATCATTATTATTTTAATCATTATTCTCTAAATTTTTATTATCAAAATCCACTATCATTTACATGTTACATGATAGAACTAAAACAAATTGAAAAACAATGAATCAAGTTAAATTATTTACTGATATATGCTAAATAATATATATTATATAATCATTATAAGTTAAAAACTTTAATAGTGATTTAAGTATTATGTAAAATTAATGAATAAGTTTTTATGCATGGAATAATGTGTTTACTCTTATTAATTAACAAAGCAATTCTTTATATAATTTTAAAAAAACATTTCGATTTTTAGGAAATAAATTTTTATTACTACATTCTATTCATCTACTGAAGAATTCCTTAAGTTATTTTAGTCATTACTAATAAGTTAGCAAATATTTTATAATTTATTTAATTAATTTTAGTAAGTTTTCTTATAAGTATTATTGTAGAGAGTTTGCTACGAAAAGTTCAATGTCGTAAATTTACATTGGCACTATTCCTAAGGAATAAATTTTTTACGAGATTCAAAAATAAATATTACAAATTAAATTTCATATTTTAATTTAAATAAAAGAAAATAAAAATTGGAAATAATTATAGAAATTACAATGCTTTGATATCAAAATTTGTTTATTGTACTACCATAATAAAATAAAGATACCTTAATAGTTCGATTTTTGAAATTGCAAGCAAGTTAAGAAAATAAAATTATAAAGAAAGTATTTTATTTAATTAAGATTAGTTTAAAATGCTTCTTTTCTTAGCATATAAAAATAACAATGTCTGGAATGCTAACTTTATTACAGTATCTTCAAATACGTTTTTTAAAGTTTCAAGTACCAAATTAAAGATACATAGGAAGAATGCTCACTTCAGATACGCATAAAACAATGTTATCTTAAGAGAGGATTACACAAATCGTACCGATAATATAAATATGTTTCGAATACTTGAGATTTTCTGCTAATTTAATATTTTATAATGAAGATTTCTTAAAATATTAAAAGTTTCACAAAATAACATAACTTACAGATTCAATTTGGCAAAATTTGATATTTAAAAAAATAATAACATATAAAATAAAAATAGTAACAACATAAATATTTCCCAAGAAAAATCAGAAACTTTAAACTGTGAATCTAAAAACATTGAATTTTTTGTTATTTAAATGTTAGTAAAATTCGATTTTGAATTAATAATGGTTTCTAAATATTTGGTGTTGATTTATTAATTTTGGATGTTTCACATAAATTTATATCTATTTTTTCTTGTTGATTTTATTTGGCTTTTTATTTTTAAACAATGATGTTATATACTTTGCTTATAAACAAATAAATTAATTATAGAAAGTCACGTTTAAATATCAATATTGGAGAATGAAATGGATTTCATTTTAGACATTAAATGCAAAAATATTTGTAATTTTAAGGATACAAAGAATAAATGTAATTCTATTGAATGAAGTGTAGTTTTTTTTTTAAATTATACGAATAAAATTTTAGGTTGCGAATTTTTAATACATTCTTAAAAAATAAAATAAGTGGTTTGTTATCATAAAATAGCAATAAAAACTTGTTTAGATTAGATGTTACGACTTAGTTTAGGTTTTCTTTGTTATCCAAGCTATTATGTGTGTAACCAACAATATAAACGAGTTAAATCTTACAAGAAAATATAACTTCAGTATGATGAAAGATAATCGGGAATTGATTTTGTAAGAAAGGTTAAAAGTGTTCAGAGCTCAATTTGCGAATTCTGGTTCATGTTTAAATAATTATGCAATAGTTTCAGAAGAAAATAAACAGGAAAAAACTTATTGTGTGTGTGTGTGAATTTTCAGAGAGATTTGAATTCCACAGAAATCTTTATGAGTTTTTCTGTAGAATTTCTATCACTAGATAGCATTTTTTCTTTATTATTGTTAATTCATATTATAAAATATATATAAATTTCTATTTGATAAAAATAATTCAATACACTTTACAATTTTCAAAATTTAAAGTTTTTCCGTTTCGAAGAGCATTAATAATTTTCTCGTTTAGCATGATCTCCTACCTAGACAATTAATAGAATATTGTTTTGTGTAATGAAAAAAATTGATATTTTGTGTGTCTATATGCAACGCAAAATAATTAAAAACCTTTCAACTTTAATTCTAATAAATTTGTTTCAAAATATAACGATTCCTTAGCTGTTTTGTGAGTATTCTTTGCCTATTTGCTTGTGTTTTCATTTTGATAAAGGGATAAATTAATGGGTTTAAAAATATTAATTCAATTCTATCCAAAAATAAAATTGAAACAATGTGAAAAAATATCTGGCATTATTTTCAAATTCATTCCTGAAGTAAGATTTCTGCCAGAAATTTCTGAAATAACCGATACCCTGTATGGAACTTGTATTCATCCAATGCATACTTTGACATAAACGCAGTGTCCGCTTACTTGTGTTCCTCTACGGATAGATTTCATTGGTCAGCTCGCTATCAATACCTTGAGTTTTTTAAAAACTATTTCATTTTATTTAAGTTTTCCTCATTGAAAATGCTTTTTAAAATTAGAAAAATATTTTGAATATTTTTAGTTTTTAATAAAAATTGACTGGATATAGCGTTTTTAATTTAAGCTACCATTAAAACACAGCACAGAAACTTTAATTTGAATACTAATGTTAAATTTACTATTACTTTTATGAAGGCATTAAGTACAAGAACTTTAATATGATAAATAAATTTATTTGTATTTTTTATTTGAATATTATGAAGTAGACTATGAAATGAAATATAATTATTTTTTAAATTATGATTTATAATATAATGCAAATGCATAAATATTTGGTAAAAAATTTTAATAAAATGATTTTACTCAATTTAGTTTATAAATATAATTCATTGTTTAAAAATTCATTTCAAAGAAATTTTGTTAACTTTATTTTAAATAAATTGCATGGACACAATTGAAATAATCTTTGTTATTTACATTTTGTTCTCCCTTTTTTTTCCTCTTCCAAACATACTTCAGCAATAATATATGTTACTGATATTAAAATCAAAGCATTACATACAATATTTTTTTCTGTTTTGGGCATCATTATTTTTCATCGAATATGAAAATATTAACAAACGCAATACAATAATAATGGAAGTCAAAAAGTAAATAAACTTTCATTGGTCAATATTAGGAGTGACGTTATTAATGACGTGTTTTTTTCGTGTTTTGCTGGTATACCAGATACCAGGGATCAACAAAACAGATACCCATGAAACACCATCCACAAGCAACGTGGTGCAAAGGTTTGCGGCCTCCCTAAGTGAGATCGAGGCAAATATTCTCTAGAGTGCTTCTAAAAGTACAGTCACGCTGAATAATGATGATTCTCCTTTACAATAATTTCTTCAGTAAAGCTCCATAAATTTCATGTTTTTCTTGAGAATGTTTTGCTACTTATCAAAACATTGGAGTTTATAGCTTTCATATCACGAGCATATTTGAGTCACTTCAGGATTCATTGAAGCATCTTACATTCTTTGACATACTCCTTCTATCACTTAAAAACTAATGGGTAGGTGTCATACATGTTTGAGAAAATCTATGCATTAAATTCATTTAGGGTGTTTTCATGGTATTCTCCGTTGAGATGTATGAATACTAATCGCATTCTATGGGTTTTATGGGATAGATATTCCAAGAACCATACGAAAACTTCATGATATTGGTTGATTCGCCACGTAGATTGAAATGAAATATCCTACGCACGCTCTCTCCATTTCAAATAGAACTTACAAAAGTTAGCAGTCATTCCTCTCACCAGGCAATTATTTTTTTTTCCATTTATCAAACTGTTTCCTAATGCAAGCTTTTTGCACTCGTCAGATGAAATGAGAAACAAAATTACTAAAATCATGGGCAATGTAAATAAAATAAAACAATTGTTGATTATATCATTATAATTAAGCTAAGTTTTGTTATGAAATACCATATATCATTCAGAATTTCACAAAACAACTAAAATTTGTTACTTTCCGCAAAAGAAATTATATAAATACAAATTGAACTCTTTGCACGGATATTATGAGTTTGATGTTATGTTACTGATTTTTCTTAAGTTTCAGTCCATAGATTATGATTACTCATATAATAAGATAATTTATAAAGTGCAAAATACCACAGAATTTTGTAATTCAGAAATGAAGACCATGAAACAATTCTTATGCTCCATGTGTTTTGGAAGGACAAAACTTGTTCACCAACTGACCGTCAATAAAGGTAAGTTTTCAAGAGAATTCTCTGTTGTGCCTGGGATTACATGTTTGAAATATTTAAAATTGCTTCAATCATATTCTATTTGATTTTTTCAAATTAAAAGTTTATGGCAATAGCATTTTTCACTTCGTAATTTACGCTTAGTACTTTGATAACTTTTGATGAATTCATGTTGGTATATTTCCCCGTAATTATACATGTCATCATAAAATAGATTGTTTAATAGATAGATATTTAATTTTAAATGATTTAACTTTATTTTATGGAAAATTTATAGACACACACAGACACATCTATGAGTAGTGAAAAGCAAGACTTAAAACAACATGCTTTCCGTTTCCATGCATTTCCATTAAAAATGATTTAAACTTCGTGCAATAGCATTTATTCTTAACTACACAAAATGCAGCTATAAGCTAAACATATAAAACAATGCAAGGTTTAGTATTTCTAAAATAAAGAGAAAAACAAATTTCCCGAAAAAATATTAAAAATAAGACTTTAAATTCTTTCTCTCATCAGACACAAAGCTATTGAGAAATGTTTTTTCATCTAATAGCAATAATTATTTTCATTAATAATACACTAATTTTTTTTTTTTGCATTTTAAAATGTTATTAATAACTCATAGTAGTAATAGTATTCTGCTATAATATTGTTCCTCAAATGAAATTATAAATTATTTTTTCTATTAATTGTTGGGATATAGAACTGTTTTCTTTTCCAGCCTAGGGTATCAGTTTTTTGTTTGAATACACGTTATGATTGTAAAATTCAGATGTGGAATTTCGCAAAAGTGGTTCACCAAACTAATTCTAATACAGCGCACAACTTCAAAAGATGCGCTTCTGTTTTCTTAAGAATTATAGTAAAAAGAATTTAGTAACAAGTTCATTTTTAAGTATTTAATAGGAAAATCATTTTATTCCAATTCAGGAACGTTCAATGTACTTTTATTATTTTACGCATTATTAGTTAGAGCTTTTTAATTTTCATCCACTTGGAAACTTTTTATAACTAAATTTCTTGCATGACACGTTATTTACTGGGAGTTAAAATATAAATATATATCTTACCTCTACTTACTTTTTCAATCATGTCAATTTTGCTATTTTTTATACATAAAAAGACAGGAAAATGTATGGTTATTACATTTTTATTTGTGGAACTGTCTCATACATAAGCTTCTCTTACCATATTTGAATTCTGTTATAGTTAAGGAAAAATTTTCACGTCTTACTTTAAATTTTGTTTGTATTTTTCAAAGAGTGTGAATACTGAAAAATAGAAGAATGTTTGATACATTATACCATAAAGATAAAATTTCGTAAGATATGTACGAGAAACATGTTTTTCAAATATTAAATATGTAAGAGTTCCATCAGGAGAAATGGATAGTTAGAACAGAGAATTCGTTGCATGAATCTGAAAACGTATAAAGAGCATCCAATGGAACACTGCAGAGATTGACATTCGAAGCACGTGCGGAGGGTGCCAAACATCCCTAAAGACATTTTCAATGTGTACGTAATGATACATAATACTCAGTATCTTCGGTTAATACTGACTTCTTGTATCTGGATGACTTACGCCAGAGAAACACTGGCATCTTCTACGTATATCTAGTATTCGTATTCTAGTACAAAAACAATTTAATTTCTTTAATATATTAACAGAAACTAATTACTCTAAGGATTTCTCCCGAATAAAACAAATGGTAATTGTAAATATAGGTAAGAAAAATAAAAATGAAGAATTAAGGATGAAATTAAAAAAGGTATTAATATATAATTCTTACCTAATTATAATTATTTAGTGATGACCAAATCTAAACGCTTGAACAATGTTCCTTTTTTGAGGGAAACCTCTGCAGCGAATAATTCTGGAGTTCTAATTTACTTAATATGTTTCTGAAAGAAAAAAAGATTTTTAGAACGTGTTTGTAGCCCCATGTATATAATGTTTATAAATTATTATTATTTTTATTATTTCAGAAAAAGAAATAAGTTTAATATTTAAAACATAATTCTCTTTATATTTGACACGATATATTTTACTATCCATTGAAACTTAAACAAACGAAACCTCCTGTTCTCATGTATTTAATAAATAACAATAAATTTCAAAAAAGGTATTGATTGGACTTGTTTATTTCTCATTTTTGAATTTTCATGCTACAATTTTCTTCGCTCTCAACAATAACTGCTGTTCTTGACTAGATAGTTATTGTTGACCATCTGAACTTCATATCCTGTTTCAAATAATGACTAAGTTTTATAATAGAGGTCTTAGGCACAAAACACATTTATCAGTTGTAACGATGTAAGCGTCCTTAAAACTATGTTCTCTTAACTTTGCTGCATCATTTAAAAATAGCAACTCATTTAGTGACACAAGCACATATGTATTTTAACGCTAAAAATTAATTAAAATAATGACTAGAGTTCATTACTTTAAATAAATAATCGCACTGTTATTTGTAAAAGAAACAGTACTAAGTACTTGAGTCATTTATGAGCTACTTCTAATTACTAATAAATTTATGCGCACATTTTCTTTTTGTGAAAATACAAGAAAATTCGGAAAAGATTTTCACAAAAATCTTTTACTTCAAAAATATTGGAGAAACTTCCTTCTCGTGAATGATTGGTCTGCATTGACTTCCTTGTCATAAAAATAGTCACACGTCACACGAGTAGCCGCCAAAAGAACAACACATGATGAAAGTACACAAGTGAAGAAGTCTATTTTAATTATTTCATAGCCTCCCCGAGAATGTCAATATTTATGCCTCCCAGAGTGAAAAATAGAACCGCATTATACTCCAATGGACTTGAAAAGCAATGGACTAAATACGAACATTAAACGTGAACTTGGCTCATAATTACGCTGCTAATCTTAAATAATTTCAATAAATAAAATCATGGTATATTTTCATTAATACTTAATTGTCATTCGTTTTATTAATTTTATGTAAAGTCTATATTCAGGCAGTCTTATCTAATTTGTTTGTGTTTCTTTCATCAGTATCTTTATCAATTAAAATTTGCCAAAGTAGAATTTTCATGAATGATTCTATTGCCATTTCTTAATGAATATAAATCATATGGTAAAAAACATGAAAGTAAATTCACAACGATGCATTCTAAATAGAAGAGCCTTTTTACATTTATAAACTTTAAATCACATTCTTTAAGAAACTTTCTTTTATAAAACGCTCTTATACTAAAATAGGACATGTCATTTTCTCTTAAGATGTCCATAACAAAAGCTTCAAGTTTCTTCCACTCCAGTTTTCAGTTTTGCAGAAAAAAATGAACTGATCTGTAAAAAGAAGCAGGGTAGGGGGAAAAACGATTAAGTTCACTTTTGAACTTCTCCTTCTTTATTTTATTATTTTATATCGTTTAGAAGTCCTAAAGTTTGGCCTAAGAAGGAATGTAATAATCTAAAATCTATAAAAGTATGTTCTTTGAAATATTTTATAGCTGAATTATATTCGATTCGGACATCAACAAGAATGCTCTGAATAGCAAATATGATGTTTGTATTAAGATTTTAGAAACAAATCATGGAAGGAATATGAAATGAAGATAAAATTATAGTTCTTACAATGATTCATTAATTTTAGCTAATAGTCATAATAATTGAAAATATTCATTCATGTTATTGTGGAATAACTGATAAAAGGACGTTAAGTTATTTTAAAATATGATTGCATTGATTAAACATTTTGTTACTATCTAGAATAAAATTCATATTTTTAAACAGTGATTAAAAATGAATTTCTATGAATCTATAAGTCTTCTCTATAAACTTCGATATCACATGAGAGATATTAAATAGGTATATCAAATATGCTTATAAGCCTTATCAACACAAAGAGTATGCTACCTGCGATTCAAAACTGTATTGTTTTACGAAAAGTATAATCAACTCTGTAATACAGAATTTCAAAAATTGTTACAAAATTGGAAAAATATCTAGTTTTCGGAAAAAAACTGATACAATTTAGTGATAAAATAAAATCTATGAGTTAAATTTTCAGTTTTAAATAAATTTTATTGGTAAACTAATCAGACTTTTCCAAACCTAATTTTATCATTTATTTAGTTTTGAAAACCATCAAAAGAAAAACTAGATTTCATAATTCTTATAATAATGCATTTCCGAATTTAAATACATTATAAGTTGGAAAATGAATTATAAGAATTACGAAATCTAATTTTTCTTTTGACGATCTTCAAGACTAAATAGAAATAAATGGTAAAATTAGTTTTGAAAAAGACAAATTATTTTACCAATAAAATTCATGTTGCTTTATGCTTCTAAATTTTCCTAAAAATGAAGTTGTAATTGTAATGATAATCTCAAAACATTATTCAAGTTAAACATTTTCTGAAATGGTAGGATTCATTTAGCTTTCTCGGCATTTCAAATCGTTTTATTTTAATCAATTGACAATTTAAATGCATTAACTGATACAGTTGAATAACGTATTATAAAAACTACCAAAAAAATAATGTTTGCTTTGATTAGATGTGTAATTGAAGAATGAAATGATTTGAAATGTGTAATTGAAGGCCAGAGCGCTGTCTAGTAAACTTGGCGGAATTTTACTAGTATACGATGAACAAGGTATTTATAAGTTTGTCCACTTTATTGAAACGTGTCATGATTAAACCTCACCTGATTCGGATGCTATATTCTATTTATACACAAATTCAAGGTGCATGCTTATTGAAAACAATGTTTAACAAAGAAATATCTGAATTATGAACATAATTCAGATATTTTACTGTACGAATAAAGTTTGCTTCCTCTTGGGAAGAATAGTTAATTTGCCATCCGCAATGTGGATATAATGGATTAGATTTATCTAGAATAAAAATGTAGTTAAATACGGACTTGAAGATATTTGTGTGGATAATCACTTTATACTGTTCATAGGACATGCACTATAATAAGTTAGTTCTCTTCAAAGAAACAAATTTATCAATCCAAAATAAATAAGCGCGTATAGTTTGAACCACGCTTGGATACTATAAATAACATTAAACAACAGTCTTAGATTCTATTTTTGTACAAGATTATGATCAAAAATTTAATTACTATGATACTAGTTAAATTTGAGATAAGTGATGAACGCAATGTTTCATGAAATTCCTTGACAATAATCCAAAAGATATTTTACGAATAATCTATTATAGTTAGCAAAATAATATACAGTCGAATAACTTAACTTAAAAAATTTTTTTTCTGCATAACTGAGCAAGTTTTAATATAAATGGACCCTTTTATAAGGAAAACTCAAACATAAAATGACAGACTTCTACCACTAAACATACGATAGCATTTAGAAAAGTTTATTAAGGAAAGAAGATTTGCTCACTATAATTTTGAGTAATCTCTCGATAGCTGGAGTTTGTTTCTAAGATTGAAATTAGTGTTTCCATCTATTATCAAAAATTATATTTAACGCTGCTTGTCAGTATCTGTATTACTTTATCTCAATTCTGTATAACTTCAATTTAACAACAAGAAAACAATTAAAAAAAGTTTTTAATTTAAATCAAAGTATAAAAGTTATTAACTAATCTAGAATATAATTACCATAAATGCTCATTACATAATTTTTAATACAGTCTTAAATAAAATAACGAACCTATCAATATTTCTTATATTAATTAATTGTCTCATACTTAAGTGGAAAATGAGAAATCATGAGATTTCTGTCTGATGCCCCATGAAAAATGAACGAAAACATGCCTTTTTAAATGCTGGAGAAAATTTCGATATACATTAAAAAATCGTGTTAAATTATTTAATAAATTGCACTTATAAATATATAAAATGTTACATGTTTATATTTGCGTAAGCATTTTAATGCACCTAATTAGATTTACGTTACAACGTCATAGATTAAGAAACTCAATTTTTTTTATGCGACGTCACATTTTTGAATTAATATTGGCAAACATGGGAACCCTCTCAGGATGGAAATGTTCATCATCCATTGAATTCGAAAATAAGTTCAGTAATAATATCAGGCTATATTAGTTAATAGATTCATATGCACATAGATCTTCATTCAATCACATTAATTCCTATGTATATATTACTTACTTGATTCCCATAAATAATCGTGAAACTGTCAGAATGTGCTTTTTTCTCTTTACACTTAACGCAAAATTCAAAATAAACTTTAATTTGCAGTTTCTTGGTCGCAAGCTAATTTTAATATTAATTTGCAATATTCACAGGATTTATGGCAATATTTCTTTACCTGTAACTGTAACAAATTATAAATAATTTATTATTTGCCATGTTGATGTTAATGCCTTAAATTTTCTTGTAAAATATAAATTTAATAGTTAGAAGAAAATAACATTAAAAATTGTATATAAGTTCTTTAAAAAATATTATAAATACATTTTTATTTAATAAGTTCTTGAAAAAATATTATAAATACATTTTATTTAGTAATTATAGAAACAATATGTACATGCCTACTTTTCAAAATAAAATCAATATGCGCATTCATTTTTCTCGTTTCTTGAATCATCGGTGAATAGTTTTCATATGATTCTTTACTTGTATAAATATTCATTTTTATATGATTATTTTTGTCCCCCACATCACGAGAGTTTCACTTTAAATGCTTAGGAATATATTTAAATCAGTCATCAAATAATTAAAAAATAGCTGCATTCATATTTATTCATTCGAAGCTAGATCACCTGTTTATTATAAACAATTCGTACAGTAATACTGCAAATCAAATGAAAAATTTTTTCTCCAAATATACTATATAGTTATACAAATTTATTTCAAGCATTTATAATAAAACAAGCTTTGGGAGTCAGATGGAAAAAATTATATTATTAAAAACAGAGTAAATCAATGTTAAATTCTTTTAAAGGAATCGTTAGCAAGGAATCCTAAGAACGAATTAATGAAGAGAGCGGAATCCACTGGGTGAACTTCTTTCAGCTGGAGAAGTTGGGGGAGTAAAATATCGATTTCCCCCCCTCACAGCTGTTAACACAGTTGGAATATATTTTTTGCCGCCCTATTTTACAACGAACCAATTTGTCAAAAAGACAACCCAAAATACGCTGGCGGGGAAGCATGAATACATGGATGAAGCACTGGGCTGACACATAGCTCCCGATTCAGGCTATATCTATCATCCCCTTTCCCGCGTCCATGTTAAGAAAAAAAGGAAGAAATACTGAAAGGAACACGGATTACGACGCAAAACACTTTCTGAGTGTTTCTTTAAACTTCTGTTGATTTTTTAAAGCTCGCGTATTGTTATGAGAGATGATGTCAGTTTTTTGCCATTCGAATTTTATTTGCACTTTTAATTTTGTTAAGTTTTTGTTCTCTTAAATGTTTTTATCTGAGAGTTTGTTCCAGAAAAGAATATAAATGAAATGTTTATAAAGAGAAAAAAAAGTTTAAGACAGAGAAAGAGAGAAAATATCTGCTTCTACTTTATAAATATTAGAATTTAAGAAATTTATGTGAATGGATGTTTTAGAAATTATTTATTGAAAATGTCGAAAAGGATTCTGTTTTGCTCGCTTTTTATTGAGATTGATCACATATTTCGATGGGTTTTTTTTCAATATAAAAGGCTTAAATTATTTTATGCTAATGGGTCCTCTTATTTGAAGGCATAAATATTGATTTCACAATCTCTTACTCTGGCATGCCTGTCTCACTAGGGCTTCATACAGTAATTGAAATAAAAATTTGTAAGAGGAATCAAAGGAAACACACCACAATTCTTATGTAATTCGGGATTTATATTTAACACGCAAGATTACAAGACATTAACAAGATGATAGATCTGCAACAGAAAACTGAAATTTTCATGAATGACCTAACCATTAATAAAATAACTAGCATTAGAATAAGATTATTTGAATCTTATTATTTATTATTTGTATATATAATGCATATTATTTGAATCTTAGAAAAATAAGCTTTATATACTTAGATAATAATTTAATAGCTAGTTTTTCCGTTCTGAAATGAGCTAAATAAGACCCCAAATTCCCTTAATGAAATTTCTGAGTTATATATAATTATTTAAGCTTTCCTCTTCAAATATCCTTGAATATTATAAAGGAAACAAGTCATTTCTAACATCCAACGCTTATCATGAGGATTTTCTGCCTGTTTCGATATTGGATGTCACTTTAACACGTAAAATATTTGCTTACGATTAAAATATTGTAATCTTGCACAACCAAACTTGAATAAGCTTCAATGAATGATTAAATTGCACTTTCATGAATCATAATATTAAATCGTTAGTCAGTAAGACAACCGTTAAAAATGAAAGAACCTTTAATTGATTCTACTAATGCTAACTAGACTATTATTTACAAAATCATGAAATTTGATTTTTATCATTTTATAAATAATTGAAATTTTAACACATTTTTGAGAACAGGCATAAGTGTTTTAGGAGGAAACCAATTGCATAAAATTGGACGGAAGGAACATCATAGAATTGGTATTCCTTCCGTCCACTTAAACAGCACAATCTTAGAGGAAGTATATTAATACCCAATACTCTGATACATGGTTAGAAGAAAAGCAAAACTTATTAATTAAAAACCTTTTCTTACAAATTATCACTCATTTCTCAAACACACCGAATGTGAGATGTGGTATACTAATCACTATAATATGTCTTTTATTTAATATAAAGTCTACCGTATTCTTTCATAAGCATCAGGGATATCACTATAATATACTATTTAAATATAAATTAGTATCAAAAAAACCACACACCGTTGCTATACCGATTTGCACAGTTAACTACTAATTTACATTTTGTAAAGTCTCTATATTATATTACTGTACTCTGATACTAAAATCATTTATTGGTGTCACATGAAAGTAAATACATTAGAACAAATCATAATTAATCCAATAGAAATATAGCAAAAATACCTACATTTATAGTTTATTGAAGTAACAATTTAATAAACTTTTATTAAATTTCAAATTTTCTCCGCCTGAAAATGTTTATAGTTAACTAACATAGTCCCAAAAAGATATTATTTAGTGACCATCTTTCTTAACTATAAAAATTGTTATGTAAAATTTAAAAAAAAGGATTTTTTTCTAATTAATATGATGATTTAATTTAACGTAATAAACGAACATAATATAGATGCGTATTAATAATCAACAAATTAAAAATAAAACTTTTGAACTAGAAAAATTACTCTGAATAAAGTCACACCTTCTCTTCATTATTCATTTATGATGAAAATAAATGGTCAGCTTGGTCTTTGTTTTCTTTTAGTAACATTGAATCGGAAACTGGAAGTTTTTTTTAACAACACAGGGGGGGGGGGCTTTCTTACAGAGTGTATTTATGCAATGTTACAGTGAGGAAAATAACTTGAAGAGCCTCTTGAGCTCCTGGACCTAGACATAAGGACTTGCAACTTTTTTTAAAAAAATAAAATATACGGCATTTTATATTTTTCTGTAGCACCGCAAGAAGGAAATAATAACTATCAATGGAATTTTGTTTTTGAGTGAATTCTGTTTCTTCATTTAAAAAGTTGAGGATAAATTATGACATATGTTTTGTGCAAATGCTCCCTTCCCTATTTTTCTTAAAGCAAACATTATGTAAGCGCTATTTACAGCATGTCTTTCCATTTATTAAACAGTTATTATTATTTATGACATCTTATACGCTCTTCAAAACTAGCAATTCAGAAGTTCGTTTCCACTTTTACAAATCAAAAGATTATATCTTAAAATTTTTTCGTATAGTTCTTAGTAAAATATTTTATGTCCTAAATAAAAAGAATACCACCGGTTAAAGGTAAGCTTTTCCTTTTTACCATTATTTTTTTGCACATGAAAATGTTTTTAAAAAACAGTTAAAATGTATTCAATTTTTCATTTATTTTAAGCTAAACTGTAACTTATTTTACCCTTTTTTAAAGTATGTAATTATGAAATAAATTATTTAAATTCAATTTCATTCTGAAGATTAAATGAAATTTATAATTTTGTTTTCTACAGCATCTTCTTCAGCCTTAAATAAATTCTGCGTGTTTAATTATACACACTTCGATAATAACTATCTCTTTTTAAAAAGCAAACAATTACACAGTCTGATCTTAATTACCTAAAATTCTATTTTCTGATTAAATAGTTGAAAGGATATCACTTTCTTTAAAACAAATATCTAGTTATCATTTGTAATATATGAATCATATAAGTTTACATTGATTATTCACAGAATTTACAATGAACTTTTAAGTTTTTATAGCAATAAAATAATAATTTAATATTCAATATTTATAAATAAACAAGATAAATAGTTACAAATAAACGAGAAAATGATAAATACAAAAAAATTATAAGAGAATCATGATATTAAACAGTGAAAACAATGGATAAAATCTTCAAACATGGTCGGACACAGGTTAATGAGTCACAAAATTCCGTCAATATATAAACATCTAGTAATTTTGTATATAATGTATTCGACACATGAAATGTGAAATTCTTATCAAAACAATCTAACGACAATAGCCTTATGAGGAATTCAATAGCTCCTGACATTCATCAAGAAATAAAAGAGGGACTTTACCTCCAGAACTTCAAGTGGCAAACCTCACAGAAGCCCCATTAATCTATTCGATCCCATTTGGTCCAAATATTCCTCATTCCAAATTACGCCGGACTGTTTCTCACTCACTCTGATGGGAAACGGAATGAAGAGAGTAAACTATAAGATTTACTATAAACTCATGGAAAAAAACGTTTATTAAAACTATTATCAAAATAAAATAAGAAATTTTGGTTTCAACAACTGAATGCAGATTTAAGTTCTAAAATGATAAAGAACCCAAAGAATACCTCCGAATTTTATGAAATGATTTGTAAAAAATACTGACGGAAAGATTTTGCTTTATATAATCAGAATTTTACTTCATTGTCATAACAAATTTCAAATGGTGGCAGCTTTAAGAATACATTTCATTCGATTATTGTATACATCTGAACAGAGAAATGTGTACGAGAAATCTAGCGAGTAATACCGTATTCAAAGGTAGCATATTCTTAAAACTAAATAAGTATGTGCTTTCTAAAAGAAATCTTTTGCTTGAATAAATTATTTAGGTTAACATTAATAACAAAGACAACTGAACTCTGATTTAATTATTGAAATCAAGAACATGTCTTTTAAAATATTAAAATTTTACCTCGTACTTTAAAGGGAGAAATACCATCATTACCGACCAAGAGCTCTACCAACTGAAATAAATAGTAATGACCACCAAGAGGCATTTGTAAAACTTATCTGTAAGAATATATTAGCCAAACATAATAATCAACAAACCGAGAACTTGAGTTATGAGTTAGAAATTATCAAGTAAACGGGCTGTATCCATTTATGTTAAATGAACAGAATTAAATGGATTCTTATGATTCGAGTTGCTGATGAAGCCCAATCTGTTTTGCAAGCTTTATCAAACTTAACATGCATTTTGTTGATATTTAGTTGCATTTATCATCTGGGAATATTTAAATCATTATATTATTATTCTAATTTAAATATTTCAAAATTGAAAATACAAACAATTAACTAAAGTATGTAAGATCTTATAAAAACAATCAAGAACAAGTTATATGAATTTAAATTTAAGCAGGAATATAGTTTTCATATTTAAAATTTTTTAAATATATATATTTTTAATATATATACATTTGTAAACATTTTTAATAGCTAATAATATAAACCAAGATCATGTAGATATTCTATTTTAGGAAATAGTTATTTCAAAATATGGTGATGTTATCAGGTGCGAATGTTGAGTATATGTTATTTTCGGTTTTAAATTCAATCGATTGCAATTTTCGTTATCACCACATAATATTAATTTTTTCGAGAAATTTAATATCACAGCCATTTAATTATGAAAGATATTTAAAAAGTTCATTTTTCTGTTTATTTCTTAATGTTCTGTTCATAATTTTCAATATCTGGCAAGGGTTACTTAAATTTATATATTTGATTTTAATTAAACAGCATGCATTCATTTTATTTTTCAAAATGAATGACAATTTAATGTCTTAATCATTTTAACTACTTTAAGAACGTATAAAAAAGATAAGAAATTAATAAAATAATGTACAAAAAAACCCCGCAAACCAGTTTAAGCAATTTCAAGAACAATAACGTTCTGTTTTAGTTATAAAACAAATAATAATGGAAAAAATAGTCTAATTTTACCATCAATCGTAATTAGCTATATACCTGTAAAAAGCAAATGTAAATTAATTCTAAAAATAAAAGCAGAAAAAGAATGTCAGAAGAAGGGAAATATAAAAAGAAGGAAATTGAAAGCGCAAATGATATTTGTTATGCAAGTCAAGGAAACTCAAAATAGTAGTAGAGAAAATATATACAAAACTTCCTAATGAGAATCAGACATACTGTAATTTACATAAAGATTGGTGGCAAGAAGATGGCTTCTAATTATGAAACCCGTCATAAATTGCCAATCGTAAGGGAAAATTTATAAAAGGTATCATTCTCAACAGCTTTTGCATTAGAACGTTATTTTTTTTATTAGCATAATTTAGTCTCAAAAGAATTACACTACAATGTTGTATCAAAATATTTATTGTTTTTAATTTTATCAACAAAAAATACAAAAATAATATAAGATATTATTCATGAAAAAGAAGACCCTGATAACATAAAAAACCTTTTCTTCACAAAAAGCACTTTCTTTGCACAAACTGATAAGAGAATCAACAATTCGTAACGTACCTCAATGCCACTTATATTATGATTTACCTTACATTCATTGTAAAACCAAAGGTAATAAATACGATTATTGGACGGGGTAAGGTATAGACAGTGTACAGATTAGTGAACACACTCAGATAGATACTTGCAGTTCTTAGTATTTTATTTGGTTCAGCTGTTCAAAAGCTCAATTTTATTGAATAATATTGGATACTAGGACTTAAACAAGTCGTATAATCGTTGCTGTTATTACCTATAAAGTTAGTAATCGCAGTGTAACCCTATTGTATAAACTCAAAGAAACCGCGTACAAGATTCGAGCAAATTTGCATTGTGATTTAACGCTTAAAGAAACCTTACATCAAGCAAGATTTTGAATTGTTTCCAGTATATCTTTACATCTGAATGACAAATATTTGCTCAGATGTTAGTTTGCCTTCATGGTTTAAAATATCTCCTAGATTATCCCCGTACGATCACTTAAAAAAAACGTGAATTTCCATATCGTTAGTCACTTTCCTTGTTGGTCTTCAGTTAAACCATCTA
Source organism: Latrodectus hesperus (assembly GCA_037975125.1). Classification (NCBI taxonomy): domain Eukaryota; kingdom Metazoa; phylum Arthropoda; class Arachnida; order Araneae; family Theridiidae; genus Latrodectus; species Latrodectus hesperus. The sequence continues at coordinate 96,516,389 of CM075859.1, read as the reverse complement.
AGAAGTAAACAGAATACGGGAAAAGCGTTAACTCTCTTTTAAAAACCTAAGACGAATAGCAAGTTTGCAACAGTTCATTTGTGAAAAAGGTACTAGAAACTGATAACAAAATAGTATATAATAAGTTCAAACAAGCTGATAAAAAATGAATTTGGGTCCAAATTAGGGTTTCTGTAAAAGAAGTGTATTTTGTAAAAAAAACCTTATATCGGAATAGTAAAATACAGGCTTTTGACTGAAAATTGTGTTTTTTCTGAAAATAACATTCTAAAGTGAATTAACTGTGGTGAATGTTTTAAATAGCACATGCACAATTTGGAGAAATCCTTCAAAACTCAACAATCAGGAACTCTCCTAATTTTGCTCCTAAAATATAATTTCTTTATGCTAAAAACTCAAATCACTGTCAGAGAAAATACTAAACCACACAAGTACACTTTCTGAAACAATTAAATACAGAAGTCAACTTATATAATTTTAAATTAATTTATAATTAATTATAAACTTTTTAATATAAAATTTTTACTGAGATAAATTTAAATTAAAAAAACAATAACTTATAACTAACATCTAAGCTTGTCAACTAATATTTTCAAACTTTTATTGTATATTTTAACTACAAAAAATGAAATTTTTAAAACTGAAATTAGTGTAAACCTAAGAATATTTAGACTTCCATACTTGAAATAATATTGAAGAACTATCTACATACTTGAATTTCTGCAATTCTAAACGCATTTAAATTTCGAAACAGAAATATGAAAGTACATATTTTTCAATCATATAAAAAAATAGATTAATTTTAATGAAAATTATTATTGATAAAAACTTTCCTAAAATCTCTAAAACAAAAAATAACTTATCTATATTTATTTTATTATAACTTAGCAGAATATATTATTTAATAGATAACTAATCATAGCAAATAATAAAGAATTTAGAAATTATATACCAAAGAATAATTCATTATGTGTAAACTTATTCCATATTTATAAAGCTTAAATAAAAATTGTTTTTATTTTGAAAAATATGGTCCCGAAATCTTTTTATAGTTAATTAAAATGAAAAAATGGATAAATTTTTTGTACATAAAATATAAAAAAATATTCTAGAAAACAATAATTTCAAATATTAGTGTTACAATGTATCCATGAATAAATTAGAGATAAAAATGCATATATATATATATACATATATATATATATATATATATATATATATATATATATATATATATATATATATATATATATATATATATATATATATATATATATATATAATGCACAAAAATATACGAATTAACAATATTTAATTGTAGGCCATTTTTATCACCGGAAAGACGACTATAATAGACATGAAGAAACTTATTTTGCTTGAGTACCAAAAAGAAAGTCAGGTGTCGAAACTTTTTCATTGAATTCCTAAATAATAAAATTTTAGAAGTGTTTAAGAATTTGAGAGAATTACATCTGTTGTAAATAAATGGTGTATGGACGCATATTTTTAAAACAATTTGTTATCATGTAGAATCCAATGTTTAAAATAAACCGGAAAACTCAATTTAACTAATAACATTTCATCAAACATTGCTTTGAAGTTGAAAACTTGGAAAATAATTTTTCTCATTTAAATTTGGAAAAGAAATCGATGAATGGAAACGATTTCACTTTTCAAAATATGTACATTACTTTAAAAATAATTTATGAATGAATTTAAAAATAAATTTACATATAATTATAAAAAACAACAAAGAACGACTCCAACTTTCATTTACTTGTAAATACTATTTTATTTAACACTTCTTTATCTCCAGCGGTGATGCACATTCTTTTATAATTCTTTGTAGAGAATTCAAAGAGTTGACATATTCAAATTAATTTCGAAGTTCATTTAGATATTTCTGAGAGAAAACTTGCACTTTTAAGTCGCTATTTTAAAATACGACCGCATACCACTATTTAAAGTTTCATTCATTTGTCTTTATCATAAACATTTTAATGTTAAATTACGACTTTTAGACAGGTACCCAGGAAACATTTTCTAAGCGCGAGGGTGTTCTACTAATTCGGATGGAAAATTCCTCTGCTGACATTCTATTATGCAACATTCCGAGCATTCTTTAGAGACCAAATTTTCCCAAACATAACGGGAATTTTCTTCACTGCATTGCACTTTCTCTATGGTTATTTTTAATTTACAAAGTTCCGAGAATTTAGAAACAGAATTGACTTTTTGAGAAATATTTATTTTGTTAATATCATCCAATTATAAAATACTTGAGTAAGTAATTAATTATTTAATGAAAGAAAATTGAATAAATATTTGTTTAATGCACCAGAAGAGAATGTTTATAATCAAATGAAATAACTACTACAAACTTACATTTGAATAGAAATAAAGTTTTTAGAAAAATTTAAAATAGAACTTATATAAAATATCATGCCATTTGATTATAAGCAATTCTGAAGAGAACATGTAACAAATAAATGGACAAAAATCAGAAACAAAAAAAAATCAGTAGAATTAAATTAATACATAATGAAATTAGAAAATAAAAATAATTTTTGTAAATTAAATTTTGAATAGTCATCTCACAAATTTTAAGAAAGGGTGTTAAAATTTTCCTTTATTTAATATAGTTAAAACTACCTTATATATATATATATATAAATATATATATATATATATATATATATATATATATATATATATATATATATATATATATATAAATATATATATATATATATATATATATATATATATATATATATATATATATATATATATATATATATATATATATATATATATATATATATATATATATATATATACACTAAGTTTTCTAATTAAAACTCAAAGGTAAAGCGAAAACTTTATCAAAGCCAGAAAACTATTTACTGGATCCCCCCCAGTAACTAAGGTTTCACAGTATTGAAAGTTTTATTTGTGTAATTAAAATGTAGTTTTTCATTAACAGAAATTGTGAATTGACTGCTAAAGGTTATACAAACTAAGATGTGTTGTTTTTATTTAAATCAAATTAGTTGTAAGCCATTTGTTAAATATAAAGCTTAAAATTAAACTAGAGTATAATTTAAATGCACTGCTTAAATTTATTAATATGGTCTCATAGTTTAATCTTTTTCTCCTCCAAGATGCAAAGAAGAGAGAGTTGTAATGATGATTCCTATCGGTCATCAACCATGAACGAGCATCGAACTTCAAGGAATATAATGCAGCATTTTTATTTGAAAGTATATGATGATTAATTTGATTTTCATGAAATCAAATACACTATATATAAAAGATATATTAAAAATTTTCTAAATTATATTTAAGATAATTTATATAGAAAGTGAATGAATGTGAATACTTATAACAGTTTTTATAATCTTAAGGCATAATAATTAAATAACATACGTCAGAAATATTTGCGGAATACGATCGATGAGTAATTTAGATTCAATTTCTATTTTATTTCAAATGATTTAGTAAATTTCAAATGGCCATTTGATTGACTTTTAATTAGCGTTTGACAGAAATATTTACTAATATTTGATATCAAAATATTATTTAATATTTTATATAGAGATAATATGGGAAGTTAATGAACTTTTGTTTGAAAGAAAATGAACTATTTTTTACTTTTATATGTTCTTGTTATAAGTTTAAAAAATTTGTGCATAAAAGATTTGAAGTTCATGTATAAAATTGTTCATAATCTATATCCGTAGATAAAAAATATATGTTAAAATTTTGTTTAAATAAAGATTTAATCTAATCTATATTTTTACAATTGCCATTAAAAATTGATCAGTGGGAAAATAACATACATGTATATCAAAAGAGTATTTTTATAAATGGCTGCATCAAACTTGAATTATCATATCTCGTACATCAGAAAAATGAAACACAGGTAGATATTTGTAAAAATATTAACTTTTCAGTTGTTATTTTAGTATATTTTGTGACATTTGGGTTGAAATGATAGTTGAATCAGCATGCTCAGCAGTTCATGGGTTTGATTCCCGCTATTTTATAATGATTTATAAGGATAAATATTTGTAATGGTAAAAAGTGATCGTTGAATGACAAGCAAATGAAAACTTTTGGCATTAGTTATGTACTAGAACATATTTCTCAATATCATTAAAGTAATGTGCAAACTCTATGTATGTTTGTTAAAAATTATATACAGTTGAAATCTTAGTAAGCAAACAATTATGGAAGCGGAGCGAAATAATTTATAAGTAAATGTGTATTGCACAAACAGCAACAAAACTTTGCAGAGGAGAATTGAAATCTAGGTAAAAAAATTAATAATTTTTTTTAATATAAATATTAATGTAACTAAAATAATAAAACAAACAATTAAAAGATATTTGAAATAAATACAACTCAAATATTGATTTTCACAATATTAAATATCTCCTTTTCAGATCAGTTTACTTTACAAATTCCACGTGAATTCAATATATTAAATTTAATAATTATTACTTTCTCTTAAAAAGCGATGAAATTTAAATCAATAATCAATAAACTTTAATTTGAAAATAAATTGATACCATCAGAATTTTAAACAAAATTACTGCAGTTAAAAATAATTTAAATTAAATATTAATCTTATTTTTTAAAACCATTTAAAATCATAGGTGAATTTTGAAAAAGAGTAAAAATTTTAAAATATTACATATATTTCCGCTTGCATTGACGATTTGTATATGCCATCCATAAATGCATTCCAAAATTGAATCACCTGAACGCTTCGGAATCCCTAACACTTACAAAGCCGCCGAATAGCCACTAGTGAGAAGGCAGCGTTCGTTTTTTACTTCTAATTGGACAGCTTTTCCTAGCAGTCTGCATGGCATACCAAATAGCAGGCTGTCCTTCAAATCTCAAGGAATGTCATTTCAATCGCTTCTGAGAGGAGAACAAATGCTTCTCATCTCTTACTTCTTAATCTTTGAAAGAATGTTACTTGAAAACACAATTTAATCTATTCGATAAGAATGTACTCAAATTATGTAAAATTATCCACAAGTGAATGAATCCATTAATTTTAATTGCTATGATTATCTCGATTTTAACACTACGTTAAAAATGGTAATAAATGATGTTAAGTAAAAAACTGAGATAGCAAATTATTTTACAAATAGAACGCTTGGTTGGTCAAATAGATGTTAAGCTCGAAGGCTGCTTTAATTCGCTTATTTATTAACAACACTAAATATATTTTGGATAATAAACATAATTTTAAATTTTCTACTTCTTTGTAATAATAGCAAAATCAAGTAAAAGTTATCATTTTTTAAACAGTGGATATAATAGATTGACTTTTTTTCCTACTATTTCATTTTTAAACTGAATAAGGAAGCTAAGAGTTACATCATAATTTCACTATGTAAACTTCAATCGTGACATATATAGATATCAAGCAAAAGGATATTTGGAACATTAAATGATGTGGCTCTGAATAATTTCTGCTTGATACTTAACTTACTTCTGCTTGATAACAAATGTAAAGTAATTACTTTACATATGTTTACTTTCATTAGGACTTTCATATATTGATTTATACATCGTAATCTTATTGACATATTAAAAATTATTATTTTTATAATATCACTTAAGGTTAGAAGTGTCGGGTAGATACCGAATGGTTAGCAATCCGGCTTTCAGTTCAACAGTTCGTGGGTTCGAGTTCCACCTTGAGAATGGAAGTTTGTAAGTGATTCGGAATCCACTTTAAGCTGTGCGGTTTAAGTAGCCCTCGTAGAAATGATCATTGAGGTTACAAATGGATGAAAACTGTTGATAACACTTTCATAATCTAATCAACCCTCTGCATTCTCAGTAAAGTACGGGATATTTGATACAGGATAGTTATTTACGGGGTCACGCAAACCCAAGAAAAATATAAATCGAATAATTTATCTATTTCATTACAAGTAAATTATGTTACAATGCGTATTTTACAATTTTGCTAAGGTTAATTGGGAAGAGTTTCCAATAGAATTCGAGTGCTTAAGAACCCAGATTTCCTCGTTATAGTTGTGCAAATTCGTTGGTAGATTTTGCCGAGGGAACGGCAATCAGTGTAATGGGATCCTCAGAGAATCTTTCAATTCTCTCTCATGTTTGAGAATCTACTTTAGATTTCAGTGCAGCTGAACTCCTATGGAAGAAAATTCAGTTAATGTTTGCTTAATGAGATCGGCAGTGAAACCTATCAATAAATAAGTGTTCATTTTACATAGATATGGAGAAGGAATTGATAGATAGAGACTTCTTTTCAGAAACAAGCAACCGTAAATTTATGTAAAACTTTTTCCAGGTTTTTTGGTTTCAGCTTTTCTGACGACTATTATCTGAATAGATCAGTTTCAAGGTTAAATCTTTATGGTTGAATAATATTATTTTTCACAGCAAATCTGTTCAATGACATTTGGAAATTTTACGTTGCTCTTTTGCAATTAATTGCTATTATTGTGTGGGAGAACAAATAAATGTTTATGAAATGACACAGGCCTATCAAATTAAACAATAAAACCAAGAAAAAATATAAAAAATCTTAATTGAAGAAAATTATGAGTTTTATACTTATATATATATATATATATATATATATATATATATATATATATATATATATATATATATATATATATATATATATATATATATATATATATATATATATATATATATATATATATGTATGTATATAATGTGTGTGTTAAGGACATTTTTAAGATAAACATAAAATTAAATCCTATAAAAATTTAGTAGTTTTATTTTAAAACAGTATCGTCTTGTTTAAATGATAAGATTAATGTTTACTTCACGCAGTTGACCTTATATATAAAAGAAATATGTTAGATTTTATAAAAAAAGATAATTTTGCCTTGAAAACTTTTTTATTGTGATAAAAATCCATATCATTATAATAAAGAAATTTAAATTATCGCAGTAAAAGAGATTTTTTTAATTATTGAAAGATGTCATTTTTTCCATGTAAATGTTCTTCCTGTTCAGAATAACGCAGCCTAGACATACGCGACGGAGCACCTGGTCTGTATCTCAGGTTACCAGGTGTAGCTCCATCACGTAATATATCTGGCTGTGGCAGAGTTGTCACGAAATTTGAAAACAAAATTGAATTTTTATAGATCTCTAAGGTTTGAAATCAAGAATTGGACAGAAATATAACATCAACAAAATATTTATAAAATTTCCACTATGACATGAACTAAATATTGCACTCCAGTTAAAAAAAATATAGATTCTCGCGTAAACATATAACCTTGGTTATAAAAATACAAATTAGTTATTTCGCAGACAAGCAACAGAAACATGCAAAAATTATTCGGAAATAATTGTTGTTAATATAAGTAATGGCAGAAAATGTTAGAATGTCCGTTTAAAATCATCTACAAATATTAGGTTTTAAAAAATAACAATAGAAAAGAGAAGATCCTAACAAAAATAATTTTACTTTTATTATTTTTAAAATTTTAATTTTTTTTCAAGTCTCAGTAAATAAACAGCAAATCTTTTTGTTTTGTATCTATATTGATCGGGGCATGAAGAAATAGGATTAAGTTTATTTTATAAGATTCATAAAATTGGTTTTTGCTTATCCATCTTATTTCATATCAATGTACTCGTATTATCATTTGCTATGTATAAAGCAAGATTAGAAGTATAATAGCTGAAAATTAAAAGATACAGGAATCGATATAAAAATTGATATGTAAAAGAATAGATATAACATTTATGTTTAGCAATACATTCAGCGCAAAAGCAGCTAAAATAAAATTACTAAAATATGTTATTATTCTCCACATGGTTTTTGATTAATTTTATAAAAATTATTTAGGTAACTACTAATTATATATATATATATATATATATATATATATATATAAGCTTTACACTCTCAAAATTATTTGTAACTTAAATGTGAGGTATTTGTTTTTTATTTAATATATCAACTATTAATATAGAAAATCTTTTTTTATAGTTCAAGTTTATACATTTGTGTTGAAACCAAACTGTAGGAATCCTAATAGAAAATATATTACCAAATATTGCTAATTTACGTCTGTTTTAAAATTATTAATTACGTCTGATTTGAAATTAGATTAACTCCACAGAAAATATTGTACTAAAGCTAATGTTTTGAATTAAAACTAAATAAATGGAAAAAAAATATTTATTAAATATTTCAAAATATTCTAATAAATCGTACCAATTACCACATTTATTTTCCAAGATAAGATTGCGATTCACTTGATTCCATTACATTTCAATGTAAATTCATAAAGTATACACAATATTTTACAATAAAACATTTTTGTACAATTCTGTGAATTGAATAAAGAATGTCAATTCGACACTGAAGTTATTTGAATACGAAGATTACGGAAAACAACTTTTCTTTAAATCCCAATCACTAGTTTTAGGAAATGGATTTTTGATGACCTCATAAAATCAGAGACAAATTATAAAATTTTCAAAACCAAAATTTTTTATGAAATCATACGAGATGATTGAAGAAATCTTGAATTTCTGAGGCAGACAGGAAAAAGGGTATTGAATGCAACTCGTATGTATAACTATTTATCCATGCATCTGTGATATGTAGAGCTCTGTTCACTGCTATATCGTAATATAAGCGACTTTCTTCCTTGTAATATCCAGGACAATTTAATCCGTCTTCGTAGGGTCTGCCTGATTTTACTCTTTGGCCTATATTCAATCACTATACATACACTGTGAATACGTGGATTTCACTTATATATAGTTTATACATGTTGAACATTTATCAATATACCATGCATTCTTGGAATTTGTCTTTGTAAGTATATATCATCTAAGCAAATACAGAGTTATCGTAAAAGCAGTTGTTACAATTACTGACTAGAATATCTTAATGTATTGAAATAAGTGTAAACTTAATTTCTTAAATATGCTTTTGCTAGAAACTTCATAAAAATAAGTTGCAATTTCTATGTGATACATTTGAAGATCTTGAAATTTAAAATTAATTTAAATGTGAGCCTTTGAAATTAAATTTGAATTCTAACAATATTAACATTAGTGTTGAATAATTTTAGCTTCAAAATTTAAAAAAAATTAAAACTGCTCAATGAATTATTTGAAATTGATCACAAAGAATTGTATAAAATAATACCCTGTACATTTTTTTCTTTTCACTGTACATTCAAATCATAATTTCTATTTATATACACTCCAGATACCCACAGGTCTAATGGTGACTCTAGGTTTCTCACCCTAAGAATAATCTAGAGAAAAAACCTCGTGATTTTTTGAATATAGTCCATTGATGATACAGAAATATTGGTTTAGACCCTATTGCCCATATCTTCAACAGAATAGCATCTTACCATTAAACGGAAATGCAAAACGCTTATCAAATCGGTATTTGATAAAGATCAAGCCTGGTATCTAGGGTCGAGAGTGAGTTTGATAGATTTGAGGAATAATAAGAGAAAATAAGATTAAGCTCTGTAATTAATTCATACGAATTATTTTGATAAAAAACCACAAATACCATATCTTTTAATATTTTAAAAACATTGACGTGAAATATTGTATTTTTGGATTATTACAGATTCATACAGTCAAATCATTCCTATTCCAAAAATTCATTCCTGTAAACATCGTAAACAGCAGATAACATCAAAAACAAATTCTAACTCAAAAGCAAATATTTCTGCTTATTATGAAGTTAAAATGTAGTTTCCCTTTTCTAATTGGTTTATCATGGGTATGCTTGATTAACCAGTTATTATAGTAACACGAAATGCGCTCATAAAGTTAAAGTTTATTTTAACTTTATGAGCGCATTTAAGTTTGCGCATTGAGTTAAGCGATTAAGTAATATACTTGTCTGTTGTGGATACAAAAACTCAGCCTATTAATACTGACAAACTAATAAAGTTGAGAGGACTTGCAGGTATAACAATTAAAACTTAGATTAACTCCCATTTTTAAACGACTCTAAAAAACAAATTATCGCTTAAAATTAAAACTTTACTAAGTGGAAAACTAAGTTTAAATTTCACTTTAAAGGTATCAATTCCCGTGACACTTCTCAAGAGACTTTGATAAACGCACCGCAGTGACACATTGCGTTTCTTTCTTTGATAAGATTGGATTTGAAAAGCTTCGTGACACATACGTGCCGAATTTCTTGGACTGCATTTCGGTTTACAAAATTTGACCAATATCCATAGCATTAAAGAGAGATAATAAACAAGCTAAATAAACATTTCATTTTTTGAATATAATTATATATGGCAATAAGATTATTATAAAAAGGAAAATGAAAATATTCTTTAAATAAAAAGAACCTTCTCCATAGAGCAATTAAAGCTTATATGATTGATACTTCTATATACTTACAGGGAATTAGCAATAAATCAATAAACCGGTTCTAAATCTCCATTTCTGTGGAACGAAACTGATACATCGCTCTGTGCTCCTTTTTTTCGGTAGGTAAAAAAAAGAAACGCAAAACACACAGAAAGTGCGAGTTGGCAGAAAATTTGGCATCACGAATTTTGTTTTCTTGTTTTGGCTCAATGATTTCCTGACATATAATCAATAAAAGAGATTTATAAAATAACTTCAAACAACTTTTTACATAGTCTTTCAGACACGAATAATAACAATCTTTCCAAACGCTTCGTTATTTTTGATAAAATAATCATTGTAAATGTAACAAGGAAACAATATGAATTGGCACATATATATTTTAAATTAAAATGCGATCTGCCAGTAATACACATTATTGAAGCTGGGAGCTTTTTAAAAGTATTTTATAAGTTGAATAAAATATAAATAAGCATTTCATTAATAAATGTCAGAGAAAGTATGAGTGTTGTAATTTACGGTCTGAACACTGGCAAATATTTGTGGTACAGAAATTATTTCACGCAATATTAGAGAATTAAAACACTTCTTTTATTGTTTAGAAGGACGAATGCGATAAAAATTCTTGGTTAGTCTACCTTTTATGAAAAGAAAGGTGAGAAAGGCACCGAAACCACATAGAGTATGAAGCAGCTACCAAATCAAAATCTCCATGCTTTGTTTCCCTTTATCAAATCGTCTTCCAAGTTTGATTTGTTTTGAAGCAAACTGCTTTGCTCCAGTTTTGTGAGGAAAGCTGAATGCGTGCGTTCTGGAGTATTTCATATTTATTGGAGCTTAACATGGGATCCAAGAAGCATGGATTGAACAGTGATTGAATGGAATGCTTTTGAATGTAATTTTTTTTCATAGCGTAGTGTTTCTGGAAGAGGCCATCTCCTTACTGCGGTGTTGATTGATCCATATCTGAAAAGAGAAAGTGAAAGTAATTAGAACACAAAAGCTAAAGCAAAAGCTAAACACAAAAGCCAAACAATAAAGCTTTTTACGCGGTTGATTTTAATGTACATATTTTTTAAATACAATTTTCATTGAAAGAATTATTTTTATAATCAAAAGGAGATGGTTGGTTGGGTTTTATAGTGCAAGGACCAAAAATGAACATGCTGTGCCAATAATCAAAAAGAGCATATATTTTACAAAAAAATGTAATCTGATAAAATAAAATTATTATTTTAACTTTTATAACTCATTAATATACATTATTTTATCTGAATAAAATAATTTAAAATTTTATTCGGAAAAGAGTTTTTAAATAAAGAATTTTTTAAAGATTACTTTCAAATTATTAAACAATATTTTATGAATTATATAAAATTAATATTTCTGTATTAATTTTTGCTATTTTGTATTATTTCGAAATGATTCCTCTTTTTTTCAATATTTAAACATCTTAAATAATATGTTCAGTTGTGAAGAATGTGTTTACGATTAAAAGCCATATAAATGAAGGAAGCTGAAGGTTTACACTTCCTTCTATTTTCAGCAATACCTCGTCAAGCGGAAAAAGCAGAGTTTGCTTATAACCGACTTTATTCTTGTTTATTAGCTATACATAAAATACGCGGTTATCACAATGTACTTCAAATTAGTAAGACATAATAAAAATTTGATATAAAAAAGTTGCATATTGTTATGGTTATATAAATAAACAGACGCTACAAGTTTTCGATATTGTTTTCCGAAATTAATAGTATGTGAATGTTCTTGTAAACAATGTAACAAATGATTATAATTCAATAAGATTAATGGTATGATGTTTATGTATATTTTACGTAAAAAAATATCTAACTAAAAGAATCGGTGAATTATATAAATTCACTACAAGCTTAATTAAATAAAAACTACTTTGAAAAATGGAATGATTTATTCGGAATATTTAAAAGTACATTAATTTAAGTGAATTTTATGTTCTATGATATAGTCAGGTAAATAAATGTAAAGAAATTTTAGAAAAGGGGAAACTTACTCTGACTTAAATTAGATCTATAATTTGAAATTGAGGACTACACAATCGAACTGATAAGTAGTTTAGCAGAGTTAAGAAAGATAAAAAAGAGCCCACGTATATGTGTATTAATAAAGATGGCGTTGAACATGACACTTGAAAATCAACTGAGCTGAGGTGAAGTCATGCTGTCCCAAATGATTTGATAAAAGTGTGAACATTGAAAGCGCCTCTTCAAGAGAACAGTTATAAAAGGAGCGATATCTGTGTGTAGGCCGAGAGGACATCCCTTGGTACATGACCGATGACAGACTCTCTAAATAGGACTTAGGGAGCCTAAGCAGTACTCTATTTAGGCTTACAGAATCAAATTTTAAATACTCATTATAATATTGGAGACGTCACTCTCACTAATAATTATATTTCATTTAGGCATTTTAATCATCTATTGCATAAATATTGTGATATTAGAGACGTCAATCTCAAAGTTAATGATTAAATAATTATTCTTTTGAATACGCATTGTGGTGCTAGAGACATCAGTCCCGAAATTAAATGCTAATTAATTGTTAAATCCGTTTTGAAAGTAAATATTAAAAGTTATAGATATTAGACTCAAAAATATGTAACGGCTTTTCAAATCAAACTTAATTTTCGATTTATGTTGATATTTTGTTTCCTATTGTTTAGAAAAAATAAGTTAAAATTAGCATCGGAATAATTGCTTGTGATTATCCTTTCAAATATTTGCGCAAATTGCTTTACAAAGTGGATAATAAAGTTGAAAGAGAAGGAGGAAGTTTAGTTACAGAAATCTAAAAAACCAAATTATCTGGTCATGGCACAAGTGTCACTTTGCAATATCTTATTAAATATCCTACTAATGTCATTTACCCCCCCCCTTTTCGCATCGAAATTCATAAAACAAGTTAACTTTCTTAATTTCTTTGATATGGAAATTATGTATTAAATAATAGTAATTAATAAAAAATTCAGTGATATATTTTTATTGCAATTAAAGGTATGAAATAAGAGTAGCACTTACAAAATAATTGATTATTGCAAAGGACCAATATTTAAGTTCTGTTGGAATTTCAGATCGGTCTTTGGTAAAATTTCGTCATAGCATTACGTGTATAAATTATTCATGGCGGCAAGAGAGTAAACTCAGCATAAATATATTTCAATAATATTCAACGAAGAAATGTTTAAACTAAAAAACCGTCAAGTAAACAAAAATTGACATTGCTTCGGTGAGTCATGCTTTCAGATTGCAAGCATTCCTACTAACATTCAACGCCTTGTTAAACAGGACTCTAAAGGGCTCATATGAAAAAATACTTTAATAATATCAAATACACAAACCAAAAAATTATACGAAATGAATTTCCTTATCAAATATTTTTGAATAACTTATTAAATAGAGAAAATATGCTTTGTTCAATCCCACACTGGCAGTTTTCTTAAAACTGTCAAGGAATTTCATAGTATCAAATTAAAGTCCAGCTTAAGGACAAACATAGTTTCTATAACAAAAATTAAATTTATTCTATTTGAATATGTAACGCTAATATTTACAAGAGAGAACAGCTTCCTAATTTCTTAAAACTTTTCGCTTTGAACATAAAGAGTTAAAATATCAATATTAATAAGTTTAGGAACAAGAATACGAATTCGGATTGGTGTTAAAATGGCTTTCTTTCCTTTTTTCTAGGTCATAAAAGTTACAAGGATACTGTGAGATTTGTTTTCCTTTTCAAGTAGACATTATTTCATCCTCAAAAATACTAATAGGAATCATAATTGCTTTGCTCTTTGTTTTAAATGTTTCATAAAGTTTATATACATATAATGTATTAATCTCATGTATTATTATACCCAACCAAATGTTCAAGTACGAAAAAGTTTTCAATTAATATTTTCATTAACACAGCAGTTAAAATCTAGGTAGAAAGGATGATTTTCCACACTAATTGCAATGCTTTAGAACAGAGCGGTCCAGACCAAATTTGATCCCAGGCCAATACAAATTACTAAGCAGAGTCGAGGGCCGCCCAAATAAAAAACATATTTTTTAAAGAAAGGCTTAGTTGCGTTTAATATAGATACTATGTAACTGTTACATTATATAAATTGCATTAGTGTTTCATTAATTTATCTTTTACAATCCTTTCAATATCAACATTAATATTGGTTGTTGCCAGATGCAGTACGTGTGTAAGTGAGCTATCTGACAGTGAAGATCTGTATTTAAACTTTATAAAATTCATCGTGGAATACGCACTTTCACTAAGTTAGTTACTGCCCATCATCGAACCCATTTTTAAGCCAAGATTGGTTAATTTGGAGAAAGGCTCACGAAGTAGCTTAAAAAAATCTAGTCCAGACTCTCTCCTGCTCTTGTAAAAAGGGTCTGATTGTAGATCAGATAATTCCAATTGATAATCAGTGTTTACACTTTCAATTGTTAATGGATGAGTGAAAAGTGATATATCACTCTCTAATTCTTTAAAATCTCAAATCACTGCTCAAAATCCACAATTACATCATCAATATACTTCAGGTGATCCTTAAAGGTACATCCTTCAAAATTTCCCATCTCTGTGTTCTTTAAAATTCGTAAAGTAAGAAAAATCATTCTTCTCTAGAGACGTTTTGAACAATTTTAGTTTACTTCTAAAACCATTCACAAATCCATACAAGTTGGCAATATTGTGTCCTTTGCCTTGTAACTACAAATTTAATTCGTTCAAGTGTTGTGTCATATCAGTTAAAAATGCAAGCCAGGTATAAAGTATCTTGCATACAATTTTAGAGATCAGAAGTGTTTAATTTTATTTAATAGTTTAGAAATAAAGGTATTTCTTTTCATAAAGGAAAAAAAAAAAAAACCGTTCAAGACACCACCCAGCACTAAGCCATCTTATTTCGGAGTGTAATAACAAATCTCCATAGGTCGCATCAATTTCACTTAAAAAATCTCGATACTTTCTATGCGTCGAAACTTTGTTTCTGTCTCTAATGAGATTTGTTATTCTAACAACAACTTTCATCGCATTCGTTTGGCGCAAAGATTTTCCACATAAGGCTTCCTGGTGTGTGATGCAGTGAAACAACGGGCAATTAATACATTTCCTTTAAGAAGTCCTGTGAATCCTGTCATAGCTTTTGCTCCATCAGTTACAAGGCAAAAACATTTTTGAAAGTAGTTTATGATAGTTTTATTGACAGCTAGATAGATATCTGGGCGTTTAGTTGTTGCGGGTAACGGTATCAAATTTAACATTTCCTCCGTAATAGTAAAATATTTTGAAATGCAACGAATAAATATTAATAATTGACTGATATCTCTCTTGTCAGTGCTTTCACCCAAACATAGTGAGAAGTATTCGCAATTCAAATTGGAACCACATATTTTTTCGAAACATATTCGCCCGTATCATTTACTCGTCGCCCAACTGTTTGGTGAGATAATGCTACAGATTCAAACTTTTCCGCCAACTTTGGCTACATGAAGCGTTTAGCCATTGACACTGTGCATTTTTTCATAAAAATCCCATCACTGAATGTTTTTTTTTTTTTTTGCTTTGGCTAATAGTAAAGAAACTTTATAAGACGCAGTCAAACTTTTTTCACTATCTGTACATACTTTTGAAAACATACTTATTTGATGCATTTGTTTTTTGTTTTTTTTGTTTTTTTTTATACTTGGCTACAAAAATTTTTTCTTGCTTCACAGATACGTTTTTTATAATTTTCTTCATGTAAAGTAGTGTAGTGCCGTTTCACATTGTATTCCTTATTCACCTACAAAACTTGCATACAAATCATGCACTGAATTTTATTGTTACTGTCGCAGATCAGATAGTCTAATTCCCATTTTTCATTCAATGCACTATTTTCATCCCTTATTTTTCGTTTCTTCTCAGACATAATGACGCTTGTTATTTTGCACAATAGAGTTCTGTTTACTTTTTAATTAAATCATAAGTTTAAATTGACAAAAGAAATAAATGAAGGCTCGAATTACACACAACTCCACTACTACTATTACTAAATTACTAAACTACGATTACTAAATAGCTGCTACACAACACTCTTCGCGTCCATTGGCAAGCAATAAACAAACGATGGTCAATGTTGTTTCACTCTCCGATCGGGGTAATGCAATCTACCAAATCAATCAGTTGCAATTTTAATGTATGTGGAGAGTTGGGCGGCTTTTGCAAAAATCAAAGCAGTTGTGTTATTCTGCGCAACGGCCTTGACAGAGAACTGCGCGCCGTGAATGAGGCGCTTGATACGAGTCGGGACTCACAAATACGATTCTATATTTCAGTTATTTATTTATAATACCATATATAAAATAAAATCATTTCTACCAACAAAATTTGAAAAAATGGAAAAATTTAATCTTCAATATTAAAAACCCAGCCGCGGGCCGCACAAAGATGGAACGCGGGCCGTGCTTTAGGCGGCTTTAGAATAACAGAAATGTGGATTTTAAATGAGCAGAAAACTCCCTATCCGCAATATGATTATAAATTGAATATGTAAGGTTTTAGCAAATCTTATACAAGGATAAATAATTTTGCTAAAATTAGTAAATCTTTGAATTTTAATTATTCAAATACTTAAATTTTGCCATCACTTCAAAGATTTGTTAATTTAATAAAAATACGTTACATAAACTGAATTATAATCTTGAATATTTGTAAATGGAATCTGAGATAAAATGTTTGGTTCATAAAAAAATTCATCTTAAAGATAAAATTTTTTGTAAATTGAAACGATTTTTGTAATTTCTAAGTTAATAAAGTAATAACTAAATTATTTTTCTCTGAAAATACTTTTATTGTGATATTTTAAAATTTGAGAAACGCTTCGTGTGTGTGTTAAGGAATAATAAATAACTTCCCTTATCATTAAGTTTCACCTACCATATTTAAAAAAAAACATATTAGAAATATACAAACTGGAAATATATGAAAGAATTATATATAGAACATAATGATTTTTTTCGAAATCTATAAATTTTTCTTTCTTGAAGGGAGTATATAATTTTTCTATTCTTAATGTGAATTGATGAGTTAATCATTTAAATTTTTTTTCAAACATAATACTTAATTTAAATATTTTAGTTAATAAAATATTTTAATCAATTTCCTTAATTATTAAATAGTTTCATAATTTTTAATTATATTTAAATTAATAAAGACTATAGCGTGCAAATGCTCAAGGATTTTACAATTACGATTTATTAATAAATCTGTTTAAACTCTCCATTTGTTTTAAGAAAAGCAATCTTTACCCAATAATTTTTAACAAGCAAAAGTTTTGTAAAAAAATGAAATCAAACATTATACTGCAGTTCTTAAAGTAAAATTTTGTTTAATATTTATATTTCCTTTGTATACTTTCATGTAAATGAAGCAAGAATTTTATTTTCTTTAACTTAATTTTTCTCTGAAAAATATTTTATTTATTTAATATCATGAAACAACGAAATATATGAAATTTTATAATTAGAACACATATACAAAATTAATTCTTTATGTGCAATTTAACTTATATTAGAAATGGAAAAGGCTTAAAAAAAGCATACCATTACCTGTGATTCATATCAGGCGTAAAATAGAATTTTATTCGAAGGCATAATCTAAGTCTTCATTCATTTTTTATGCTCATAAGCATTTTAGTAACATATTTGCTTCATTTTTTACTTAATAGTATTATATCTTTAGTTCATATTTTCTTAAAACTTATCATTGATTTAGTTGTAACTTTGATATTTCACTGAGTATACGCAAATTAAACTGAAAATAATATAAAATTGACAGCAAGTTAGCTATCATTGATTTATATAAGAAATTTCATACGTGGAAGGATAGTTGCATTAATGATCCTTAAAGAGCGATTTAAAATAATTCATAGTTAATAAATTGCATTTAAACATAAGCTCATATTATAAATATTCAAAGAACAAAAGTAAAGTTTAATTTCAATAATGTTTCTCGAATTAAAAATTCTTGTCACATCATAAAACTTTCGCAATGCTAATCAACATAATATATCTCTTAAAATTGTCCTATTTCAATCCTTTGGGTGTCGTAGATTTAGATAACTGTTACAATTTATGACTTATGGAATAAATATTAAAATGAAATTGCATTAATAAGATTATGCTTATTCCTTCAATTACAAGCATGTAATTAAGATTCAGCTATTCATCCCAAATAAATAACATCATACTACTTAATTAAGAGTACGAAATATGTTTAACTAATTTGAATAAACTATTCATAACAATAGAAATTCTGTACTATTTACTTGCCCTATGTGATCATATTTAAGGCTCATTTCTACTCAGTGATCTTGATAAATAAATTGAAAGCTTCCTAAAAACTAATAATAATACATTACAAGAAATATCATCAAACTAGATTAAGAAACATCGTTAGTGATTGTTTAGAACATGGTTTTAAATTTTAAAATGAACTCAAAAACAAATTAAGAGCAATTGAAAATTAATTGAAATCAGAAAATGTAACGTTTCTTACGTCATTGTTAGTTTAATTTCACTTTTGTATAAAATTTATGTTATCTAATGAAATATTTTCTTCTGAAGCACGTATTTATGAAAACTGGTTATGAAAATATTGCAACTGTTAAATATTCTAGACATTTTGTATAGAATTATCTAAGTACCCTTTCCCTGATTAGAAATTTATAGAGCCTTATTTTAATCAAATAAAAGTAACCCATACAAAGTTTATATAGTTTCCCTGAACTGAAATATTTAGTTTTTGAGACAGAAATGTATACTTTTAATGAATTTTCAGACAATTTAGTTCATTTTTCGTTGTGTGAGACCCTTTAAAATTTCCTTATTATAGTATAACTTTTAATAAATAGTAGAGCTTGTCGATAGAAAAATTTTATTTGAATAATTATGATGCAGAATCCAAAGGCTTTTTTATAGCTGAAAGAGTATTCACAAAGGTATGAGCTCGTCATAACCGAAGTTTTACAAATGAACGTTTCATTTAAATTTTTTCACTTGATTTTTAAATACTTACAAGATTATTTTCTGAAACTTCATTAAACCCTTAAATTTATTATTATACTTTATAAAAATTTAACTTTACAATTTATAACACACACAAACTCTGATGATCTTAAATAATTATCTTACAAGGGTTTCTTAACGGCAAGATATTTAATTTCACCATTGCTCTGTTTAAATAACTCGAGTTAGTCGATAACATATAATCCATTTATGGTAGACTACTAAATTTTCCACTAATGGGACAAGCAGCGGAAGTAACAAGTATTAAGATGCTCTGATGGATCAAGCGGGGGGGAGATTATCTGGAAGCGTTGGCACATAGATTAGTTCAATAATCTCCTGCAAAGAACGAAAAGGTTTATTAAGAAAAATTATCAAAAGATAAGGGAAGTTATTTCAATAAAAGCAGATAAGAATGCTCTCATAAAATAAATCAAACGTCATCAAGAACACTATTCTTAAGACTGATGAATTTGAGAGTGTATAATTACTCTTTGGGGAGTACTGAAACCGCCGTCCTTTCTCTGTTTGTGCTTTAGGTCTAAACTGGTGCTTTCGGAAAATGTATGAATACGTCTTCTTCAGTTTAAATAGTACTTTGGACAAACATATACTTAGAAAATAGTCTTGTCTAATAATGAGATTATTTCATCTTAAAAGGGGTTCTGATTGCAGTAACTAAAAAGTATTCATTATATGTAAAGTTTCTTGTCGAAAATATCGGAATAAGTTATTTTTGTAATAGAATAGACATAGTGAGATTGCTTATTAATAACTGACGTTTCTGCAATTTAGTATTCGGGAATACTTGATATGTTACTGTAAAAATTGGAAATTAATTTTCGTTAAATTATGAAATTATGATGCATACTTTTGTGAATAAAATTTACACTAACTGGACAAAACTTGAGGGAAATACATTTTTCAAGAATACAACTGAAATTTAATATATTTGTGAAAATAATTAGTTATTAAATTAAGTCGTAATATACTTAATTAAGGAAAATAAGGTATGAAGAACTGAAAACATAATTAACATCCATTCTTACTTTTGTGATATTATATTATACTACTATTACATATATTATTTGTGATATTACACTAATACTTGTGATATTACATTACTTGCTTTTTTTGCAGCATGCTAAAATAGTGAACTATGCATTAAAACACCAATTAATGTAGGTTGATTATTAAAATAATTGAAAATACGAAAACCTCACTGTTTATTTATATATTTGAGTATCAAATATAAATAATCATATTTTCCAAAGTAGTATTTATTTTCATTGTTATTATTCGGTAGCTTCGACATCAGCTCTTCTTGATGTTAGTGTACAATTTCTTATAAATGACCCACCAAATTGGTACATATAAGCATTACACATAAGTGTGAATTTCTTACCGATCACTGTAAACATAGTTCGAGCATTAACTAATATTGCTTCGAATTTACGTACACATGCATGCTGGTGAGTGCGAACTCAATACCAGTTTTCACAACACTGTCCTCTTGCTATGCTGGTATTGACACTTACTGTTTTAAAAAAACTCACACACATAACATTTTCAATTGATTATCAAAATACAAATTCATACAGAGTTCTGTGAATTGGTGATGTAGTACACAAGTATTTCGATATAAATATCTAAAGACGTGTTAGAGCATCCAGCATGAGACGGCAGCTAGAATCTAATTGATTGCACTGAAATGGAGTCGGTGCATCCACACAAGGAAAGACCAATGCAATAATGGAAACGAACCTTTAAATGTGTGGTGGGCAGAATACTTAGTTTATTAATTCATCCCAATGCTTAGAGCCGATAACTCATATGAATTGTCAGCGTTTACTTAATTGATTTGCATCTAGTGTGGTTCAATTCATACTGTGTAACTTAAGTTCAAATTTACAGCAGTCACAAACAAATGCTTTGTTACGTAACAAATTGTAAATTAAATTATATAATTTGAAAGCATCCGATTATTGATTAGTGTCAAATCATTCGTATCTTCTATCCTAGAATTCGAAGAACTAAACTTTAACATTGAATAGGGAAACTTTCCTCATAAAAATAATAGATTTTGAGTACAAATTGCTTAGCTTACACTTTATGTGAATAAGCACTAAAATTTATAACCATAACCTAAATTTATACATAGAAGTTTATCGCTGTTTACTTAATTAAGCTATATTTAAGGAAAAGTGGAATACTCGATGTTTGTATTACCTTTCAATTCCAATTCATAAATGATACTTGGATTGAATGTAACACATGTTGAACACTTCAATACATAGAGGCTCAACAATGCTACAAAAATATGTCCATAACTTTCAGTTCTATTATACCCGTGAAAGAGAAAGTGACTGTTTGTCAATAAAACATTTTGATCAAAATTTATTGCTCTCTTGTTACTATTAACTGCAGGACATTTATGAATAATTCTGAGAATTCGTAATTCTCACGAATGTAAAATATTGTAGTTATTCAAATAAAAGCTGAATACCTATATTCCCATAGATAATAATGTTTTTACTTACTTTGAATTTAATTGCAACTAGTGAAATGATTTCATTAAAAATAAAAGAGAACTACAAACATATGTAGAAGAGTATGATATTATATATCAATTCTTGTTTTTTTTATAGTAAATATCTTATAAGTCTTAGATACATAGAAATATTCTAATAATAAAAATATGCTAAAATTGTTAATAGAAAATATACTAAATATAAATTCCCGAAATCATACAGGCTAAATTTTCTGTATAAATGGAATATTTTGAGTATTGAAAAATTGGATTTTCCTCGGAAAGTGTTTTCAAACACTATGTTATAAGATAAATCCATGTGGAACATAAAATAAGCATAACAAAATAATAAATTGAAGTGAAGCAATTATTTAATTGTAAAAGTACAGATTATTACAATTGATACGAAATATTTCTATCTCTCGGCGAAATGCCATAAAAGTTTTGATCCCCAGTCTGAGTTCATCCATGTGAACTGCAAGGCACGGCATTCGTAGGCTGCATTTTACTTGTTCAAAATTACCCTTTTCAATTCTCTCGAACAAACGTTCATAACATATTTCCTTTTCTCTTCAAATCTATTTAAAATTTTGCATTTTTAAAATTATTTTTTATGCAGCAATCTCTTCATCATAAAATATATATAATATATATTTTTTTATAATTTAGAACTTGTAAAAAAGGGTTTAGACGTATTATCAATAATTTCCATACTTATTTCTTATTTGCAGGTCAGTTTTTAGTTGTAAAAAATAAAGTATTTTAAATAGTTAATTTGAAACAATACATAAATTGAGTAAATATTGGAAGAAATTTTATATTGAGAAATATGTTTCCTATACAGGAATATTTTGAGGAGATAGTTTCATAAATATTTCACTTGATATCCAGGCGCGAGCCTGGGTCTCTTTACCAGTTATGGCTTAAAAGAAAATAGAAGAGAGATAAAATCAAGATTATTAATAAGAACAAAATCAAATGGATACTTAATGTAATTTCTCTATCTTTTAGACTGTGTTTTTAGATTTATGTAGTACCTAAAATAATAAGGATTTCTTAAATTTAAAGAAGAATCGTATTTTATCAAACAAAGAAACAACCAATGCAATTTAACATATTCCGTATTATATGTTCAAAACACAATTTTATTATTTCAATTTTAATAGGGAACAAAAGTATTAAATTTATCATCAATAACAGGAATTAAAGAATTTTTATATTTAAAAAATTTAAGCCTGAATTTCTTTCTCTCTGATAACATATCTCAAGCTCTACAATAAAATGGATTTCAAAAGATTTTAATTATAACATGTTTGCTTGGTTTTAATTTTAATTAAAGAAATATTTATAAATTATTTTGATAATTAAGCGAAAAACACATCAGCAGTTTGTATAGATGTGTTATGAAATAAAATCGAAAGAAGCAATGAGCTTTATTCTTAAAATAGTGTAAGAAAGTACCAAATGAAGCATATTATTTTTGAATACACTTCTAAACAATAAAATATCTTCAGCTGAACGATTGCTTCTTTTTTAGCTGTGTCAACCTTTAATCTGAATCGCAATGAATTAGATTTAAAAGACAATGCATAATTATTAAAACTTGAAAACATAAGCATCTATTTGAACTGTTAAAATGGAATTCTATTAAGAAAGTAAATTAATTCAGATTTTGATTAATTAGTTATTAAAATGGTGCTGCCTAATCGAAGAAATTATTTTGATTGAATAAATAACTATTTACTAAAGTAAAAAAAAAAAGTACGATATTTTAAGATTTAATAATTGTTGAAAAATTCTTAATATGAATTCTTTTAAATATACTTGTAGCATTATCATTTTCCAACACAATTGCCTGCCACTTGGCTTTCTTTATTAAATTTTTCAGATATCCTTTTATTCCCAATAATTTTCTCCTAAGTATAGTTGAATAAGAGATTGTTTCCTAAAGGAAAGGGAACCAGGGATAGCTCTCAGGAATTAATCGAACAAGCAGAAGATCCTTTTTATAATAAGCTATTAAAATAAGAGATAAAATATTTTCATACATAATTCATTCACATTTTTTCTCTTAACTTTAGCTTTTGAGTTAAAATAACTTTAAAATACGTACCTTAATGATTACCTTATTTGCTAAGACTACTACTCAGTATAATATATGATATTAATTTTGAAAATTGAAAAGAATCCAACATTGTTATTGTTTGCAAAACTTTTTGTGAGCATGATTTGAAGAATATAGATATATATACTAAATATTTGTTGGGTCTAATGAATAAGTGATTTTAGAAATTATTTTACATTCCATATGCAATTGATGTAAAAAGGATCTCCCAAATACTCATTATAAATAAGATGTCACAGGCATAATAGATAAAAGTTAGTTCAACTATTAGCGGCTACATTTTAGCAAATATGCAAATTAATTGGCTTAAGAATTTAAAGTAAATAGAATAAGTGAATTTCATTATTTGTACTACATTCTTATAGTGCCATATTTTTAATATTAAATTTCCAAAAAATAAGTATACGAATTACTTATTTTACAAAAATTAAACTTGTTGTACAAGAATTATACTTATTTTACAAAAATTGACCATTCTTCAGTGAGATATTATAGTTTTGTTACTTTTTAGTTCATTAAAAAAATAATGAAAATTTCAATGAAAATCAACAATGACTTTCGTCCTATAACAGATTTTTAATTTGATACAAAAAGATCAATTTGTCTTTAAATAATTAATAGTTTTCATTTTTTAACAATTAATTTCTTGAGTATTTTGTAAAATGTTTTGTGTATTTTTGTGCAAAATGTTTCACTGTTCTTTTTTCTCAACTCATTTGAACTTAAAGTTTCAACAATGGCAGCAATTAGAAATATAATTATTCATTACAGAATCGGTTATTTTAAGTTGATCTGTTTATAATGCGATTTATCTTATGTGAGACTAAAAAAATGTAGTCGACATTTCGAAATTCATTTTTAAATTTTAATTACTTCCGTTATTTTTTAAATATTGTTTGATTAACTTAGGATTAAATTACTTTCTTTATTTACAGCATTTTACTCGTAAATTGGGAAATTGTGAGCATTTTGTTGCTAGATTATAGAATATTAATTATTTTTATTTATGACAATGTTTATAAATTTGTTTGATTTAAGTTTTTACTTTTTTAACATATTATTAGAGTATTCAAGAATTTAAGTGATATTTTTTTTAAATTTCTCGCATAAATATATACATATGTATACATATCTATCTATTTATCTATCTATCTATCTATCTATCTATCTATATATATATATATATACATATATATATATATATATATATATATATATATATATATATATATATATATATATATATATATATATATATATATATATGCCAGGTGTATGCATATCAAACGAGACGATAGCTAACAGATGTCGCCACGCTTAGATGAAAACATTATGAAACCGTGACATGTGATTTTTTCTATAGTTTGACCTTTGATACTCACATTTAGTTTACATTTGGACGAGTTTCAGCGTGCATTGTGTTTTTTTTTTTTTTTTTTTTTTTGCTGTGTTGAAAATGTCGAATTTTATGCCTTCCGACCACAATTTGCGGACAGCATTACTTTTTTGTTACCATCTGAAGACAATTGCTGCAGATTTGTATCAAATGCTTGTAGTAGCATACGGTGGCAATGCTCTGAGCCGTGCGCAGTGCTACAGGTGGTTTGAAAAGTTTCAAAATGGTGATTTCGATGTGAGAAACGAGGAGCGTGGCAATTATAATAAGTCTTAGTTCAAGTTAAAAAAAATGGAAGTAAGTGTGACAAAAATAAAATTTCCATTTTCAATAATTATTTCAAGTATTTTTAAATATCACAAGTTAAATACTTATATCACAATTTCGATGTATTTTATAAAGTTATGAATTTCAATACAGTCGTGCAAAATGAAAAACTTAATCTTCAGTATAATGAACCACTTCTGTTGTAGTCTGTACGAGATTACTTTTTAAATTTGATTCAAAATTGTCTCCTGAGATTTAATTAAATCATAAATAATATTTAGCCTTTATTTTATCAGATAAAAAAATTGATTAAATTTAAACTTATGAATAAATTTCAATTCAATGAAACAATTTCATTTTTAAGAAACATACCATAAATACTTTTCATTTTTCAGCCAACCTTTCAATTATTTGACGTGGGAAGATAAACTTTGACATTTGTATCATTAAGTTTTAAAGTTTTAATTAAAATATAATTTTTCGTTTTGCAGGGTCTTGTATCTTTTAAACTAGCGTATAGAAATAAAGCTTTCTAATAGGTTTGACTTACTATAATGCGACAAAACTATCAGTTGTTGATCAAATGAATCATTTCAAGTAAATAATAGCATTCAATCATTCCATATATTATTTCAAATATTAAACTTCTATAATAAAATGAAAAAAATTCTAAATAAAGGGAAAATAACCTACCATGATTTCTTGTTTTATAATAAGGGATTTCTTTAATTCATTTATGGTAAATAAAATACATGAAAAAGTTGTATTTTAGTTTTATTTGTTATTGCTTTTGACTTCGTTAAGTAGGATTGACATTAACTGCAATAAATTTTTTTACAGCCTTATAAGAGTTTAGGATCCCCCGATCATCTATGCCACAGTCACTAGTTCTAAAGACTGATAATGAGTACAATCTTGTAAGCTGTTCTTTCAAATTTTGATACGAATAAGCTTACAATGTTTTCTTGAATTTTAATAAATGTGCTTGTTATATCTTTGTGGGAACAATTGAGCTATCAGAACAAACACATAGGAGAGGTGTTATCATGATGAATTCGGTAATGAAAGAGTTAAAATTGATTAAATTATTGCAATAATTAATTTACTGAAAGTGATTTGTGTCACTAGTAATCATTTAATCGTACACAAGTTAGAATTCACTAGAGTTAAGATTAGAATGAGATGTAGAATAACTAAATAATTATAAAGTAAAATATTTAACTTTACAAGTGAAATCAATGCAATAGACTATCGTTAATTTGAAGCCTCTTTTAAAGTGTAATTCTTATTATTACTGTTAAATTTTGTCATTAGAAATTTATGAAGTATAAAGTTAAATCTCTCATATCGACTTACAAGAACAATTTTTAGAAACTTTTTTTTTGTAAACGTATTTAATAATTTACAAGTAATTGAAAAACTGAATTTTTTAGCATATTTGAAATGGAGTTTCCTTTTATGATATTTTTCTGTGCATTAATTAATATATTTTTTAATTTCGCCTAGTATTTTTTATTTTTAGTCACATTCCTTACTCTTCCCTTATCATTTGCGTCATAAATTATCTACCCCTCTTAATGTGGACTTTTGTTTGCGCAAACAAAAGTCAGTGATTCTTTATGTTTGGAATTAATGAGGTTTAAAGTATATTTTGAAATCCTCTGTAATGATCTCCTTAATAAAAAAAAGTATTTTTAGTTGGTATTTCTCAAAAGTCCTAAAGTAAATCTGAATAGAAAAGAAATATTATAGGAAAATATTAAAAAAAAAAGAAAAATTATTATTTCCCAATATGAATGATATAAGTTTGATTTTAGTTCAAAATTCTTAATGAATCAAATGTAATGATCATTTAAATAAGGGTATTTCATTTGAATAGTTGTTTAAAAATATTATTATAAATATTTATGTTATCTTTTGTAGTATAATAAGTATGTAGAGTTATGGTACATAACCATTGCAGAAAAAGTAATATTAATTTAAAAAAAACACGAACAATTTTTAATTTATCTATGACTAAATAAATTAAATCCACAAACAACATAAATCATATCTATAAGTCAGAAAATGAAAAAAAACCGTACATTACTTACCTTTTTGAAATATCATTCCAAAAGTATACGTCTGACTTGCAAAAATCTTTGTAGATTATCCCACCTTTAACATGTTGCAAAATAGGAATTACGGTTTGAACATTTGAAAAAAATAACTTATTAGAATGAAGAATGAGCAAAAATATATACTTACATTAATTTGATGCAGACCAAGAGTTCTGGCGGACATTCCTCATTATAAATCTATCAGCTATGAAAGGATGACAGTGGCATGCGCTCAATGCACGCGTCTAGAGGGAATGATGGAATTTGTGTCAATCAAAAGCTCTCTTACCTTGAATTCTTAATAAGCAATGTCGAAGCGAAGGTTCTGGTGATTGATATTGTATGTTTACATACCAACCAATTGATCTCACCAAAAGAAACGAGCTCTTTGAAAGCAGTATATATATATATATATATATATATATATATATATATATATATATATATATATATATATATATATATATATAATGCCCGACTTTGGACTTTGAAAATGAAACCCCATGAAGGAGTTGCCCTAAAATTATGCAAAATTCAAGGTGGATGCACCTTACAGAGTTATGTAAATGATCGGAAATGCGCAGCTCTCCAATAATGATAAGATTTGAAGTGACAAACCGGAAGAGTGGGAGACATTCACGCCATTATTGCTACTTGGAAAAGAATCGTTGAAAGTTTGTTCTTTTCCCAAAAGATGCCTGTAATTGCAGAGAATGCCAGGCCATCGTCAGCGGAGTCACTTCCAGCAGACTGATGAGTTTACGAGAGACATAGTGATCGGATTGAGAAGGACAGATTGGTTCTTCGGGCAAATCGCAGCTGACAGACCCTCGGACGCGTTCCCAGTGCACCGACTTGACGAAGATGGTTAGAATAAGGAAGCGTGGAAAGTTTGCAAGGTGTCGGTGCAACCAGAGTGGCGTCAGCTCGCGTAGATTGAAGCGTCCGATGGGAGGCGAATGCGGCCCCGCTAAGCATGTCTATCAAAATTCTGCAGCATATGCAAGACGGCCAGGATGCTCACATATCGAGCAGAACCATTTGCTGTCAATTGGTTCCAAGTGACCTGCACTCATGGCTTTCGTTAAGAATGCCTTTGACCAAGCAGAATAGAAGCCAACGTCTGTAATAGTGCAGGATTAGAGTGACGTGGAAGACGGAGTGGTACACGATAATCTTCTCAGATGAGTCAGGCTTCTGTTTCTTTAGTGATAGTCGCCGCGTACAAGAGAAGCCTCGACATGAAGACAGCTCCAATTCGGCAGCAATTGTAGAACGCCTCACCATAGGACAACGCGAAATCATGGTTTGGAGTGCTTTTGCTTATGATTACAGGTCACTGTAGTTCGTATTCACGACACTATTCAAAGTGTACTGCTCCTTCCCTGGCCACCATGCTCCCCAGTTCTCTCACCAATAGAGCATGGTTAAGATATGATTGGACGCCATTTGCAGACCCTGTCATTGCCTCTTTCAGAAGACGTTCTTTGGCAAATGCTGGACAATGAATGGAGAGTCATTCCTCAGGACCAGTACTTACTGGCTAAACCGACCCTGTTTTCACTTTGTATTATGCATATCATTTCGAAATACAGAACTTATTGTTCTTTGCTGTCTGTCTCTCTTTGCCGAATTTCATCACTTTTTGGCAACTCCTTCTTGGTGTTGTATTTTCAATGTCGGGCAGGGAGTATATACACACACACACACACACACACACACACACACACACACACACACACACACACACACACACACACACACACACACACACACACACACACACACACACACACACACACACACACACACACACACACACACACACACACACACACACACACACACACACACACACATACACACATATATATATATATGAAATAACGTACATTTAATTTTAATATTCATTAAACTAATCGCTCGTTAACTATGGTATGACATTAGCATTTGAAATTATTCGGTATTCCAAATTAGTATCTTATCTGTAAGAACAATAAGCGATACTGGATTTAGCCATAGGACATCTAATTTATTAGATGCCGTTGGATAGTGTGATGTGGAAGTCTGAATAGAAATATATCAAAAGTATTTCTATCGTAATACTTAAACATAATTCAAATGATTCAATATTACAGAACGTCACTTTCAGGTACATCTTTGAATTTTTCAGGTACATCTTTGAATTGATAATTGATTATTTTTAGGTCTATTCCAGCACAAATACATAATTGTAGAAATTATAATACTCGAACGAGAGACAGAAATAGTTTACTTTATTATAAGTTACCTTAAAATTATATTCAAAATTATCTATTTGTATCACTTGTATTTTTGTATCACTATTTGTATCACTTGATAGTATTGATTCTGAGAATAAAGAATTCAATGACTTCTCTAAAATTTTCTGAAAACATATAATTCATTATATCATTTTTGATTTTTATACTTATACATCTTTTTTTCTCATGTAAATAGAGCATTTTTCAGAGAATTATAGTTTCAAGAAAGCAGTGAACGATCATAAGTAGAGCAAAAGAAATCGAGAGTAGGAATTAAATCTTTATTCTACTTGGGAGTTTGATTCCAATTAAATAAATTGCTGTGTTGATTCTATTTTCCTGTTATAATATATTATTATTTGTACCTTACTAAAATTGAAAACTTGAAACATGACTAATTAATTTTTATAATCAAATGCAAAAATTTTATAAAAAGGTAAAATCAATAGCTTTCATATTTAGTATTTTAAAATTTATACGATTAAAACGAAATTAATTCATGAGCACCTGTTGATGTTTTATAAAATGTTTATCATCCAGTTTTAAATGGAAAATATTTTGTTTTTCAGGAATGTAAAAAATATGTAATACAAGTTTTTTATGGAGTTGCTATCTGGAACGCTTCTAAGCAACATTAGTCATAATAAACGTAGTATTAGGTTTCATGACAAAGCTAATGTAATTTCCTTTAAAAACGTAAAGCCTTTTCTTCCCTTCAACGTATATAATTAGATTATTTGTTTCAAGAAACAAACAATATTTCCTTCCAGACAAAAAAAAGCTTTGGATGCAGTGCAACCCATTCGAAATATTTACAAACCATATTACATTTTGCCCGTGCATGAAACAGTGCGTCATACTTTTTGTGTTCTTTTTTCCCAATTCAATATGTTCACAGAAGAAATAAAGATGAAGGGAAAGCAGAGGAAAGTTCTTAATAGCATTCATGCAGAAAATAGGGATTGAATGTTTTTGTTATAAACAACGGAGAAAAACTTGCTGAATAAAGAATTTTTCTTTAAAAAAGCCAATGAAATATTCATTACATAAAATAAACATTTTCGTACAGTATAAATATTGTAATAATTATAACTAAACTTATTAGAAAAAATGATGCATTCTTTTAAATTTGTTTCTTTTAGATTTCCGCGAAATGCTGAAATTTTTTTCCTCAAGCACAGAACTACTTATTATAATGGGCATTTTTATTTATGATTAATTAAATTTAAAATACATTCGTGAATAATTTTACCTTCTATTATGCACAGTTTGCAAAACATATTTCACGCATTATAAATTTTTATGAATATTAAAATACTTAAATATTAAAATAATCTTCATTCTAAATTAAATATATCTAAATTAAACAATTCAAAATTAAATATTAAAATAATCTTCATTCTTCATGAATAACGGTTTCATTCAACAATTTCAAATAAGTGTAAATATATAACTGTATTTTGTACAATTACATCAACAAATTTATCTATGTCAGTAATTTTATGAAATAGTATTACTCCTATATTTGCTCAAATATTTGCTTAAATTATACAATCATTAATTGTTTAAATCAATTGTGATTGCTTAAAAATATAAATTAAATTGTTAGAAGACTTATTCCCATAATTCAAATTTTAAAGATCAGATATTACTTTAGTGTGAAGTTTAGATATTTCAAAAGCAGTAAAAAAACTACTACTTTTTTTGCTCAGAATCTCTGACACTTATGCCTTTCAAAATATATAAATCGGCTTTTATGGATTTTTATAATAACACTTCCATAAAAATTATTAGGTTTTATTTTATGGATTAGAAATTTTTCAGGTATTTATACTTTAAATATTTTAAAACATTTTGAAGAGAAATGTGCAAACCTTCATTTATAGAACAGATAACAATTTTCCTGTACAATATAATAGTCCAGATCATTAAAATATAAAAGAGTAAATTTTAGGGAACACACACAAGGTTAGTGCATAAGATTTAAAGTAATAAATTTATGATTAATTTACAATTCGAAATTGAAGTACATCTACAACAATATTATTATTGGTATAAAAGCTCTTTCTTTGGCTTCAGATGTGAAAAATATGCATAAATTTCTTAAAGATTTATTTTATATTGCATTTTATACTCTCTATAATTATAACATTTTGCGTTCAGTATTGTATTTTAGTTCAAAAACATTTCAAAGCCGAAAAGATCATGAAAAATTTCCATAAATATATAAGCTTACAAAAAGAAGAAATTGAGTACGTAAAAAGTTTTTTATTTCATTTTTCAAACTTTTAAATACTTCAGATTGAGGAACTTAGACATATTTGCCAATTTTCTTAGTTAAGTCGTCTTGCACAAACTCAGAATTCCAGAAGGCACTTAGCTCCTGAGTAATCTTATTCCTATCAATAGGATAAGAAGTTATCACATTGATAGGATGGAACGTTCTTAAAGTAAAATATAGAGTTCTATTGCTTAATGAAAATATTTTTTCTTGTAAATATAATACAATTTAATGATTTGTATGACACTTCTTCCTTGCAATTATGTCATCTCTTCCACTCACAGCTGATTTAAAATCTTAAATATAAATAATCCCCAAAAATTAAGAACAGAGACAAAATAATATACCATGCTTCAAGAAGGAAATTAAAACTACTTTCCATTTCCTTTAATTAGGCATACTAAACAAGACATGAAAATAAAAATTTATTTATGAGAAATAATACAGCGCATAAGTGTTCCTATCTTGTATGTCACGCATAGTTTATCTTGGTCACTAATCTAAAGTTTATTTTTTATCTTTCATTCATAAACAGTGGAAACGATATGGAATAGGAGTGTGTTGACGTCATGAATGAAAGTTGTAGTAAGGTAGGGTGGGAAGCGCGTGTTTGCAGGCGCCACCATTTAGCACTGGAGGTATGAAGTCATTCCAACAAGCGTGAAGCAGACAGGTGTTGAATGCGGTAGACGTAGAGGGTCATAAATAATACCATCATTTGCTCTATTACAGACTGGTGCTTTTCGACTTCGGTAATTACAGGTTGAGCGCTGTCTGCCAGACAAGCAGAAACGAACCACAACACAAAAGGGGATTCTTCGGGGGTCTCTCCTCTGCCTATTCAAAGGCCACTTTAGAAGGGTCCAGCTTATAAATCTTTTTAAGATGTTTGCCGATTCTTCACTCGCTCGGGTCTTGTAAAAAGCAATCGATGCTTAGTTCTCTTTGCACGAAATGCCATCCTTGCGGTTACCCAGCAATCATCCACAGATTGCGGCTGGAATAGCAATTGGACGGGATTTCTTTTTCATTGCGTTTCGTTTGTTTAATAAGCGGCCAATCAGCGCAACTCCATCGGACAAAATTGCCTCGTTGACAGCCACTATAAATATCAAGGTAAATGGATGTTTTATACAAAATTCTTCTCGGCGACATGTGACAGAAGTTAATAATGGTACTCATAAAAAGTGTCACTTCTCACCTTCGGCAAAAGGTTCTGTGCCTCAATCTTTTTTTATAGACTACCTCACCTGAGGGCTTTTGGACTTATTTCACTTTTTATATATCATTATAACCATTTGTTAATGTTGTATATCTGTATACTTTCATTTCATTTGCAGAGGTAAGTTTCTATGAACGTCGTTCAACTTTCGGAATCTACGCATGAAATATGATTTCAATTTAAGGAATTACAAGCTCTTTAATTTCTCAATTCTTTGTTCTGCTTTTTGAATGAATTACGATGCAGATTATCTTAGATGTATCAAATATTAATCACACTTTTGTATAAGTATATGAATACATGTATGTGGGTGCTAAACAGAGTGTAAGATAACATTTATGGGCATACATAAATGTAATAGTGTAAGAATTTGGTCTAGTTGGATTTTTCACGTATCTTACAATAGATCATCAAAAACATTTCCATGTATAAGTATATAATTTATGGATGAGAATAAAAACAAAACAAATCCACTTGGGTATTTTTTTTCTATCTTCTTAAGCGATTAATCACACATTCATTAAAAATTCATTTAAAAAAGCACTCGTGCTCTAAAATGCAACTTTTTTTTATATTATACGGTGCAGTGTGATGTGAATATATTTTTTATAAAGACGATTTAAAAACTTATTTTTCACAGAAGTATAATCA
Organism: Latrodectus hesperus; assembly: GCA_037975125.1. Taxonomy (NCBI): domain Eukaryota; kingdom Metazoa; phylum Arthropoda; class Arachnida; order Araneae; family Theridiidae; genus Latrodectus; species Latrodectus hesperus. The sequence goes on along the minus strand of CM075859.1, from coordinate 96,482,046 downwards.
CTATGTTAAATATGACGTAGAAAGTTAACATTTTATAAATACTCCAATGGAAAAAAAATGTAATGAAAAAATGTTTTACTATTTTCTTTTTGTGTCTTTAAAAGACTGGGATAAAGCTAAATGCATTGTATAATTAAGGCTCCATTTTTAGGTTAAAAAGTTTATGTAAGAATGCTGATGATGCCAAAAAAATAACCCCTCATATTCTTATTGACGCTTCTAGAATTTTCCAAATTTTTGTGGTGAACTATTTAAATTTAATTGCGGTTCAATGTATGAATTGAAAAGAATAAAAAAGACATAGAAAAGTTAGGATCCTAGTTCTTTGTTCGCACTGAAATCTTAGGTAGAAATTTGTGATTTACTGAGCCCATTTTCAACTGTAGGTGGCGAAATTCAAAACCAATGGGTAAGAAGATTACCATAAAGTGGCTCATAAAGTGATTTTTGAACTTATTTAAAGAAATAAGTATACTAGGGACCATTAAAATCTCCTATGAGCGTGAGCTTTCATTTATATTTAAAGCTTTCCTATATACAGTTGTTAAACATTACACATGGAAAGTTATTTTTCTAAATGTTGAAATGGAATACTAAGTATTCAATGAACCAGAAATGGAAATGAAAATTAAATAATACAGAGTTTTAAATTTTAATACTTTTTGTCGATTTAGCAAATGCGTTGATTTATTCGAAATTTACTCCAATTAATTTATTAGGACATAAATATAAAACTTTTAAATAGTGTAATGATACAACGAGAATTACCTTTATTTGTCATAGTTACTAATAAATCAAAATGCCACTTCTAAAATATAGTTTAATTCCTTACTCATTGCCAGAGAGGATTTCACTTATTTGATGTGTAAAATCTATTTAAAATTATCTGGATCACGTAATTACTCTAAGAAATTGAACAGTCTGCTTCGATGTAGTTAATTTTAAGGCATGATTTTTCAAAGCTTATATCATTGCAAAGGAAAGAAAATCAGATAAATATTAAACAAATAAATTGCCAATCAAAATTGTTATATCTGAAGATACAATAAAAAAGTCTCGCTTATAGTAAAAACCCAACATAATATATGCATAAATATTAAATTTTAAATTTCAAATCCTACAAGAAATTTAATTTACAATGTTCTCTAATTTGAATTTTAATATATTTAACACATATTCTTTGAATTTAAGCAATAATTTTAAAAACTCATAAATTTACGAAAATATACATTTTCTACGATTTATCTGATCAGGATTCCATTCGTAGTGCGGATCTTTCAATAAAATTATTTAATTGTTCCATGTGACAAAATTATTTATACGTAGATGAGCTTAATAATTTTTAATGGAAATAATTAAGATTGTTCAAAAGAAATGAAAACATGTAAGACATTTATAATATATGAAGAATAAATATAAATATGTTCACAATCTATGTATTATTTACAAGGTAGCATAAAATCCAATAGAAGCTTCACAAAATATTTTTAAAACTTTTTACGATTCTATTCTATGAGCGACCATTTGACGCAGTGAGCACCTGACAACTAAAGAGGGCTTTCATAGCTTTTTCACATCCGCAACATTTAGTCTTTTATAGGTAATAATAATTTTAGGTCGAGAGTGTTTTTATTACTAATGATTCCTTCGAATGTTACAAGAGAGCAAACCGGGAAAACTGCCTGACTCTACAGAGACGCAGCATAATGTCCTCCAAGAAGCCAACGCTCATGCCGAGAAGTTGATTGCTCTCTCAGCCTTGGAACAATCTCCAAAGGCATTTGGACTTGACCTCTAAGAAGCTCAATTAAGGAACCTCAAGATTCTCCGGATTTGCGTTCCTGGAAATCTTGCATTGAAGAAATGTCTACTATATCGTACTGTATTAATTATATCAAATAAAATTTTGTGTATGTAGTTATCGACTTATTTTTATTTTATTTATTAATAGTATTTACTTATTAGAAATATTGATATGCATTTATTACCTTTAAAATGAAATATTTAGGCCTAAATTATTGAATGCAATGAATAGAGTTGTGCTCTTTAAGAATCGTTATTAATATATTTCTGCATAGAATACTTTAGTACTAGAAAGCATACCAATTAAATGAATAAGCGTTATCATCAATGCCATATTTACATATCTAAAAATTACTAAAAATTTTACTTTTATTTAAATCACATATTAAGGTAACAAAAATATGGGATTGAAATAAAAGTAATAAAGAAGAATATAACAATTGACATTTCCTAGCTATTCATCGTAGATCAAGTCTTCAACAAAATTTCAATGAAAAAGAGGGGTAAAATGACACTTGCTATCCAGTTAAGAAATCTCAAAAAGTTCTGGATCTTAGCAGAAAGTGAATGCTTTATTAAAAAACCACTAATCGAATAATTCTTTCAATTTAAAAGTGTCATTAGGGGGTTGTCGCCCATACATTCTTGCAAGAAAATTCTTCGGTCGTTAAAAATCCATTTATTTCGCAGGGGCTCAAATCTTCATCGGTTCTTTTGAACATTCTTGTAACGAGTGATTTCAATGTGAATTAAATATGTTATATGTATACAAATGCATTTTAATTATTTTAATACAAAGTTTGTAGAATGCTTAAAGCTTACTTAGTTTAATAAATTGGGTCGTTAGGAATAAGAGTGGATAGTTAGACCAAACGAATTTTTGTATGGAAGAAATTGATTTTTTGAAGAATAACATTTGATTAGAAACGAGTACATTAAACAATGTATACAGAAATTTTGGCAATTTCACTTAGGAATTCTTATCTTAGGTAAGGAACAGGAAAATTTTGATTTTTTAATACAAATATGAGTTTTTTTTAAAAAAAAATATGATGTACGCAACTATTTAATTATAAATGATAAGTGTAAATAAGACTTCTAATACTTCGATGTTAAACAAACACAGTTTAATATTTTTATACATATCGAGGAAAAACATAAATCTATCTCAATTTGAGGTATTTCATACAAAACTTAATAAAGGTCTCAATGATCACTATAATGAAAATTGTTGGAACTGATCATCCAATAAACAATTTTAAATTGCGTAGCAAATGAAAACTCATTAACTACATTTATTCTTAAGTAGTAAAAGTTAAAAAACAGATTCATTTAATAAAGAAAATAAATGGAAACAAAAGTAATAGAAATACGCATTCAGCATTATTATTTTCAAAATAATTATTATTTGCCTAAATAACTGGTGACAATATTCATAAATGCAATTAGAACAGCCTATCTCTGGTAAAAGGTTCCGATAGTAATGTTAAAATGAGTATATATCTGAGACTTTTTAAAATTCTGACATGGTATTACTACCAGGATTGCTACATAGCACATATGATATATTACCATAGGATCGCCACTTGCCGATTTCAACACCAGATTTCAAGTGTTCTTATTTAGTAGTCCTTTCTGTGGGAAATTAAATGGGAAATTCTTTGAGAGCTAAAATTTACATCTTGGTCTTAAACGGCAGAATTCTATGGATTCTAATCTTTCTTTTTGTTTCTCCCAGATTTTTTGTTGGTTATATTTGAGACACTTTGTATTCAGAATGCATCTGTTTGTTATTAATAGCTTTCTAAGAAAGCTTTTACTTCCATAAGTGACTCTAAATTATTTTTTTCTCTCAATCTGTTGTTATTAATAAAATTATTAAATAATTACTAAATAATTCTTTTATTCAGAAACATTGTTATAAATAGCATTATTTTTTAATACTGTTCAGTAATGAGTTTTTGCACAAATTTTTATCTTGAACATCTTTCAGTAAACTTTCTATCACTTAACAGCCCTTTTTGCTATTTTTTATTACGTTTTTATATCAAAATAACTGCATATAATATGATTCATGATATTCCCTGCAGGAGTTATGGATTTGACATTTCATTCATTAGAATGCAATAAGTAAGAAACTTTAGCAATAAGATAAAATTATGTTAATTTTCCATACAAACATTTCTTAATTTTATATTTTACATATCAATACTTTAAAATCGTAGAAAAAAGTTTCTTCCACTATTGAACATATAATTCATTCTTCATAGACGCTAAAGCATTACTCCAAATATATTATTCCTACGAATAACAAAAGGAATTACCTCTAAAATTCTATAATTTTCCGTTGCAAATTCAAAATAACGAATATAACCCTGTTCTATGCATAATAGTTTTTTAAAGTAATTCATACTTACAGAACCTTTTAAGATATTTCCTTACGTTTCCAAGTAATTGTTTAAACGAGTACTTATACAGGGGGTCATTCGGCAACTCGAGAGCTCATGTCTAAGGATACCTGGCCGTTTATTTGCTTTGATTTTTTAAATCGACTTTTGATTTTAAATTATTATCGTACAAATTATATTAAGACATTATCATGAACAACATGTTATAATTTAGAAGAAATATAATGCAGGATAATAGAAGAACAGAAATAAATGTATACTTACCTTTAATTAGCTCAGAATTAAGGATTGCGAGAAATTAGAGACTCTCATCAAAAGACTCTTCAAGTGAAATTGACTGAAACAAAATTACAAATAGTTAAAATATGCAAGAAAATATTTAAAATAAGCATAGTGTATTTTAATTCCATTTTTATAAGCAATTTTTGTTTTTCATACTTATTTTGAAAATAAATTCTTTAAAGTTTTCCCCCACAAAAAGGTATAAATTAAAAAAAAATCAAAGTTCATTTTTAATAAAAATCATCAAAAAGAGTTTTGTTTTTAGGTTTCTATCACTTGAATCTGGCATTATTATTCTAAAGTGACCATTGGCAAAAGTATGAAATAGCAGTAGAAATTGAGAGTTTCCAAAATTAATTTTGGAGCAATATTTTTTCCTGATAATTTAGGTTTCTGATATGGTCTATGATGATAAGAAATTAATTAGTCATTTGCTAAATGATATTAAAATAAAATTTTGATTCGTCTCTAACATAATTTACAGAATCTGTTTTCATTTTTTACAGGTAAATGAAAATGTATCATCCCATAAAGAATGAAAATTTTCAAGGAATCTTTTTTATAAGAATTTCAAATTATTTCACAAATTCATATCAAGTAAGAGAAATGTTTTTTTAACTAATGCTTCACACGATTATTCAAATTTTTTCGAATAGGTAAAGTATTTAATAGTCAGTATATAAGGTCTGCTAAAATCGAAATAATCCACATTTTCTTATACAATATGGTTAAGATAAAATTCACTCTGAGCCTCTAGTTTTCCTCGTCCAGATTGTTATTAGTTACTTATGGAAAAGTTTTGCTCATCGTGAATTTGGTCTGCTAAATGACAGTGACTTCCATTTCACCAAAAAAGCATGTAGAGAACCAAACATAAAAATTGTTCTGAAAACATTATAGACATTGTAATACTTTCCCATGAAACAGTTTTCCATTTAAAAATGAAATCATTTTTATCTATAACCATTTTATGGTAGCATGGAATAAAGAGATTATTTAGTGTTCAGTTAGTATTTAAAAAGAAAAAAATAGAAAACTTATTTATATGTATTTACAATGATTTAAGTTTTCAATTTAAATAGCATAATAAATATCAAAAGCTGACATCTGTTGAATCATTGTTTTGTAATATGGAAATATTATGTTCGCTCTCTTTTTATCGAACAGCTTTTAAAAATAACATAAAATACAGAAAAAATCCAAAAAATTTTTAAAAGAAAGATTTGAAAATAACATACAGTATTTTTGAAATAAAATGAATGCTAACCATTTTTCACACTTAAACAAAAATCATAAATTTTTGATGTATTATTCTATAGCATAAAATACTTTATTATTCTAAACAGTAACAATAATAATTTTGAAAAATACTTGAAAAAGTGCATGAAAATTATTTGGGAATTGAAACAAGTTAGGGATGTGTGAGCATGTTTCCATTAAGAATTTCAGGATGAGTTAAAAAATTAACAATTAAAGTAATTTCAAGAAAATTTTTGGAAGATTTGGGAAAAACGTTTTGGAAATGATTTTGGATGATTTGGAAGAATATTTTTGGAAGATGAGGAGAAAATCAGAGGATAGTGAAAATAAAATTTTAAAAAGTTGCAATAGTGAAAATTAAAATTTAACCGCTTTTCAGCAATGATTAAAAGAAATATTTTCCCATTAAAATATAGGCAAGTTTCGGACATCTGTTGAAATAACGTATAAATATATAAATGTGAAATCTATAAGTTTAGCTTCCTTACTTATTAATAAGAGCACTACTAGAATAATAAAATGAGAACAAAAATATTTAAATTAGAAAAAAATCAATATCCTGTTTAAAAAAAATCTGAATTCCCAGTTCATTAAAAAGTAAACATTTTCCCTAAATAATTTCATTAAAGACTCTGTTAAAATCACGTAATTGGAAGCATACAATTCTGTTAATGATGTTAATCGCAAATGCAATAAGAGTTCTGTTGAACTCTGATAGTTAAATATATCGGTTCATTAACATAGAGTTATTATGAAAAATTCTAGAAAATATTTTATAATTAGAGCTACTTTTATTGTTTGTCTGAATAGAAATAGAGAACTATGTTTTCCATGATTTTAAAATGCATTTGACGTTTCCATCGAAATGAAAAGTTTTTTAATCACAAAATGCATCTCTTTACAAGATTTCGAAACAAAAAGGCAATTATAAATGGAAATTTAAAATTTCGTTTTAAAATAATTATGCTGGCATGAATTCTGGTATAAGAGTGATAATTTTAAAATTGTCATTTTTACCTAGTTTACATACTTTATATTATCTATTATTGAAATAGGTATTTCCTAAAATCAAAGTAACATATCAATAACACTAATGACAATATAATCAATAACAGTGAGTAATGAATCCCAGTCTAACACTGCCTTGCTGAAAAGAACATGTACATTTTACAGAGAGTTTAATTTTTTCCACTGGTGTTGTGTGAAGGTTTGAAAAGAATGCTTCCAAATGAAGTGTGTGACCATACTCTTTCATGTATTTTCGTTCTATTTCTACTAGGTCATTGTTATCCCTAGCGGTTGCAGTCAATAGAAGGAGCTACTCAAAAATGGAAGGCAATATCACAATACTATAGAATGAAGTAGTTACCTGTAAACAAGTACAATTAAAATATTTTTACCTTTACTTCTAATGTAGCTTTGTTAAGCATTGAAAGGAAAACATGAGCACTATGTTTATAGAAACTGGAATATTACAACCAGAATAATTAAATAAAATATATTGATAAAAAAGAAATATAGGAATATTATTACTACTACTTATTATTATAATAAATAAGAAAATAATTTTTCTTAGATATTCCAAAGATTAGTAGAAGATGACATTAGATTAAGTTCTATTTTTGCACTAGATTAAATAGCTGCATATATAAATTATAATTTTAACTGTTATGATTTGTCTTAATATTGTAGTCAGCTAGGAATTAAATATCAAATAATTTCAGAAAATAATTGGAAGTTATCAACAAAGTTCAGCAGAATAATTTTGAATAAAATATTTAAACTATATTTAGTTTATTTTCATTGTTATCAACCCATACCAAATTTAATATTGAGTGTTTTGATGAACATGTGAACGCCCAATAATTTTCTTTTCAAAGATTCTTAATTCTTTCCCAATGCGTCACTGCCATAATAAAGTGCGCAAGCTCTTAATGAATGATGATGGGAATTTTAAGTAGGTCCTGTACAACTGACATACTGTGACAAAGTCACTTGTCTAGCAAGTTCTTGTCAGTTACCTCCACCTTTTGGCGTTGATTGGTGAAAGATACGGACTTCCTCAGTTAATTCGAAAGACAGGATAGGCTACTGATTTATCAAAAGAATCTTTAGAGACGTAACCACGCATGAGTAGAATAGAGATAAGAAGACAAATCAACCTTTCGACTGGTGAATAAAATTATGAAGTCTCTCAAGTGTATCGAGCGATTGTTAGACATCCTTTGGCGACAGTAAATCCTCAAATGTAGACGAGATCTTGGCGCGTAAGCGTACTTCTGGTGAAATGATTGCAACCAATATGCGAAAGGAAAAGGATGCAATATTTGTTAGAATTAACGTTACCTGACAGTTTTCCTTTTTTTTGTATCCTTAATCTATTGTATGTTAATAAATGAAGAGAGAGATTTAAAAAAATGATAAGAATTTTTCCTTATAGTGGTGCTTTTTTTGTACGGAGTTTTTGTGCTAACTTTTCTGCGGAGTTCTAGATTCTTTTAGTTTAAAAAAGCATCATAATTAATAGGTAGTTGTACTGATTTTATAATTTCAAATGAAGTGCATTGATTTTATTTTAGAAATAAAAACATCGCCTTTTTAAGTAATACATATATCTTTCCTTCCTAAATTACTTAACTAAAGCTTTAATGAGAAACTGTTTCATCAAATATATCTATGACACGAAGAGTTAAGACAAAGCAATCAAAGTTTATGATTCATAAATTTAGAATTTAGGTAGATTTACTAAACTATATATATATATATATATATATATATATATATATATATATATATATATATATATATATATATATATATATATATATATATATATAATCTATTCTAAAAGATATAATCTAGTAATTAGATACGTCAACAAATTCCTTTGTATGAATTTCAAAGAAATTTTTTTCCCATATTTTCCATTTATTCTCTCAGACTTGCGACTATGTATAATATGCAAAATTCAGTTATTAAATTAATCATACTAATTTATTGGTTTTTAGTAAATGTTATTCTTGAATCAATGTGAACAATAAATAGATTTTGTATTAAAACTTACTATAAATAAGAGGTCGCTAGGAATTTCATACTAATTATTTTCCCCACCTTTTTCATTTCTGTTTGAGGTTCGGTTTTTGAAAAGTTTAATTTTAATGAGAAAATTATATGATTATTTTCTTTGGTCGTTTTATCTAACATTCAATCAGCTATATCTTATTCTGCGTAAAATTTCCTAAACAAAATGTGTCAAATTAAGACCTTCAATTTCTGTATTATCTTTTGGACAAACGTTTATTTTCTATGCCTGTATAATTACACCAACCATGCACTGTCACTCATTTTGAATTATTCTATTATCTTTAATAACAAATCAGGATAAATTCCTTTCCTGAGATTTTCATTTACGTAGATTGCAATTATAATCTGATATAATATTATACTAATACTTCACTATTTTCTATACTATTCCTTCTGAATAACACAATTACGATGTACATAGCTTGAATATGGTTAATTTTTCTTTAAGGTAATTTATTATGATCCAACATTAAATGACCCATTCTTTAACTTAATGTATAAAAAATAACTTGCAATATAAATTAACGAGCTCAAGAGATTATCACAATAGAATTATTGGAGTTTTCTTAATTAAAGCTTATCAGAATGTACATGTTTTCTCTTGTAAAATATTTGTCAACTATTGGCCAGTTAAATTTAAAAGAATGTTTTTCTATTTATAAAAAAGAACAAAGAATTAGCTAGTATTTACCAATTATATGCACAAATAAATTATAAATATTAATAATAAATTTACTGAAAAAGTTTCAATTTTCTCTCTTTCGTATGTATAAATAATCAAAACGTTTTTAAAAGCTAATGACAGTTCAATACAATGATATTGTCTGATGCATTAGTTAATCATTTTTTCTTTTGAGATTAAATTTTTTCTTGTAGATTTCTTTTTGCCGATATAACAGCACATATATATAAGCCCCGTTAAAATAAAACACTCTCTTGAATTACTACCAAAAGGGTAGAGAAACATTCACTTTTCTATATGAAGCAAAACAGTAATATGTAACCCAATTTTTAAATGGATCCAATGTTTTGTATTTTATATTGTAATTATTTATTAAATGTCAAGTTTATTTAAAAATAAAAATAAATTTGATGATGCCTATTTCACCACATAGGCAAATATGAAAATAAAGATGCAAGAAATTTATCAAAATATAATTTACACAATTATTTTCATTTTTATATTATTTGTTTGAAATTTTTTAACCCATCTAAGGGAAAACTACTAATAGGTTTAAATCTTTCACACAGAAGAACACTTAATATAATTACTATAAATTGAGAAAAAATACGAGTGCATTTATATACTTTAAATGCACTTTTTAAATTTAAGTAATTATCTTGAAGAATCGTATTATCTGTTGTGTAAAAAAATTAGTTGAAGAAAATGTTGAATAAAATTGCCACTTATGTCTACTTATTTCACACGCTCATATTGCTTATGAAACATAAAACAATTTTATAAATTACAATGAAATTATTTATAAACGAAAAATAGCTGTTTTTGTGTGTGTGTGTGTTTTTTTTTTTTATATAATTTATCCTTACGAATAATTAAGCTTTTTTTAAAGGAGTTTAGAATATTGTTTTATTTACAAATGCGAAATAATTGTTTCTGTTTCTATTTATTTATTTATTTAATTTTTTTTTTTTTTTTTTTTTGCAAAATGTGGACAAAATTGTTGGAATAAAGTAATTGTGTTTTCACCAAAATAAATTCAAAGACAAGTGTTCTTCAATGAGTAAGCCCATTTCGCTTAATTGATGATTATTCTTAAAAGTAGAGAATTTTGTTTCCTCAGAAAAATTGTTTAAACATAAAAAATATTTGAATTCTTTATTAAAGTATGTACGCTTTTCTCATGTAATTGAAATGGTACTAGAAATAAAATCCTATCCGAAATAATTGTATTGTTTTTTTACCATACACAGAGTAAAAAGCAAATTTAATCAATAATTCTCATGTAGAGCTCAATCATATTTTTATACAAATTTTATGAGTGAAATTAGTCTTGAGGGATGCTTTACACACTTTCTTTTAAATAAACTATAAAAATATTTCATCTTTTTATCACATTCGAATTGTAATTTTAGAAAATTTCGAAATATTAAAGAATTTTTTCATTGACTTTATTTCTTATGTACCCTGCATTTTTTACAAAACAAAATTTCAATTTGTTATAGGAAAATATAACCATTTATTCACAGAAATGTTCTATTTTCCATGATGTCAAGTATATTCTCATAGTATACAAAATGAGATTATATAAAAAATTATGCAAAATCTAAGTGTTGCGATTTCAACTAAGCTTAATATGATTTGAATGTAAAGTAACAATTCAAAATTCAACAAAATTAAAGACACTTTTTAGAATATCGTGGCATGACTCATGCAGGTACTTTTTTATATTAACTTTATGAATAAATCATTTATTGTTTACCGAATTTTAATTGATTTACAAGTGAAATTCAACAATTAGATATAAATCATAAACATTAATTAGAATAATAGTGTTACATAGCATAATCAGTTATATAAGTAGATAAAGGTGTTGTGATTAGATATGTAGATACGTTTAGGACTAGTTGATTGAATGGATGGCATTTTGGTTTTTAGGATGCAGGTGCAAAACCAATTTCGGGTGAAATAGTGATTATTATCATCGTTAAATTGTTGATTTATTGTCAATTAAAATTGCGCTGATTAACTAACCAACTTGTCAATTAGAACCGTGAGCAATTTTGAGTTCGTTTCAAAGTGGTATACAGTTTAAATTAGATTCTATAATGCGGAAGAAATCTGCGTCTCCGATGTGGAATTCCATTTCACAAAGTGTTGAACAAAATGCGAAAGCTCTCTTATTCACCAGGTGGACAAGTGATAAAAAACTGAAAGGATAAGTCAAACAAAATCTCATCAATTTTAATTTTCAAGGGATATCGATCGAAATAAAAAAATCTGATTGGAAAAAAACTACTGAATTGATTTATCATAAAATAAAACCATCAATTTATGTTGCTTATTTATTTTCGTTTATGTTATATTTTACAAATAAAAATCAGAATTTTTTAAATATTTTGTAAGATTTTGAGTTTTTAGATGTATTCAGAAATTGGATTAGTAAGAGCCAAAAACGATTTTTAAGATTCCGTTCAGTATACAATAATCTTTACGAAATCGAAAGGAACCAGTTTCATTTAATGGAGAACAACAAAGAAGTTTTTGAAAAGGAATCGCCCATTTGTTGCTAAATTTATATTTGCTCCTATAGCTAAATAGAATTTTGCGGAAAAGAACTGATGGGAGTTTAATCCGATAAAAAAAAAACAACATTTCAAAATGCTTCCTCTTCAGCGGAAGTGTATAATGAGATACAGCACTTACAGCAAAGTCTAGAATTGTATGCTGTTATGTCACCAAAATATATTCTTCTGAATCAGCAAAGCTGCAGAATTCTTTGGATCAAATCGTCATTCGAATGATTCCTGGTGACTATAACAGATTGCCATTTGAAGTTTTTGAAATTTGTTTCATTACTATGGTAAATGACATTGAAATCCAAGTTACTGCATATAAGTAAAGTTTATTGGAGATAACTTTGCCAGAATCTATATTGCTCTTCTTGAGGTTGTTTTCAAATCGTATATGAATATGATAGATGACATATTTGATACGAGTGAAATTTTCGCAACTGATTTATTAGAAAAATTTAAAGAACTGAAATTATTATATTTTTTATTGTTATTAATCAACGAATTTTTACTTGATTTATGCTGTGATTATGTTATTGATATGGTATGAAAAAAATGGGTTCTGAATTACTTTAAATTCATTTATTTAAGTTGAACATACCATGTTTGTCTCAGTAAATCTGAATTATCTTTTTCACACAATTTCCAAATTCTTGCTGATGATATTTGTGTTTATCATTTTATATTTAAAATACATTCTTGAACATTATTGACGAATACGACTAAGGATAAAATTTTATCAGTGCACATTGAGTTATAATGAAAACCTAAACTATATTAATGTATACGATAACAGATTAATAGAGGATATAGTAATAAAAAATAGAGTGAGCGCTATCCTAATTTAATCAAAGACCATGGTGATGAATTGAGTAATGTACATTATATTTATATTGTTTCTATGTTAATATGTTAAGAACACAGGTCAGGAAAAGTGTCAGAATTGCAGCTAAAAATTAGTGGTAGGGGGATATTAAAATGTATTTGAAACCAATGCGATTATTATGTTGTCTAGATTTTTTTCTCCATAAATACACAAATACGGAATTTTAACTCATAAAATCAATCTCTATGTCACAATATACAAATATTAAGAAAATATTTTTACGGTAAATACTATATGATAATTAGGTTGACCTTCAAACTCTAAATAGAAAGAGATACAAAAATTTTACTACTGCGCAGTTATACAAATGTTTTAAAAAGTGGTTGCAGTTCATATGAAGGCCATAGAAGTTAGATGACATGAAAAACAGCTTATTACTTAAAAATAATCCTTTTTATTTCGAAGAAAAATGTCTAAATACTTTTCTAAGCAAGAGATTACAATAAATGAGAATATAAATAATTCTGATCATAAAATTATTGAAAATATTAATTACAATTATTTTGCATAATTGCAAACGAAAAATAAATATTGTCTAGTTATATTTATAATTTTCACTAGTTTTCTTTGGGAATATATGTTATGTTATTTGGGAGCATATAACTTAAAAATATTTTAGAATATTTATGAGTTAAAATACATAATAAGTTATAATATAGTTTTTACGGATATTATTCGCGCCACTTATCATAACGACCTACATAATTCTTATATATTATATTATGAGTTTTTGAGATCTACAATACAGGTTATCATATTTATTGAATCATTCTCAAGTTGCTTTTAAAAGCATTCTAAAACGTGCATCACATATCCATCTCAATGGAAATGTTGATTAAAAAAAAAAAAAAAAAAAAAAACCTAATTCCTAAGTGAAATTTAAAAGCGCGCACTTCCTAACGAGCAGACAAAAAAAAAAAAATCCCTTACCGAGCAGAAACGCTTCCTTTATAGAAAAGGCGCAACAAAACTTAAAGTATCTTGTCTTAATGAAAAAAACTAACCCTCGATCCAATCTGTTGAACCAAAGTATCCAATTGATAGGTGTAAAAAACGTTTTCCGATTCATGGGTATAAAAAAGAATTATAGGCAAAAACCAGTTTCAGTTTTCACCTTTGCAGAGACGCCCAGTTAACTAGAAACAGGTGCAAACATTTGTATAAAGAAATATATCACTCATTTAGTTCAAGAACTTAATTTTGGAAGTATCAGTATCTAACATTGAATTTTTTTAAAGTTCATGAATTCTCAATCCTACCTCAAAGAAACTGATGATTAGCAAATGCAAAACCAGAAAATATGACTCATAGCGTCATCACATTTTATCAAGACAACCAAGTATACATTTTTATTATAGGTGATGCATGCCACTGCCAGCTAAGTTGATTTATGTGTAATCTTGAATAATTTCTTTCATTCGGCTTCGAATGTTTTAATGCATAGGAACTCGTTAAATTCATTCATCATGTTATTATCAACTGGTTTGGTTAATAAGAAAAAATGATAAATGCTCAAATGGCAGAGTGGATAGTGTTTATGTACACAGTGGGTTTTCAAACCAGCTTTTCGAGTGGACTTGACAAATAGAAACAGGCAATATTTATTGCTCTAGAATATCAAATTACTTGTTCAAAAATGTTTCGACCCAAGAAAAGCAGTTCATTAGCAATAAATTGTATTTTATCCGATTCATGTTGTCATGGAATTTAAACAGTTTTAGCTAATATTAATCTAGCTTTCGTCAAATCATAGAGTTTTCCTTACAAAATATAGATTGTGAATATTCGAAACATAAATTTGAAATCAGCATGTTGTTTTTACGAAATTGTCTCCGTTGTGCTCTTAATGAAATGAATTTTGTTCCTTTTAAGCCAAAAAATTATAGTTGTTTTTATGTAATATTCTTTCTTAATGTGTAATATTTAGAAAAGAGGAAGATATACCAATTCAAATTTTAACAATTCCACTTAATCTAGTTAAGCTGTTATGATGTGCTGCTCACGTATATCAAAATTTGCTTATTAAAAAAGGATTCAAAACAAAGTTTTAAATGGATGTAAAGAAAACAATTATTTTTTAAAAACATTTTTAAATCAATGAAATAATAGAAATTAAAATTAAAAAGGAAAGCAAATAAAATTTAAGTAATTACTAAAACTATGGCAGAAATGGCCTTGGTGAACCTACTTCTATTAAATATCTATATCAAAAAGTTAGTTTAAAAACTAACTTTTTGATTGGTATTTATCACAATTAACATAACTTGTTTAACTCGTCCGGTATTTGTCACATTCACCAGGCGAGACCATTCCTTCATTAAATGAGGGTTACCACAATGTCATTGAAAATAGTCTGTTTGGAAAAAATTGTCACGCCAAAACGAAATTCGACAAGAAGAATTATAGAATTAAGAAGAATTGTATTTAGAAAAATAAGAGTAAAAAAAGATATAAGTAAAAAGATATAAAATAAAAGTAAAAAGAGATAAGAGTTCATCAAAAATATTTAACAATAAAATTGTAACAAGCAATAAATTTTTAAGCAATAATTCAAAATAAGATTAAAATGTCTCATTATTAAAACTTGTAATATTCTTAAGAGAAAATAATTTGGAATAAGAATTAAACTGTAAATGAAATTTTAAAAAATGTGCCATAAATACTAAGAATACAGAGTATAACAATAATAATATTCACTGTAAAAATTTTAACAGTATGCAATGTTCTATGGAGGATATATTCTGAAATAGGATGCAACCCATAAGAGATTCTAGAAATCTCTCCTCAGTTCACTAAAAAAGTTGTATTCTTCAAGAGGAAAGCTTCTAGGAGAGATTTCGGCTGGGGTTTAAACAACAAACGATGACGCTATTTTTTTACATATCTATTTTTAGGGGTGGACGTTTAAGCTTTTTCAGGATATTTTCATTTGAAATAAGAGAATACATAGAAAGTAAATGAAAAATTCTCTAAATAAGAAAATACGCTAAGGTTGTTCAAAATATTTACAACCGCTTCTGCTACAAAGCTATCCGCAAAGTAGTTTCAAACATTGCGAAGAATAGTTTAACGAATTATTGTAGATAAAAACGCAATCTAGGGTTGATTTTAAAAAATGCATTTTTAACAAAGATATAAAAATGTATGCATATGTTGGTAACGAAAAATATTTTTAATGATATTTAACACAGTTTTCAAAATCTATAGTTGCTTTAAACGATTTCTTCGGGATGTCTAAAATTTGAGCCTATATATAAATATATATTTACCACCATAAAAGTTTATATTTAAACAGAAGTATACTTAAAGCAGCAGAATAAGGTAACTTTGAATGAATAACAATATGTAATGAAACACAATACTAACGGTAGAATATAAATTATTCACAACTTGTGTTATAATGTAACACACATGATAAAGTGGCTGTATTTTAGAGTAAATTTAGCAAGAATATGAGAAATTTTTGGAAGATTTTCTAATTTACCAGATTAAAAAAGTAACAATACTTTAAAGTATTAACATCTAAGTATACATTATAGACATTTAAAAAGTCATCAAACTTACTTAATAATTGTTATGTATTAGTAATCAAGAAGATTTACTTCTAAGATGGTATTTATGAAGCCTTGTGTTGAAAGAAAATTTAAGTCTTCCTAAAGTACATTCTCGGCAATATCATGCAACGGAATGACTACGCGTGTCGCACACATTGTTTCAAAAAAGAAAAAATTACTAAGTCAACAAAACATTGAGGCGTTCAAAGGCTGATATCACACCTTATTTTCTGAGAATTCATTTTGCCGCTGTGTACACAGAAGGGAGGCTCTGCTGTAGAGAGTTTCATTCAACTTCCGTTTCCTTGGAAAGAATAAGGAAAAAAGGCTTAAAGTGTTAGTAAAAAAAGAGGAGGGTGCTTAGACAAAAAGAGTTGTATAAGAAGAAAAACTGAGACTGTTGAAATTATGTTCCTTATTAGACAAAAGCATGTTGAAAAAGGAAGGCGAAAAAGCTTTATGCTTCCCGTTTGTGGGAAACGCCCATTCCAAAGTTCCTGAATCCAGTTCTGCATAAGTTAGGATCTTTCAATTCAAATGGAAAGGGGTGAAGGAAGTCGGTTTTGAGTAATATATTTTTAGACTTATTCTTATGTGTGTGAGTACTGAAAGTACTACTCCGCATATGAATTTTTCAGTTTTCTTAATTTTCGTTTCTAAAGTCAATTCCAGAAATAAGTCAATAGGAGCTTGTAGAAATTTTACTACCTTATTTACTGAGGAAACATATTAGAAAAACAATGATTTTATAACTCTCTGTAACCTTAATTTCTTATTCGTAATTGATATTATAATATAAATGGCCAAAAATTATTGTATAAACGTCGATATGTTTTAATATTCAAGAAGCACTGCTCAGTTCTATCCGGTGAGAGTACGCATTTCTCTTAAATGTTTATCAGAAATTCTTAGGGACTACAGGGAAAAGAGCCAATGCATTCTCTCTTAGGCTTTGAGATATAGGGCTCAAGTTATTACTGAGAATGCTCCTCTCATCCAATGTACCAGGACTAAAATTATTAGTCTATAATGTCTCTGTACGGATCAAAACGTGGCGTGTGTGTTTCAGTAATTAAAATTAAATAATCATTGAGTGAATACTAATTTCAAACATAATAGATTTACTAATTCATAAAAAAAGTGAACACATAAAAACGTCGTGAACTCATATACTTCTATAAAGACATGAGCCATTAATTTACTATATATTAACACACACATGCTTTAAAATTTTTATACCCATCCCACGCACAATTTATATATGTTTCTCAACAAATCATTTAAAATGTATTAATGAAATATACTTGAAAATAAATAGTCTTACAAAAATGATATAAGTATTTTACATTTTAATACGTACCAGCATATTTAAATAGACAAATGATTCGAAAAATATTGATAGGCTTAAGCTTCTTGAAAAAGAGAACTTTAACATAGAGGACGCATTGTAATACATTAAATTTATAAATTTGTTCTTTATTTTCAAATAAAAATCTTTTGTAGTATATATAAACTTTAAAAATAATTATTTAAGTCTGGTATTTAAAGTTGTGTTTTAATTTCCCCTAAGCTTTGTTGAAATGATTAAAAATGTTTTCGATATATAAGTCATGTTACATACAACTGTAATGGAAATTCTTTACGTTTGTTCATTTTGACTCATTTAAAAGTTTAGTTTCGATGAACAAACTTCGGCCATAATTGTCACTCAAAAATATTTTTCTAACTTCGACTGCAATTTCACAAATCACGGTAGCTGAGGATAGAGTTTGATATGTAATCGATAAAAATGATTAAAAGAATAGATTCCAACTTGCCCAAATTTTTCTTTTCTGATAAGTAGTTGGAGATTTGGTAAGAAAAGTACTTTGCTCTTTTTAATCAACTTTGGAATTTCCGGTAATTCTTATCGCTAAATGTTATTCAGACTTATCATTAATTGCATATAACTGCTTAGTAGAAATATCATTTTATTATTGAATTACATAAAATAAATAATTTATTAAATGGTAAAAAGTAATTACTCTTTTCAAAAGTAAATATTTGATGATTATTTGTTTTTAATTATTGTAATTAATGAGATAAATATCAAATGATGTATCGAAATCTTATTTAATTATCAATTTCAATATTACACACACAAGCAACCACACGCACTGGGTCTCAGATGCCCGAAAGTTCGCCAAATCCTCTGTAGCTGTATTTAGGTTCAACTATTTTCCAATGGTTGTCATTTCCACATTTCTGATGGTCCTTTTTGTTGGTATTTTTGATGATAGGGTATTTGATGAAGCGATATATTACATACAAGAATGAATTGAAGTGGCTTGTTATGTGCTAAAAGATGTATCAGCTGATGAAAAACTAATTACTGAAGTGGTCATAAGAAGAAATAAATGGAAAAAATAGATAAGCATATAAATCTCACTTAGATGAAGATCATGACCCTCACTTGGGTTCAACAGAAAATAAAGTGTCTCAAACACATTCTAGGTTGGCAAAAAGACACAAAGTAATGTAAAGTTAAAAATTCGTGAAATTTCAGAAATTTTTTTCATATTAAACTAAAGTTATCCGGAAAAATTGGTGTCAAAAATTGCATGCTGGATAGTTGATTCATGCCAACTGTTGGTTTCTGATAGTATTCTAATAAATAGTGCACTTTGCCCAAATGAATCTATTGAACAGAATTTTGAGAGAAGTTATGATGCCAAAGAAACTACACTAACAGAAATCAAATTGATCCTTTATACTTTGTAGGATTTCCCCAATCGTTGGATGTAAATATTAAAGACCACTGGGCTATAAATGAAACAAGTATCGATTTTTCCCGTCATTCTAAAAATTATACAATAGCAGAGTTGGAAAAAACGTTTGAAGAAATTTGCTTTGGAACTTATTAAAGAACATATTCAGAACAGAAACAATCCTGAATCACTTCTTACAAAATCCGAATGATTACAAATAAAATAGTTTTTATCAATCAAGACAAGTGAGCTACCAAGATAAATAATGAAATCCTGCTAAATATATATATATATATATATATATATATATATATATATATATATATATATATCGAATTCGCCAAGCTTAAAAATGCCAAAATATCTTCAGTACGATGTACTAAATGCAATAAAACAACTAAAGGAAGCACACAACATGTATTAGGAAAAAAAATTTGAGTAAAATTGTAATTATTTTTCTAATAATTTATTTTTTATTGTACACATAGTATTTGTTCTTTAACAGAAAATGTATTTTAAAAGTAGGGAAAAAAGTAATCTTTATACTTTTATTTAACATAAATAGCAGGGTAGGTCTCATAGCACCACCGCACGTTCTCGCGTATGTATTTTAAGCGGACTTTCGTGGTGTGTATACATATATATATATATATATATATATATATATATATATATATATATATATATATATATATATATATATATATATATATATATATATATATATATATATATATATATATATATATATATATATATTACTGAAATGATGAGAAAGGTTATATATTCACATTTGTAGATGGAATTTTCATACTGTACCAGGTTTTTTTAGTTTTCATTTCTAATTTTTTGGAATCAAGTTTTGCATTAAAGCTATTCATTTGAATAACAATCAACGTATTGAACACCTACTTCTTACTGGATAGTGAAACACGAAAAAGTTTTCATGAGTTTCATCAGATATAATGAATATATTTAAAAAGGTTGTTAAATTCCAAAGTATTATATGTACAGTTTAACTTTATTTTGAATTGAGTAGTTTATTAATAATCTCTCTTCACAAATTACTCTCTCAGCATAAATTTTGAATTTCATCTAAAAGCTTCATTTTTAGAATGAAATGGTGCAAATCCTTATAAATTCTTGGTCTTATCATCTTTATAGAAATGAAACAATACAAGATTTCTTGATATAAGATTTTTTTTAATTATGATTGTTTTAGCTCAAATGATTCGACTTTTTATAATTTACAAAATTAATTTATTGAAAAATGTTTTTTTTCTTGCTAAGTATTCAATATAAATACATATTTCAACTTAATCAAAAATGAGAATGAAACATGTCAGAAAAGTATCATATAAATCTTCATAAAATTTATTTCATTTTTGATAAATTAATTATAATAAACACAATATGTTATACAAACATACACATTCTTATTTATATTTAAAGTCACTATTCAAAGTAAGAAATAAGCATAAGTAATAAATGCTTATTTCTATGCTTATTTCTTAGCATAGAAATATGAATCCTATTTATATTTCTATCAGAAAAGACCTTCAAATCAAAATTTTTGTCTTAAAATTATATATTTTCATGCCTTTAGTTAAAATATTTGATTAGGTTTAATATCACATTCAAGACTATTAAATTGCTACCCTAGGCTTAACAGAATGGAATCAATATGAAGTATGTGCGATGAAGAATATGTTATCAAATTTTTAGGAAAGTTTGAATTATAGATTCTGGGACATCACAGTTCATCTAAATAAAGACAATCTGTTAGCAATTTCTGTATTATCCATCTGTGCATGGAGTCAAAGGCATTTGGGGGGGTGGAATAATTATAAACTGTTTATTCTTTAATCATGTTTATAGAAATAAAATCCTAAAATGTTATCTGTTACAAGATTTTTTTTAATTATGGTAGTTTAAATAAAAACGATTTGTTTTCTTATCAATAACTAAAATAATGATCAAAACTAATTTGTTGGAAAAGATCTTGGTAAATATTCATTTTAAGTGCCTGCCTGTACGACCTGGTACGGGTACAATATGTGTGCAGCTTTAGCACTATGTCACAATTCTGCAGACATTTTCATTTTGCTAAGTAACCAGAACATGCTGATACGAATTTTAATCCCAATTCAAGAGCTCATCTAATGTATCACTTTTATCATTGCAGTGTTCTTTACAATGGAAATGCTCAAAACATCTTGATCAATCACTCTAAAGGACTATTCATAAATAGGACGCACTGTCTTCCTTATGTTTACATTTAAATGATAGATAAACCAATATCTACAATTTTTTAATTAGGGTTATAACTAAAGATATCTCTATGCATTTTTACAATTAGTTTTATTGTGTTTTTGATTTAAATCATCTCAACAATTTCAATATGATAGTTACAGTCTATAAAAGTTAAATAGCGTAAAATGATAAGTCATTCATTCAAGTAAAACACAATCATTGCAATTTCATAATTGGTACTTAAACCCATGTCTTTTTATATTGCTAAATAGTAGTAAATTACCTAGTTTTTAAGTTATTTAAAAATTTATTTGTCCAAAATTTGTCTACTTTTAAGTTATTTAAAAAAATGCACTCAGTAAAAAATGACAAAATGTTCAATAATTTGGAATAGAATTGAAATTGTAAATTTTAAGTGCAAATCTAAAGTGTTATCAGGTTGAAATCATTGTTTTAAAGTAAAACTGAAATCACACTTTTGGAAAAATAAAAATGGGACTAAAGTAAAGTGGAGTAAATAACTTTTTTGTGATTGAAATGTAGCTGTTACGATTATTTTTCTCATTAAAATCTATTGGGTTTATAAGGCTTACTTAGTAACTGTGCAGCCTCAGTGACCCCTTAGCCAGTATTAAGGAGAAGCATGCAATATCACTAAAAATTACATATTCTTGTTTCTTTACGATTGGCCATTAGCACAATTACGAAAAGTACACTTAATGAAAGGTTTCTTTCTGGTAATTTGGTTTCACTCGCTGTAGAACTACTCAATAGGGATCTAGAATTGGATTTCGAACCTGTACAGACCACTGGAAAGGGAATCGAATCCAACAGCTGCTCAAAGGAATAATAAATATTTACATTCCTTATAAATGCAAAAACACATTGTAAAAGCCAAAATTGCAATTAATGGAAAAGTAATTAAAAATTAAAAAATAATAATGCATGCTTTAATTTAAATTTTAATTGAAAATATCAATTTCACCTTTACAGTTTAGAAAGTAAATAATAACAGTTATAACTATTTATTTTTCCTATTCGCGTGATTATGGTCATTTTGATAACAAAAACCACTTTTTATCTTCCCTCCTGCTTAACTTCTTGGGCTTAATGTCATAAAATGGAGGAAAATAAGCGTAAACTCCGTGGATAATTGATGGAGGTCCATTATGGCATCCCTAAACAGGTATAGAGCACTTATCCTTTCTGCTTCAGCCCCACCACACCTATCTATCATGATATGTGATTACATTTTTACTCGCACGCTCCGTAAAAGTGCACTTCAAACAAGCGTCTAACAACAAAAAAATGCAGTATAACTTTTGTAATAACTCCTTAGAATAAAATATAATGCATGACTTCGCTCACTTAAAACCACAAAAAAGAAGCCATTAGTAATGATATATGTAAATGAATTTCCCCCATTTGAAAAATAGAGGTCATAAAATGGAATGGGTTCATAGTGAGAAATGTTATAAGATTGCTTTGAATAAAAGATGGGTCGTATAAGACACGATTCAGATTTCTTGGAATGAAGTCTAAGGATTATCTAATAAACCACAGAAGATGTCTTTGGAATAACTGTATCTACTTCTCCGTCGATTTGTCGGGTTCAGTAATGGATCTGGCTGAAGAGCTACATCCACAAGAAACGAATTGGTCTTAAATTATTTATAAATGTAAGCATTTTATTGGAATCACTAAGTTTTGAATAAAAAAGAATACTTTATAAGGAATGAAAATCAGTATAAGCATATTGTGCTTATGGGCTAAATCACAATAATTTATAAATGTGTTGATTTTCTGAAGCATCATTTATTCAGGATAATATTAGCGAATTTATTTTTGATAAGTGACATATACTATATTCAAACCACTGAACCGTGGAAAATACTTAAAATTTAAAAACACAAAACATAGCATTTTTTATTTCAAATATTTTATCTTATTTCATTAAATTAATATTATATTATTTTTACAAATTTATGTGAACTAGAATGCAACCAAAAGAATATATTTTCCACCTAAGCATTCCAAAACAAATTTTATTTAAAGAGATTTATGCAATTATTTATAAAGGATATGTATGATAATTTCAGTATCAAGAAAAAATTTCAAAAGATGAAAACTAATTTTACATGAAATAGGAATATTTGAAATTGAGAACAATAAATTTAATGTTAGATAAATATTGTTAGCTGTTTCTTCAAGAAACTGAAAAGTACCACGTAAAAAGCGAAGAAAACTAACCCCAAAAGTAATGTAGCATATGAAATTTAAAAATATTAATTTACTTTCAACCAAAGTTTTGTAGAAAGATATAAAAATAAAATAATAACAAAATAATTTAATATTTTTCGAAAAACATAAAATTGTTTCTTTATGATTATGAACATTTTCTATTCCTAATATTTTCAAATTTTAGTAACATTTTTGTTTTTGGACAAAATATAAATTTTAAATAACTATATACATAAATACGATTAAATCCTTACATTTTTAATTCTTCTACTGCTCATAAATTTACTCACATTTTTCACTAAAATATCTCATTCAATTTGAAATAATATTGTAAGTCAAACAACTTTATCAGGATTAAGTGCGTCCTATTTGTCAACTATAATTTCTAAGATGGATATAATTTCACAGAAAACTAACAAAAATGTAATTACTTTTATTTTTAGCCTCAAGCATTATAAGTGGAAATGAAATGAAATAAGTTTCTTAACACGTAACATGACACAAATGTTGTACTGATTTGATATAAAATGATAAATAACAAATGTATTTCTTTTACTTTTATTATAAGAGATTAAATGACGCAAACTCCACAACTCCAGTAATAAGAGTCTCTCTCTCTCTCTCTCTCTCTCTCTCACACACACACACACACACACACACACACACACACACACACACACACACACACACACACACACACACACACACACACACACACACACACACACAGATATATATATATATATATATATATATATATATATATATATATATATATATATATATATATATATATATATATATATATATATATATATATTGTGTATTTTAAAATGAAAGAATTATATTTTTACAAATTTATTTATAATTAAACACAAGAAACTATATAATTACATGACTTTAAGAATATAAATTTTTCTTTTGATAATAAACGCAAAAAATATTTATCCAGAAAATGCTAAATATATAATTTCACACTAGTTTCTAAAAATTATGAGCATTACAACCAAAAAAAAAATCCCATCATGACTGTTTGGAAGAAAGTTTAATCAGATTCTGAGTAATATTATGTATAATACATAAAATACATGGTTTCAATCTGTAATGAACGCAATACCAAAATTCAAATTGATTCTTTACTCTTTATAATATTTATAATTTAATTACTTTTCAAGAATGTGATGTGTTTACTTTTCAAGACTACAAGGATAAAGTTTAATCAGATTAAGAGAGTAATGTGACATATAAAATACAAAAGACATTTTTGTTATTTAGTAAGCACATTATACAAAATAAACTTATTTCACCTTTAAATTATTAATACTATAGCTAATTTTCGAGACATATTATATTATTTAACTTTTGATTAACTTTTTTAAAGACATGAATAGTCTACACCCATTTTTATGGGGTAAAGATTCGAGTCAGTTTTTAAAGTAATTGTTAAATTTACATCCAGTATATATTTTAATTATAAATATGAAATAATTAATATTATACATATATATTTGTAGTAAACAACACATACACACACACACACATATATATAAAGAGAGAATTCGGAATTCATAAATTATTCAGTCAACATTACGAAATGATTATCGCACTTTTTTCTTTTGGCTGGTTGAAGAACTTAATTTTGCCAAAATTAATACATTGGTAACAATTGTCAAAATCTATAATTCCAACAAATATTAAATGTAAATTTATGTAAAGATAAAAATGAAACATAAAAGTAATTTTAATAGATAAAACAGTATATTATAAGATAACACTGAAATTGTAAAATATTTGTTTATTACATGCAAATTTGTATATAATTTATTTTCTCTTTGACAGATCCTATACTAACTAATGATTATTACTTGGACTTCACTTTCCGAATGAAAGAGAAAACAGAACTCTTGCAGGAAACTAAGAGAACAAATCAGAAAAATAAAAAAAAGTTTACCGAGGAAATATAAACGTCGCGAAAAATCTTTTCAAAAGAGAACTATAATTGCAATTTTAACGCGACATTTAAGCAAATGCAACAAGATAAAATTTGGGTGAACCAACGAATATTTTTTTTTAAAAAAAACAGAAAGTTCCATTTCAATTGGGGCTCTTGGGTCACTTTTCTGTTGAATTTGTGAAACGAGAATTAAAAAAAGTGGAAAAAGTGAAAATCTTTCAATTGAGACACCCTTTCCGTTAACGATGGAGACCCCATTTATCGCAGCTCTTATCGACAGTGGATAATTTAATCGCTAATGACACCTCCAATGTCATTAGCCACATTAGAGAAGACGCGGAAAACTTTTGCAATGAGCTTCTCCTCCTCAATAGCGTCTCTTTTAGAATCCTAATCAGGGGACAATTAATGTTACTCCAGGGATCCTCTGCAAATAGCAATGCCAACTTTTCGCTTCATTCTCTACAGATATCATTTGAAAGTAAACGATAGAGTTCGGAAATTGGAATCGGCAACATTTGTATCTCTTAAAATTCTACTTTAAAAAAAGGGTGAAACCTAGAAGAAGTACTTTTAGAATATATGAACATGAATGATTTAAAAACCATTGAGTTGCATTTTACTTAAAAACAAGTATAATAAATTATATGATTTACACGAATAAGTACCTTTTATTATTAATAACTTAGTTTTATAAATAACTCACAGTTTTATATACTTCATGCAAAAGAAAATCCAGAGGCAATAAGTAATTTTATAAGGTTATCATAACTTATTATAGAATTATTTCATTATTTTTTTTATATTTAAATGTCCTCCTAGTGAATGTCATACTAATAATCGAGGAGGGGGAGGGGTCATTCAAACAAGTTCTTCCACTTGCAGCATAAAAAAATAGATTTTCTCCTCTGGAAGCAAAATTCTCTAAGTATTGCATCCATTTAGGTGAAATGGAGAATTATTTAAACAGTATTTTAGGGGTGCTTCTTTTTATGGATATTAGCTTTTTATTTTTAAATAAATATTATACAGCCTTATAGTACATGGTAAACATTAAGATTTTTTATTAACTTAGAATATTTTTATTTGGTTGATACTGTTATTTGGCATCTTACTGTTATAATTATTTTATCAGAACATCGCATTTGACCATCAATTGTTCTTTCTCATTGTTGCCTTCACTGCAGTATTTATTAACTAAGTCTACTTTCTAAGTTATAAATTAACTTAATGTTGATAGTGAAATTTATTTATGAAATTAATGATAAATCTTCTTATATATATATATATATATATATATATATATATATATATAATACGTATGTATACAATGTTGCTGATTAAAAAAGTCATGTGTTTTCTGAAATTGAATCCGCAGTTTAAATTGAACGTTTTGTAATTCGCTAGTTCTGTGATAAACCCAGGGTCAGTCGACTTGTAAATATGAATTACTTGATATTTCTTATCATTAATCATTCAAAACAAGCTATGAAAAGCGTGTAAAAAAAGGGAGGAATTTCGCATGAAGCTCCTGATTTACATACTCATTTCGCACTATATAATTATTTATCTTAATACATGGTTTCATTGTGGCTTCCCCATCATCTCTTCTAAAGAAAGTGTTGTAATATTAGAGATTTCGATTATCGTGATCTTCAAAGTCACGTGGTTTTCTGACTGTGTAATCGAAACAAGCCTTCTGAGATGTAGCCCAGACTTGCCAGTTTATGATCTGTGAATTGACGAAGATGTTATCATTTTCTCCATCATTGGAAGGTCACTGAGAGAAATGACAGATAATTATTGGGAGCGGTAGGTCAACATTGCAGGTTTACTTTTTCATAGTCAATGCCACCACGAAAATAACTAGTTAATTCCCTGTTTCACAATTGTTCTTTTGGCTCAGATGCCATTTTGTTAACTGTATCAATTATTTTCATATATTCTGATTTTTTTATTTTCTCTCGATTTCATTTTAATTGCATTACAAGTATTGTTCAAATGTTATAATTTATTTCTTATATATTCATGCAAAATTGTTTTTTAAAAACTAAGGATTATATATTTAATACTTTCAAATATTTTTACGACACCATATAATTCACTTGGTAGCTAATTCTGTTATACCCTTCAAAAAATAAAACTATGGCAACTAATGTTTTAATACGCATTAATTTTTTTTAAATTTTCAGTTTAGTAATTGACGAGAAAATTTTTTTATCAAACCCATCACTGCAACATTACAATCTCTTAATAACTAAGAAAAACAATAATTATTTCATTAAAATTTACAAAAATCTGAAGATATCAAGGAATGGAATTACTTTGATTTTATAGGTACTCAGAAATGTTTTTGAAAAAGATATTTCATAACAATAATGTTTTTATAATTTATTCTCAGAGAATTAATTCGCGGATTTATTTCATTATTTTTATTGTATGATCTCTCTACTTACATTATATAGTTTGTGACTTCATAATCAGTATTCATAAAATGTGTTACAAAAATAACATTGGGTGCTAACTTTGAAAACAAAATTACTTTTGTAATAATTTTTCTCAAAGCGGGGAGTACACAACTCTACAATTTCTTTCTCTAAATATATTCACATTTCTAGCATTTGTTTCTTTGAAGAGTTCAATTCACTGAATACAGAGTTAAAAAGACATTTAGTAATAAATTATTTCATAAAATCATAGGGAATATATATTTTAGATATTAAAAGATTAAATAATAATTACTCATGGAAGCCCGGTGGCTTAGTGGCAGCGTTTCACGCTGGTCCAATCCTCAGGCTGGGCAAGGTTGACTCAGTCTTTCATCCCTTCAGTGGGTCGATTAACTGAGTACCAAGCATGCTTGGGAACTAAACACTGGGGGTCTTACGTTAGGCTGACCACCTAACTGGGACATATGCTTCGCACCCCAGGGCCCTCGGTCATGAAAACAGTTATGGGCACTGTAGGCCTTGGCCCACATGGGCTGTCGTGCCAAGGAGTTTAGTTTAGTTTAATAATTAACCATGATTATAAATGATGCTCAAATGAATAAATTTGCTAGTGTTTAGATTTGATGTAAGTATGCTGAATAATTATTAGTTTTATACATTGGGGATCATTACCTCATTAGTAAGTATTTTAACTTCAGAAGTTTCTCCTTAATCAAAAAAAAAAAAAAAAAAAAAAAAAAACAGTTCATTATACTTCTACATATCTAAAAATAAGGTGTGTGTATATATATATATACATATACATATATATATATATATATATATATATATATATATATATATATATATATATATATATATATATATATATATATATATATATATATATATAATTCCTTACTTCTGAATGAAAGAAATAAAAGTTAAAATATACGGCAATATTTAAAAAATTAAACTTGTGATAAATTTTCTTGATAAATCAGGGCAATTTTTCTAACAAAGAGTTGATTTTTTTGAGTGCATAAAAATTTATTTACATGGATTATTTGGAGCAGTTTAATTTGTTGTTTCCCATTTTTTATATTTGTGTTACATTTAATTTGCACACAATATTGTTTACAATATAAGTCCAGTCTTGTACATTTTAAGTTCAATTAAGTATATATATTACAGTACAGGAATAACCATAATCTGTTAGTATAAATTCATTATATTCATAACAGTGGAAGCATATATGAATCACTCTGAAACTTTTAAGGTACATCCATTTTTTAATGTTAAGAGTATAAAACTTTTGAAATATTTAAAGTAGCTGCCAACAATGCACTTCTGCCGATAAATTTTACTAAAATTAAATAACACACGGCATTCCGATCAGGGCGATATAAAAATGTATCAAACTCGCTCTAACCTTATCTTAGGCCTGAAAACTAAGTTCATGGAAGTTCTTTTTTAGATAAAAAAAATAGCTAAAAGTCGCTCAAGTGAACAGGGAAGTTTTCCCACCACTTGAATGTTCAAGAAATTCAACAGCCGATTTTAATTGTCGTGGTGGGAAATGTGTCCTCTAACATTCATTTCTTGAAAAATGTCCAAAAGTCACTGAGTGATGTACTTGTAAGCTGTGTGACCGGTTTCTGTCCTTTGAACTGGATTCTTTGACAAGTCCCGCATTATAAAATAAAACGGAAAAAAGTATTTTTTCATGCAATGTTATTTTTCACCATTATGGGCTCTGGATAAGATGGTAGAAAATGTGTCCTCTAACAATCATTTCTTGAAGAATTTCTGAAAGGTACTTAGTGAAGTACAAGTAATTTATGACTGTACTTTTTTTCCTTCGAGCTTGGTTCTTTAAAAAGTCCTGCGTTACAATATAAAATGTGCCATTTGATGATATACTTGCACCATTCCGGACGAAGATGCATCTTTTCTTTTCTTGCAGGACGAATCACTTTAGGGTAGAGAGTCTTACTTTTGTTATTCAGAGAAACAATGGAATGGTTCTTAAGTATCACAACATTATTCTTAGTTTTAAGGGTTTTCTTTACTGATTCTGATACGCTTTTCTTTGTGGTACTCAGTTAAATTATAAGGGAAAATTTTTTCATAAGAAATTTTTCATAAATAGTTTTATGTAGTGCTGCAAATGCAATATTAAGTTCCTTTTGCAATACTTAGCAGATGCAGGGATTATGATCGATTAACAATTTTCGAATGGCAAAAGCGTTATCTGCGATTACAGATGACAAGGCTGTGTTGACAAGGCAGATGACAAGAACACACAGATAACTGTGTGTTCTTATTGTTGAAGGAAATTGCAACCTGTAAATCCTTTAAAATTACTAGAATGATATAGAATTTCCATTTCAAATGCTTTAGTGTTGAATAGCACTTCAAAATCATAGCAGAATAATTTCTCATGTCAGCTCTATATTTCTTTTGCCTGAGAAATTTATTTAACGCTAAACTGCCTATGATTGATCGATGAACAATCGTATGCTACGATAAACTATATTATATTTCTTAATCTATAACCATTAATATTATATATATATATATATATATATATATATATATATATATATATATATATATATATATATATATATATATATATATATATATATATATATATATATAATTTAAAGTAACAAACTGAAAAAAATTCTACTGATAATATATACATATGAATTTACGAAATTGTTCATAATAATCACGTAAAATAAAACATATCACAGATATTTCAGTTACAAAAAATTCTAATCAGACTAAATACATGTCAGATTTGATTTTTGAAACAGTAGGAGGGCTTATAGAGTGTTCTCAAGTTAGATTCTAGCCTTTTGAAATCATTGCGAATGGATACTAGTCTCCTATTTCCCTGCTTCTTGATGAACGGTAGGTAAATATGTTTTCTACCCCCCTCCCACATTGCACCCACCTAAATAAACGCAATTGTAGAGGTTACAAGCGTCTTCTGTTATTCACCAATGGCTGTGATCGAACCCAAGGCTTTCCACTGCACAGCTCTACCACTGGCCTAAGCCGAGTTGCTGATTGCAGCAGCATTGTTCAGACAATGAGAATAGCTGTATTCAATTATATTTTCAAAGTTAAGGAGTTAAGTTCCTTGTGCATTTGCATGAACTTTTATTTTTTCCTTCAATTAATACTTCTTCGCTTTTTATCATGTTGAAAATTGAATTTTACATGAAGCATGTAAGAGATTTTTTCTTCTGATACTTTTTCTGCATTTTCCTTTAATTTAGAATCAAATTAACTTTTTCTTTGATTATTTTAAAACTCTTGCATGTATAATCAAAAAATGAAGATCTTGTATCAGTATTACCTTCGATAAACGATTTGTGTAAATATAGCTACACTAAACATTTTTGCCTTTAAAATTCAAACAAAATAATTAAACCATCATATATATTTAAATGATGTAGAAGAGAATCTATATAATATAACTATAAATTTACACAGTTTACTTAATTTATAGTTATCAACTTTTAAAGTATTTATAATAGTTAGGTTTAATTTTCATATTTCAATGCAAATTTAACTTTTTCTTTGATTATTTTAAAACTCTTGCATGTATAATCAAAAAATGAAGATCTTGTATCAGTATTACCTTCGATAAACGATTTGTGTAAATATAGCTACACTAAACATTTTTGCCTTTAAAATTCAAACAAAATAATTAAACCATCATATATATTTAAATGATGTAGAAGAGAATCTATATAATATAACTATAAATTTACACAGTTTACTTAATTTATAGTTATCAACTTTTAAAGTATTTATAATAGTTAGGTTTAATTTTCATATTTCAATGCAAAAGTGTTTCAATTTTAGTATATTATTAAATTTTATTTTATATATTCTGACAAGAAAATATTCCTTGTAAATTCTCACATAAGTAGTATTCTTATAAAATTTAACTTTTAAGATATTAATCCTTTACAATATAAGTAATCATTTGCAAAACAAATTTTAAATAACCACTGCATTAACAATGTAGCTGGAATAAAACAGTAGTCCAGAATTTTGATAAAATTACCAATCAAAATTCTATAACTATGACAATCAATGCAGCTAATGTGTAATATATACATAATAATAATTCAATGTGCATAGGTAATAATAATCGAAAATGTATAATAAAATGTTAGAGGAAGATATTCATGTATACGGATTGCGATATAATAAAGTTTGGTCAGAAAGTTGAACTTTTAATAGTAAGGATATTAATTTAGATATAGGTATCACTAAGACAAATTGTCACACAATAGAGAGATTGTCCCACAATGTCAACTGGAACGTGTCCCGTTGTATTTTATCTAGTTTTAAACATGCCATCCTTGAAGAACATGTGGAACCGGAAGGCTCACTCGCGTAATTTACCTGCATTCGAAACCCCAGAGAAAAGCTGGATTCTTGCTGAATGTTTCATAACCTTTGATCAACTTTTATGAGGAATTTTCTGCGGCTATCATATATACTCGTATACAGCCTATTAGGTAAGTCATCAGTGTATATACACGTATAATTTTTATGTAAAATATAAATCAAAGTATCATAGTTATAAAGAATATTAATATATGGCAAATTTCCTATTAATATATTGTACGTTATACAAAAATCAAGCATAAATGCTTGCGAATAGAAAAAGGAAATCTTACATCAAACGTTCTCTTCTTATTTTCTACTTCATTCCTTTAACTTACTAAATGCTCTCGATAGAAGCCACTGTAAACACAGTAAATCACCTTAAAGTTTTGAAGCATAGTCAATAACGAGGTCGACACCTGAATCGCCTCTTCAACACTCATCCGTAGTGCAAGAACAGGGTAGAAGGCAGAAGAGAGACATTGTTCCCAAGACAATTTCGAAGCCTATGGGCCTTGTCAGCACGATAAACTTCCCTTGGATCAGGTATCGAACTTACTTACATTTTGAGCATGAAGACGTGATACCTTTATCTAGCATATTACCACAGGTCATATGTTTTAGAAAAGAAGTCCATTGAATTGAAGGATGATGATTGAAAGGTCAACATTGTAGGTGTGACCCAATTGAACTTTTCTTGGAACATAAGATACCAAAATTTAAGGAAAAACATTTGTAAAAGCAAAACATTTTTGAAAATGTGAATGAAAAAATGATATGAATGAAAAAAAATTATGTTATAGTGAAATTTTGATTATCGATGCATTTTCTTTTTTTACAATCCTATAATAAAATAGAATTCACATTAGTTACTTAATTTTGAACTTTTAATCTTATTTGTACTTACTTAAAAATATTTTAAATGCAGTTTTTAATTTAGTACGGCCCCGTTAAATACTCTGTATAGAAAAAAAAAAACTATTTCTAGTTTTAATAAGCGTTTTATTCCAAATCTAATTTAAGAAACAACAGTATCATGAAGTCGAGGAGGACAGAGTGCAAGAAGAGTTAGAGGAAGTACTTCAATTAAAAGAAATGTAATAATTCCTTCAAGGCCTTTTTTAGTTCTTCAACTGTTCTTTCGTATATCAATGTATCATCATTTTTAAGCATTGTTCTAAATATTTTCTGACAAGAATCAAATAGTAGAATTTAATATAGTATGATATGGTATTTAAATTTAATTTAAAATACAAAGATTTTTTTCCACTAAGAATGTTCATTTCATAACTCATAACGATTTCGTAGTAATATTTTACAATTTAAAATAAAAAAACAAACGTTCTAACAATTATAGTTTTTTTCTAA
Organism: Latrodectus hesperus; assembly: GCA_037975125.1. Taxonomy (NCBI): domain Eukaryota; kingdom Metazoa; phylum Arthropoda; class Arachnida; order Araneae; family Theridiidae; genus Latrodectus; species Latrodectus hesperus. The sequence goes on along the minus strand of CM075859.1, from coordinate 96,448,106 downwards.
TTTTTTGATATATTTGAAGTTGTGTCTAATGTTTTCTAACAGTATGAACCCAGACAGTTAGAAATAGAGTACAATGTCTTTATATGAAAATTGTAATTACATAAAACTATTTAACAATAATTACAATTTTCTATAAAAAAATTTTGAACTAAAATAACTATCATAATTTTTATATTGCATATAATAACTAAAATAGCGCATCTACATTACAAAGGAGAATAACTAGATATGTCCGACTGATTCAAGACGAAGAAATGAAGAAAAACACAAGTTTCCATAAATGTCCGCTCTTCAAAATACTCGTTCCATGCAACACATGAAGAAGCACTTAAACAGAATCTGAAAACGTAAAATTAGGTCGGCAAAAAGAACCTTGGATTGTGAGTGGTTTTGTAAATTCAGTCCTATCTGCAAACTTTCACATATTTCTTTAATTAGTCGTTGCTTAGCAACTGTTGATACAGTGCAAGCCAATCACATGCGACTTTATTCAGCAATACCTACATTTCAATCTAGTTTGAAGTACTATTTTAAAAGATTTCTAAGAAAGTAAATTTAATTGAAAAAATTATTATTTGCCAATTGTAATAGTAATGAATTTGAAGTTATAAAAAATTTCAATTTGTGATAATAATTTGGAAATTTTTTTAATATTGACTATATTAAACAAATAATTTATTAAAAACTCTAAATATGAAGTCATTTAATAAAAAAATAAAATTTTTTTAATATTTATCATGAAAAAATATTGTTCTCGATAGATAGGTTTAACTATAGATAGATGTTTGCAAATATTTTAAGATATTTTAATCGTTTAATCATAAAATTTGTAGAGATGTATTAATATTTGTTATCTGTTAATACTATTTTTTCCACGAAACACTTATAACATTTTATTTTAAAAACAATAATCTGTATTTACTAGACGTTTTAAAGGTTATATGATTACTTTTTTAATCAAAAATTTTTAATTAAAAATAATTTCAATAAATACAGAATATGAGAGAAAGATGCAAAATATTTTACACGTTTAGAAGTTAAATGTTTTAGTAATAGAAACTATATAAACTGTACAATTTTAACAAAAAATAATTTTAATTCATTTAAATGGAAAAGAAATACTTTTTGGATAAGTTTTTACAGAGAAAATGAAAATAAACAAATGTGTTTACAAATATGTTAAATTATTTGAAATAGAATTTTTATTAAAGAAAAATTTTGCGTTTTTCAAGGAAAGAAAAATCATGAATTCTGAGAAATATGTGAATTCCAAATGCTTAATTCATATAGCAATAAAAGATTATATTTATAAGCAACACTATATTATAAGCGGAAGACTTGAAAATATTTCAGCACTTCTTATATTGAAATATTAGTCATAAACTGTAAATTTTCTTTCATTTGGGTTTATAAATCCTGCTTCTGAAACTCAAAATCAGCATAGATTTAAAGCAACTACGAAAAGGGATCGCCAACCAACTTGTCTAGTGGTCAGCGTGCTTGACTAGGGATAAGGAGGTCCTGGGTTCGAATTCTGGTTCGGGCATGGATGTACTTTCTATCTATCCTGTCTTTGTCCTTCCCTTGTATGAATGAGGTGTGACTGGTTGTCTACCCTATAAACGGGTCCCTAGGGCAAGTGTGTACTGAGGAAGTCGGACTCCTCACCAAAATATGGTTTAGTTGAAACAATGGAGCAGCGCACCCCATATTGCCAGCCTAGCTGGCACACGACAATGAATGAAAAAGGATTTTTTAATAAAGACTTATGAAACAATTATAATTATGTGGACAGATTGAGATGAAAATATTTAAATTATTTCTCAATTAATATTTCTATAAATATCTAACTCTTTTATTTTACGAATAATTTTTAAAACGGAGATATTTTTAATCCTTCCTCTAATTTAATTTAAAGTAAATATAAAAAAGGCGTAGGGTTAAAAAGATATCTAAATTGTTTAATTAATAATTTTTTAACTGGTAATAACTTATGAATAATTAAATTACTATTTTATCTGTCATTATTGAAGTTTAATTTTTACTCAATTTTTTTTACTCAGTTTACATTTATCTACATACATATATACTTATGGATGACTCTACAGTGTATCGACTGGTAGGGTCCTTTTCCTGGATCCTTCCGATGCTTACTGATTTCCAATTTCAAGAAGTATCATTCTATTGGAGTGTGTCAGCTCAGTTATCCCCTGCGTTGTTGCTTCCAAATCATGAGATTCTTTGCTGTCGCGCCAAGAATTAGCCTAATATCAAGTTTGCCTGATCCACCATTTCCCCGCATTGTTTGGTATATTTGTTTCCGCTTCCTGTGCATTGTGTTATAATACTTAATTAAAATAAATTATTACATTAAATTTTGAAATGTATTAAAATAATGTTTAAGAAAATTTTGAATAATAATTTTGAATTAATGATGGTGAAACCAGTGAAAATTATTTGTAATTTTTTTATCTGAATAAATTTTAGATGGAAAATGAAATACTGTATTCTATTTAAGGGGTGCATTCGGAAAATATATAAATAAACAGTTTAAAATCAGTTTAATCTTTTAATGTTGTTATGGTTAAACAAGTAAAGAAAAACATAAAATTGACGAGCAAAACACACTGATAAAATATCTCTTGTATAATAGAAACTTATGATGCAATAGCAAAAATAGCTAAAGCGTGCTATTATTTTTACACAAAATAATATACTGTTAGCTCAACATAGTCATTGTTATTATTGTTAGAAATTTAACACCATTTTTACACCAAATTTTACTCCTATTGTAAAATTTTATTTCTTAAATATCCATAAAATAATAAAAAAACAGAATAATTAAGATTGCTCTCTGGTAACTATAATGAATAAGATTAAAAAAATACATGTTGGCCTATATACTAAAAGAACATCTTTCTTATGAAAATATTTTGTTAACTCTGTGTTTCTCGCGAAATGGGATTTCAGTGAATAAAAACGCTTGATATTTGATACTCGTATTGAAAGACATAAAAAATAATATTATCAATAACTCATGGTAAACGATCAAAATTTGTAATTTATTTGAACACAATATTTTGTTTCATTCGTTTTTTATTATTTAATATTGATTAAGTGATCATCATTAGAGGAAGAATTCTACACAAAGAAATAAGTGTTGCTGAAAAGGCATAAAATTTAATCAATGTCAATATACATTCCCTGATAAGTAAATAAAATCTGAATATGTTAATATTACATTATCGATTTAGAATTATCTTCTACATTAATTATACATTTTTAACATTTTAGCTACTAAACCTGTACACTTTTATTTTGGATAAATATTTTGCTCTTACATTGACATATATTTGAAAAATGGATAAATTAATACTTGAATTTTAATATCATAATTTCACAAATCCTTATGTATATATCATTCATGTTAATTTAATCTTTGACGAAACTTAAAGAATCATTAATGAAAAACACTTTATTATTGTCTATTTCGTTATTAAAAAATGTCATTGTTATTAAAATTGTTTAATTGTTTATCATCGTTATTAAAATATTTAATATATTTTATGCCCATAATATTTTAATGCATGAATGCCTAATTCATCAGGCAATTTAGTAGTGATTAACATTTGATGAGTAAAATATATAATAAATAAATAAAATATATTTATTTGAAATATATTAAAATGATAAAAAATAGAAGAAATCGTAAAAGTATAAAAAATAATTACAGTTTATTGAATTTTTCTTCCCTAACTAATTAGAGAGGATTTTGATAAAAAAATCATAAGATTTTTATAGCTGCAAAATATAATAGACTTTAATTCATTTTACATAATTTAGGGATCTTGAAAAAACTTTTTAAAGTTAAGCAAAAATAAATAGTTATAATAAAAATATAAAAATAATTAATTAATGAGTTGAAAAGCATAACAACCCATTTTTTTCTCATACATAGTTTTACATAGTATTAAAAATAACAACATATGCAGATATATATTTATAGGAAGTTTGATAAATATAAAAAATTTAAACATATATAAAATATAATTTTGAAAATTTATTTAATCAGAAATCTTCCCATGTTAATTTATACAAGTCTTTACATTTGGTTGGATGATATATTTTAATATTTTCAGACTACATAAATTAATTAATAGCGGAGTGGAATTTTAAGATTTACCTTATAATATTATTATTTCAGTATATAATTCTTAATAAGACAACTGAAAAGAATTAAATGCCAGAAATAATTTTACTTTTATGTTTCATTCAAGCTGCATAACACTTAAGTATGAAATTACCCCCTTTTTAAACTTTTTAACATTATAAGTACCAGCCATGGTTTTGGGCATTGCGAGCAATAAGAGTAGCTATACAAGGCAACCCAGAAAGGGAAAGGAAAGAAGTCTTCACGCGCACTAACTTTTTTCCTAGTAGAGTGTGCCAACAAAAATAGATAGGCTCCTAACTGCTTTATGGGGCAAACCGGAGCAACAGGATAAGTTGACTTCTTCCAGGAAAAACTTTAAATAACCTTTATTTATCTATTTCTTACTATTTTTATTTATTTACGAAAAACATTTCTTCGGATTTTCAGTACATATTAAAGTTTTCCTTTAGCTTTCTAGAGTCATCTTACTTTTTGAGAAAAAATTTGTTTGAAATTATTTATTAAAAAATCAAACTATTGACTAAAACATTAACATACGGAATTTTAATTTCATTTAGGGGAATTTTTTTTCTATATTTATTGGTTAATATTTTATATAGATGTTACAAAAAACGTGAATCGATAGATTCTTGCTATAGTGAATTGATTTATAAATACGAAAAATACTTTACTCTCGACATTTCTTTTGCCAAACTCATTTAACAATTCTTTTCCATCTTTCAATAAAAAATGTTTTCGCAATATAAACTGAAAAAAAATGAAAGAATAGCTGAATCCTAAATTTTCCAATTCTAAAAAATAATTGAAATGATATTTTTTCAAGATATTTAGGAAATAGAATACAAAATTTCATGTGAAGATAATCTTAAATAGAAGTATTTCTGTACGATTTCATCAGGAGGCATGTAACATAACATTAAAGAAAATCTTCACTTTTGACAGTTTGACTTATAGCATTCCACAAAATTTTATAGTAGTTGAAAATTTTTTAATTAGATAGAGAATAAATAATTTTGCCATAGTTTAATGCTGAAAGCCATGTAATGCAATAAATTACAAACATTTCACATATTGACATTTTAAAATATTTAGAATAAATACTTAATGGACTAGTTTATAATATTATTTTTCTTTATACAATGAAAGGCATGTCATATTCCTATATTTCTAAATGTCAAAAAACATTCCTTTGAGGTAAATGAAATGGCAGCATCATAAGGCAATGGTCGTCATAGTTCCCCTTGAATCTCCCAATGTTTGGAATGATTTGCGAACCAAACAATCTCACAGCAAAAGTCATTCGACTTGGAAATCAAAAGAAGCTAAGCACACTCTACAATACGTTTCCTTATAAGCATATAGCATAATACTTTCTATCGATGGAAGGGATGGTTGATAGTTGATGACGATGTCAGTCTTTGAACTGAAAAGCAACGTGTTCGATCTTGATTCAGTCAGTGATCGTCATATTGGCAATTGTTTAGCCGCGTACACTTATTTCTTTTATTCTTCTATCCTTGGCGTGGTATTGAAGTTATTTGAAATGTCACTGTGCTATTTCGGAGTAATTCAGAATATAAATCCCATCATTCTTTATATCTTAAAATACACCACGTACATTATTAAGAACATATTGTATATTCCCAGATGATGCAGGTATAAAAACATAATTACTCACATATGTCTTGACATTAAAGATACTCCAGAAGTACACAGAAATCGAACACGAAAGAAAAAATGCCAACAGTAGAACATGGTCAAGCATTCTATGCAAATTACATGAAGGCACCTGATGATGCCACTATGACGAGAGCTTAGAAGAGAGATGTATAATGACCTCTGGCAAAGAATGAAAAGTGTCGTGTATGACACGACCTCATAGGTATGACACAGAGGATGCATGTGGATGATGTTTCACCGGCTGCTTGGAATGGGGCATAAGCAGATAGCAGTAGATGAGGAAATCAACCAAAGTCTAAGCTCTAGGCTGTGGCAAAAAATTCTAAGATAATGTAAATGTCAGTAGACGCTAGAATAGAAGTGGCCCCCGAGTAACAATATCAAATATAGACCGGTATATAAGCAATAATGGCCAACGTCAGGTATCATATGCCATAGGTACGACAATTTTAAGACAAAACGTTTACAGATGTTGGGACAGGAAGGCCTATATGCGCTCTGTCAATTAAAATATATATTCTGCTCACAGAAACGACAGAAGTTAGCCTGGAGTAGAGAACATAAAATGTAAACACAGTCACGGTGAGCTTGCTAAGTGTTTTCCAACGAGTGGAAATTTAGTGTGAAGTTCAACTCCCGTTAGACGTTCATATGGATAGTCTCAGGTACACAATCCACCAAGACAACATTAATGAGCGCCAACGTTATGGTGGTGCAGGAATGCGCGTTAGGGTAGGAATTATACTGGGATCCACAACAGATCTCCATGTTCAAATCGGAACCATGACAGGCCAATTGTATCGGGACATCAATCTGGAACAACATAAACATTTGTTCAGTGGAGCCATGGGCACTGAGTTTGTGTTTATGAATGACAAAGTCCATCCTCACCGTTTGAAAATAGCCAACGACTGCTTTAAATCGAAAGATATAACCTGGAATAGCCAGCATTCATACCGTTCTTGAAGCTAACAGAGAATATGTGGGACATGCTTGCCCGACAAATCTCAGTCCGTCAACAACCTCCTACCGAACCTTCGGAGAGAATTATTAACTATGTGGAGTTTTCTGCCTCAAATACAGCATGAAAATGTGATCCTCAGCATGCTTGTTGTACGGACTGTATTTCCTGGTATGAGAGACGACATATGCTGTATTTACTGTCATAGAAACAACTTACTTATATATATATATATATATATATATATATATATATATATATATATATATATATATATATATATATATATATATATATATATATATATATATATATATATATATATATATAAATTAATAGGAAAACAAATAATGGTTACAATATTTCACAATAATAGACATTGTAATTCAATATGATACAGTATCTATGCATTCACAAATTTACCCTATAATATCAGAAAATTTAATAACATATCTGTAATTACTTTTTTTGCAATTAAATGAATGTTCTATTTCAAATTTATGTACCAAATTCACTTAAGGAGATTAATGTCTCTTTAACTGTAATCAAACAGCGCGGCTTATTACTTATCACGTCAATTATCTCTTTTAATGAAGGTCTACATTAAAAACATCTTGTTTTCTACATTCTTTCATTTGTTAACGGAAGATATCTATGATCTTTCTTAATTACATGTGTTCACTAATGAAAAGGAAACTAATCTTCGTTTAATAAAGAATACTTTCCTTCTCTGAATTAAGTATTTAAATGAATCCAATTATCTATATATAAATGTGTGTTTCCTATCGAGGAAATCAATAATTATTGATCTAACGATTTTTTTATTAAATAACAAAATGATGCATTATTTTACGACTGAAGTATAGGAAGGACTTCATTAGGTGACCATAAAAATAATGTCTAATAAATGCCCCTAAAGAAGTTTTCCAATGCTACAAACATATGTCATACATGTTTCAACTGTAATTTCTTTAAAGATTTATTGCTATTTATATTGAAATATTTTGTAAATTCAAGTCATTTAATGATATTGTACAATAAACTTTTTTTATGCAACGACCGGCTGTTAGACTTCTAGCGCTACCAAGAGCAGAAGTGATTGCACACCTTATGGAGAGAGTTGGTGTGCCTTCCGAAAGAGTTCTCGCCATTGAGAAGCAGAGACCAAGTAGAAGACCTTCAGACTTGACCTACCAGCTTCAGAGGTATTTCACATGGAGGACACTGCGACGTATTTAACATGCCCCAGCAGCCATAACAAGCACGACGGATCTTTCATCGGATTCGAATTCACTACCTTCCGATAACGCAAACGAAAGCTCGAATTAATCAAGACACCGCGGTCTCGTAAAATAAATGGTCGAAGGGTGTGTGATCCAAGTGATATTAATTAACTAAGATTAAAAATGCCTATCATTGTCTAAGCTAATTCTTATATTCTTGCTTACATAATCTTGGTTCTATATTAAAAAAACGCATTTTTCCAACTTAGTAAAATACAAAATGCATAGCATGAATCATTATTTTAATATTTGTTACACAGTCAGTAGTATCACGAGTAATTATAATATAATTTATCAATCGTTTTACGAATATCTCTACAATACTTAGTTTTATAACATTTTAATAGCAGAGCAAAATTTGGTTTATTTATTTAATTCTTAGATTGCGAAATGAATAATCTAGAATTGTAATAAAATTGCGATAGTAATAACATACGCATCTGAAGAAGTAGCGCCACTCTATTGATTCTCAAGAGTGTCTCGTCGGTAGGGAGTAAGGGCATGGGGAAAATCAAAGTGGTCTAAATTAATCCGATGTAGTATCAAAAAGCAAAAATAAACTTATTTGTCTACTTCATTCTGTTTCAAAAAATTTAGGGGTGTTTTCATGATATTAGTTTTATAGAAACTGTGGATATAATTTTGCAATTAACTTATTTAAAAAAAATTGTTTGAAATGAATGAAGCAAATTAGGTTATAACAGTAAGATTATCAAAAAATGAAAGCATTTAAATTCCTTACAACGTGTAATACTATATTCTTTTCGCATGATTTACTGAACAAAACCCAGTAGGCCCCGCTCGTGAACATCGAGCAACTAACAAACAAGCCAGCAAAAAAAGGAAATGAAACCCAAGCAACTATCTGAAATGGGACAATGATGTGTACAGTTAGTAAATATCACAGATTCTAGATGCTAAGAATTTTATAAATGATAATTAATAATCTCTTTAGTAATATAAGATGAAAAGCAAAAATGTAAATTTGTGTCTACTTCATAATTTCAACATTTTCATGTAAGCCAGTTGATTTAAAAGAATAGATAGATTTCTCCATAATGAGTGAATTTCAAATTCAAAAACAAAATATCGATGTGGCAACAATAAGGCTTCTATTGATTCCTTAAAACATGTGTATTTAAATGTAGGAAGCAAAATCTTTGTTACGTATGTCAGCCCCATTTAAGGTATGCGTGTCAATGAAACACAATTTAAACGTCAGACAAACTCTCTAATGAGTAAATTTGGATTGGTAAATAAATCGAAAAACCTTTTTAATTGGTAATTATAAAATTAAAGATTATTTGGCATAAACTATTGCATGTAAGTGATTGTAAAATTTAAAACTTGTATTCCCAGGTTTAAGATTCATATGATTTCAACAATAAAGCTTTAGAGCTGCCGATTTAATTCAGTTCCAAAGAACAAAGCAAGAAGTTTTTGCTCTATTTTGTTTTGAAAACTTGGCATTTGATCCCTCGTTGATGAATCCGTAGAAAAATCGAATGAATGTGGAGTTTCCATCAAAAGTTGTGGACAGTTTCCACGATTCTGTTCAAATTCACATGGATGTTGTTGGGAGGATTTACATATATCTACTCTAAGTGTTACGGAATATTATCTATGATAAAGTTTAGACGTAAAATTATTGGAAACAATCAGGGCATCTTTAATTTGAGGATAGTTTTTCTTTAGGAACAAGTACAATTGTTCTGCCATTTCATTTCAAAATGTAATAAATAGCTTACAATCACCTGATATTCTTCTCTATTTATTTGAATGAATTTTATAAGTATTTAATTTTCTAATATGATCCTAGATTATTCTAAGTTATTTTGATTGCGTCTTGAATTATAGATAATAAAGAGCTCAAAATTACATAAACACTGATATCAACTTTATTCTAATAGCTTTTAGTAATAATAGAATATTTTATGATTCTAAAAACAAAATTTTCTTCTCGTAATTCCTAATTTGATGATTTTAATGAATGCTTGTATCTATTTCCTATTATACTTTTTATCTCAAGTTTTTCACTTATGAGCATAAATAATTGACATACTTTAAATATTTAAAGTTGGCTAAATATTTTATTGTTACTTATTTATAAATAGCAAGTTAAATAATATCTTAAGTAAGAGAGATTTCAAATAAAATTTATCTAAAACACATTCGTTTAGATTTCTAGATTAAAAAGATTACTCAAAAAGAGAGATTTTTGGTAAGAATACATTTTTGGTAACATTATGAAGTCTTCGAAATTCATTTTTTTTGTTTACGTATTTTATGCAAAACCTTCTTTATGTTTCTTTAGTTGTAATAAATGATTACCATTTTGTTATTTCCCAGAAAAGACAAATACAGTTTTTAATATGCCAAAAGCAATTATGCACGTTGTCATCTCAAAAAAGAAAATCCTCATCTATACAAAAGTTTAATTAATGAATAAGAACAATTCTACTTCAGCGGAGGAATTTAATCTTGTTCCTTCATCTGTTCTCAAATGTCCTTGCAATTTTCAAAGAAAAACGTAACAAATATAATTCAACTATGCCACCGCCATTTTCGACAGCAAAAGAAAATTGTATCCTTCCGATTGGTAATTCGAGTAACCTTTCATAATACTTTGTGAAGGGATTCAACTATTTGATGTGTGGTGATTTTTATAGGAAGACCTTTATTTTTCTTCTCTTTTGATACCGTGATTTGATACAAAAACTTGATTTTATGTCATACGCATTAACTTTAAAAACATTTTTCTTAGGAAATGGAACTTTTTATCTATATAAAATTTTGTGATAGTTATTAATAAATTAAAAAACAGTTTTGGGTAGCATAACTTCAAATCAATTTTCATTTCACGATTTTATATGTGCATTTTAAATAAAAAAATGTATTCCTATGAGAAAATTAATTTTTACATTTTCTAAATCTACATATTATAACTAGAATGAAAATGTAGAGGCAAGAATTTATATCCTCCATAAAATCTAGAAATTTCTTGGAATTCACATAATTTATGTAAAATTAGCTCATAATAATCGAAAAATTTTAATTCCGATGACTAACAAGTAATTTTGGATCAATATCAAAAGATAAAATGAGTTCTAAGTTGGTAATTTCTTGTCCAAATTTACACATCAATTATTTTTTAAACCATTTTAACCCATGATTAGATAAAACCGTATAGTTTATATCAACTTCATGGCTAATATATTCCCAAATTAAAAAACAAATCCTCTGCCTGGAATCATGATGTGTTCACTGAAATCCTCATCTTTATTGGGTGTTACTTTCAATCCATGCCACTGTTGATTTTCTAACCAAGTTATATATATATATATATATATTAAAGTGTGAATACATTTATTATCACATGAACACCCTGAATAATTCGGTAACTTTCACGTTACCAGATTATCTCACTTTTTGCACATTTTTAAAATTTGAAGACTTTTTTCAAATTTGAAACTATTAAATATTAATTCTAAAGAAATTGAAGCAAAATACCAAGACATAATGTTTCATTCCAAAAAGTTACAATAATTGAAATATTGCATATTCCACTGCTAAAATTGCAAAAGTGTGTAAATATTTACTAGCAGAAAAAATATGAATAATCTAAATAGTATAAGTAACTTAATGTTTTTCAACAAATTTTTAAATTGCGACACTTTCTTCAGATTTTGAAACTATTGAATCATTATTCCAAAGCAATTCATGCAAAATCTTGCAATTGTAATTCTTTCAATGAGCAAAATTTAAGAAATTACAATATTGCATAGTTTATTTTTATTATTCTTCCACTATTTTTACCAACTGATTGAAGGAAAAAATAAAAAGAGTTTCAAATTTTTTTTATAAAATTATATATATATATATATATATATATATATATATATATATATATATATATATATATATATATATATATATATATATATATATATATATATATATATAACTCTCTCGGTATGTTAAAAATTATTAATGTAGAATAGAAATGTATACTTATAATATAATAACCTAATGTTTATAACTGGTACAGTTTTAATAATTGATGCATGTTTTTTCAAAACAAATGAGTTTTGGTATTGGATGCTTTATTTCTCCCGGCAAGGATTTTTAAAAAGCAGATGAATGCTGGTTCTTCGCTATTACTATAAAGATTACCCACTTTTCGTTACATCCACGATGTTGTGGTTTGACCAGCACTTGATGCCTTTTCAGGGCTCGTCTGCAATCTTCAGCATGTTGTTGGAACAATCTCCTTAGAAGACTTGCTTACACAAAAAGGAGTGTAATAAAGAGTTTCTTTTTATGTTGGTATAAATTGTCATCAATTTTTTTTTATTTCAGAAGGAATAATTTTGTTTTAAATGCTTAACTAATTTCTATAATAAATTTGCTAAGCATATTTTTTACAAAATTTATATAAAAAATTATTGTGTGTATTGTTTTATAAATAATACGCAGGTATATTCTATAAAAAGAAGTTACAGGTGCATCAATGTTTGCATAAAAATTTTTATGATAAATATTAGAAAATGTGAACATAATTGATTTTCTTGAACACTATAAGCTGGAAAAGAATATTTTACTGTTACCAATCATTTAATATTCAACCAACAGACATTTCAGTAATTAATACATACAGCATATTCTGAAATACTAGTTGTCAAAATATTAGAAAAATTGAAATCATAAAATTTGTAACTTTAATGTAATTAATGCATAATATAATTAATACATAAAAAATCGGATCACTAAATGGTGGACCGACCGGCTGAATTTATAAAAGTAGAAATTATAGAAATTATATCTGAAAAATGTATATAAACAATATGCTTTGTAAGAAATCTAATCAAGATTATTGACTTAGTTTAAATTAAAAATTTTACTATCGATAAGAAAACAACATTTTTTTAAAACAGAAAATTTCCTTTACTAAAAGTTGAGATTGTAGTTTTTATCATATACATTTGTGATTCGAATTTATTTTCACTCGATTAGATATCATTGACATTTATTATGAGAGAATATCTCCCTCTAAATTATGCACCTATATTAAAGGTTCGTACTTCTAAAATGCTATAGATTCAAACTGTATCATATTAGAAATTTGTGATGAAAAAAAATGTTATTTTTTCACAAGGAAAATGTCAATTTTAATATTGGACAATTACTTAAATATATTTCATTAGCTACTGTTAATAGCAAACTTGTTTCTTTCACAAATTGTCAAAACTGAATATCTGAAAAATAAAAATTATAGAAAATAATTTTATTGAATAAAGTTTGTTTCGAATTTAGAAGTTACAGTTAATGTAATCTTAAAAGTCTCCCATGGGCCCAGATCCAGACTACAACGCAAGGACAGAAATCTTTTCAAATAAAGAGTTACAGCTGAAAATTAATAAGCATATTTTATGAATTTTTCTGATAATTAAAGCTAACTTTACTATGCAAAATGTATTGCAAACAATGCTATTATTCTTCGAAAAATTCAAATTAAGGTAATCTTTGTTTAATAATTTTACATTCATTTCAAACAATTGCAATATCTTTTTGAAATAAAATATTTTCTTTACTGTTACAAAATCAATTCTAAATTCTCAGACAGTTCAAAATATTATACTAAATTAAATATTTCACATAGTTTATCATGGCATTATTTACATATTGTAGTTTCTCCTTGAGGTTATACATTGAATTTTGATTAACTTATAATTTCAAATGATTTTCTATTTTTAATGTATTTTGAACGATTTAAAAAACTGTTTTTACAACAACATATATTTTATTTAAAACTATATTTCAAATATGCATTTCATAGCAGCTATATATCATAAATATAAATGTGTCTGATTTATCTTAAAATGTAAACGTTTTATATGATTCCCTACATTTTCGATAAATTATTTTGAAATATAAGATTAAATTTTTCCTTGATCATGTTTATTAGCTTTTATTAATAAATTTAGAATTCCTAGCTAGTTCACTTTAATATTGAAATGATTTGCTGGTTTCAAATCAACTGATTACAAATTTAAACTGAATATGATTTCCGAACAAATTGATAATTCTTTGTTCCATATTTAATTTTTCATAACAAAAATAACTTTCTGAATCAATTTAAAATGTTTACTTATAGGAATTAAATAGTTAAGGACCTAATAAAGAATTATTATTAAAAGTATTTCACTTTAAGTTATATATTTCTGAAAAGTGACTTTTACCACCTCTATCTAGGATCAATGATTGATTAAAAAAATTGTTCAGCTAAACTATAAGATTTTGACGAGTTTCCTTGTGGATCTTATAAGCATTCTTGATGTCTATCGTTACAACAACCTCCGTGTGAAGAGTCTGAAAACTCTATACATTGTGTGGAAATTTATCTGTAAAATATTCTGTGGCCAAATCTTACTGATTCCGAAAATGTATTAATTTGACGTACTTATTTCATTTTATTATGCAACATTTGTTAAATTAAGCAAATAAATGGAAATATATATTCAAAAATACATACAATAAAAATGGATAAAAATTAAAAGTGGATAAAAATTTATGACCCTATAATTAGAGGAAACTAACACACATTTCTTCAATAACATCACTTTTGTTAAAAAATTTTTAGCCAGAGAACTATTTTTTAAGAACTGTTAATAATTTGAAAAATGACAGTTAATTTATTCTGACTTAAAATTATATCCCAAATAACAAAATTAATGGGTTATATTTGATAAAACTTTCATGCAGACTGACAAAATATATATCTATATAAAGAACAAGTTCGGATAATGGGTGAGATGAATTAATTTGGTTTACTTGTAACTAGTTTCGAAATACAAACTGTAAAAGAATGTGTTGTCTTGTGAGTGTGTACACTGCTGCATTCAAGAGAGAGCTTCCGAGGCAGTTGCATGCTCTATTATGACAGCTATCATTACAAGATTGGTCGGCTCTAATGTTTAATACAAATCCTCTCTCTGTCGGCCCCATGATTTCACCAAAGATAGATACAACTAACACGTCCTGCAGCCTCATTCGTCTGCTACAATCTAATCCGTACAAAGCTATTGGAATGGGACAGCAGTATTATATTGCGAAAGTATATGGGTACATAATAATGTTATTTAGATTATACAACAAAGTACTTTTCAAATTAATATCAATTTCACTTGAGTAGAACTGAGATGACTAATTAATTGTGAAAAGCAAGTTATTGAAATTAAAGGCAGAATAATAAATAACTCTTATTACAGACATGTATATTTTGTGTTTACAGAATTATCTGATACAGAATGCTGCAGAAATTTTAGATTAATATGCTTTAGATATAAGAAAATTAATTTAATATTTGAATGGTGAACAGTTATGTATAAAGCAATCTATAATAAGATCAGCAGAACACAATACAATAATGAATAAGCAGAGTACAAATAGAAGCAAAAGTCTCCACAGCTAAACGAGGAATTATCAAAATATAAGTTAATTAGGAAAATAGTAATAAAGTAAGTACAAATGAAAGCAAGTACTAGCAAAATCAGTTTCCTCAAGGGGGTTAGTTGGAGTCAACTTCCCCTGCTGATTCTGATCAAAGTCATGGTCATGCAAATTCCACCTTCTCGATGAGGCCATTTTAATAGAAAGGGAGAGTGAATGTTGTACAATATCCTAATAACTATAAAGAGCGTGAATGCTTCGCAAGGTGAAACAAAAGTCATAAGAATTGTTAAAAACTCCATTATAATATTTATAGTCCAGATTTTGTTTTTTGCACTTTTCTGTTTCAAATCAAGTTTATTCAGTGCTAATACTCTTGTAATTAAATTTTACTCTTTCCGTTTCCTTCATTTCTTTTTTCATAATTTTTTGCACTTCTGATTTATGTAATTTTTAATGTTTTTCTGGCTTTGAAGTCATTCTCGTTGAAGTTCACTTTCTCCAAATCTTAAAACGTGAGAAAAGTATTAATATTCCGTAAAATACTGAAAAACTTATCAAGAATTTACATCTTTATTTCATTAAAACAGAGCAATTACAGCTACAAAAACTCCCAACATAATCAAGAAAAAAAAACAAATTTGGTTAAAATTTTGGAAAATAATTGGTATAGATTTTTTGAGAAAGTCTTTCATCATTTGAATAGAAATCAAACACTTATAAGTTAAAGATAGCTAAAAATTCCAAGACAAAATACTCAAAATGTAATTAAATTATGTTAGAGGCCATCTTTGGCCACGTTATATATATTCATTCACATATTACATTATTTAACTATTTTTAAATATACTTATAATTTTTAAAACTTAAAATTTGAGTAGAATGAAGACTTTCGAACCTGTATCAAGACATTTATTTAAACATATTTATCAAATTATTTTTAAAATTTTTGTTAATGTATGTGAATTACAGTTTTATTGGTGTTAATGTGATTCATATCGAGACATTTACAGTTATATAATGACTTCATATCAATTACATACATTTTCATGTATAAGTTTTCATTAGACAAATTTCCATAACACACATCTTTACAAACTAAAAACAAACTTTACACCTCTCCAAAATCTATACATATAGGATATAATTATATAGCCAATACGATGATTTAAATATTTTATATACATGTTTTCTTAATAAGGTACGTTATATATATATATATATATATATATATATATATATATATATATATATATATATATATATATATATATATATATATATATATATTAAAATTTACTAAATTTATTTTAATTATTACAACAAATTAAAAAAAAAACTTTTGCATATCCTTGCTTTTATTCTTGTATTTTGTAAAACATGTTTCTTGATTCCAGTAATCTATGTGTTCACCGTCTGAGAGGAGAGAAAATTTTAAATGTATTTAATCCATGAAATGTATTTAACCTGAAAAATTTAATTTGAAACAAATGAATTACTAAATTTCATTTCTTACTCTATAACCGACCAATTTATTTTCAATAATGTTAGAATGTTGTTTAAATTTATGTTGTAATAAATGCCAAAATGTTGTGTGTATACTTTTAAAAAAATTCATGGTTAAATATGTTTTTCTCTATAAAATGCCTTATACTTTTCAAGGCATCTTTATATGTCAGAACTCATTGTAAAAGATTAAAATAGCCAAGTCAAATGGAATGAATTCAGTGAATAACTGCACACCCATTTAATTGTCTGGAAGAGGCGAAAATTTCGCTATATAGAATTTTTTAGATTATTTTTATAGGTGGTGGTCTAAAATTACTAATTATTCACCACATTGAATGCTATTTCATTTTTATATAGGCCTATAATAGTTAAAATAATGAGAAGTGTTTTAAAAACTTATATTTAAATACATTTAAATAAAGCTTGAGCTTCATATAATGTCCAACATACTCAGAAATACTTTATTTATTACATTATATTTATTTAAATGTAATTAATCTATTATTTAAATGCAATTAAATATACACACTTATATTTAATTATATTTATATAAATAATAGTTTTATTATTTAAATTATATTAAAAAATTATACCCTAAGAACAGCTTCTTTGAACCTCCCAGTTGGCTGGGTTTTGTTAGACGAGTCCCGATAAAAGAACATAACCGTTTCGAATGTTTATTCGAAACGGCTTTTCCGCTACTGTAATAGTCTTCAGCGAATTTTCTAGTGAGAATAGAGAAGCTCTTTCCACCTACATATCCGATATTTTACATTATATCCCTAATAAAATAAAGTTCTTTAATAGTTTTATTCGTCAAGAAAAGAAAAAAGTAGCATTGCCTCAAAAAATAATAGAAAACCTATTTACATTTAAAATGTACTTTGGTTATATTATTGAATTGCATTTAAAATTCAGCTATGAAAAGTTGTTTCTTGCGGCCAATGCATCCTTTCCTTCATTTGCATGGACTCCTATTTAAGGTGGAATAGCTTAATAACCGAAGTGAGACATATCATTCGATTATGTGTCGGGGAGAGGAACGTGATGTACGGGACACAGGTAATGACGGCAGATCTTCAAGGAGATCTGCCTTATTTCACATTATACTCTCCACAAATTCTTCCCTGGCCAGTTTTCGAAGACGCTGCCATTTTGATTAATGATGCCGTCGATGCATCATTTTTCAAACTTCGTCGAGCAACTGATGATACGCTTTGGCAATTTTATTTTCTTACTTTTTTCCACAGCACTTTCAATTCGTGACAGCCCCATATGTTTTCTTCCAATGCATGTACAGCGATAACGGAGCTCGCAGAGAGTTTCAGGATGCTCTTCCCTTGAATAATCTTGTAACTTTTCTTTCTATAGATAGGATTTATAATTCAACTTTAAAATATATAACTGCCTGAGTTAATGTATATCTTAATTTTCAGTTTTTCGGAAAATCCATTTACCAGTATAAAAATTTTTTAATTATAGCGTCACTAAAGAAGCTATTACTTAAATGAATTTTGAAACTTATTTCTTAGTAAAACATAAATTTTTCACAAAATCTGGTGAAATTCATATTAAAAGGAATGTATAAAATGTTTCAAACAACCGTAGCACATGTTTACAAAGATAAAAAATTAATTTTATGAATATAATCTGCAAGTTATAATTTTTTTGGCATGACATAAATATATTTGGAAAAATTTTAGGAAATTATTCATTCATTTTAAATAAAAATTTTATGTATATATTTATTATAAAATCTAGAAGTGCATAAGCCCATTGTATACATTCATATCCAAAGTTTCCATGCCTTAGAGTAGAAATTTCAAGACAGATTATTCATAAAAACAACGTTTCTCAGGATCTGTACAAGAATAAGCAAAATAAAAATATTTTACTCTGCATTTCAGCTTAAATGACACTTATAATCATGAATTGAAATAAACCCAATCATTTCGAGTAATTATTATATATATTTTATAACTAATATAGTTTTTGCAAAATTGTATAGTATAATTTCTTTTTTGCTAGCAGCGTTAATCGTTGAAAAGATAGAATACATTTTCAATAACAGTTCGATATGTTTTTTCCCCGAATATATTTCTAAGATAATTTGTAAAAGAAAAATTAAAATACTTGTTTTCAATATGTGCTTGAAAGATGAAATTTTTGTAGTCAAGATTGAATGATACATCTATTTCTTTTCTGATTTCCAATTGAATAAATGATAAAAAGTAAAATAGATCAAAAATGATTCCTTTGCATTTATTAACGAAGGAATCAAATATTGCAATTTTTACGCTCTTTTTTTATCTTTAAATACACAGGTAGATACAGAAAAGTATCAAAAGACAAAAAGTACTTGACGACGGTGCTTGGTGAAGTGTAAATAGGCGAGAAGATTTTCTCAAAAAGGCTTGAGAAGACGAGAAAAGAGGAATTCATACTTTCCGTCTTTGTGGCGTTTGGGGTAGAAAGAAGCACTGAAGCGTATAAAAGAACAGAATTTTATTTTAAAAACATTTCCAAAAATAGCAATAACATAGCTGAAAATTTTAAAAAATCTATGACCGTACGTGAGATCAAAAGAATTCAACAAATTTCTATAAATCGATTCTTTACATTGTTTTTACGCAATTTCTGGGTTAGATCGATATCAAACTTGGTACTTTGTAGAAAGAAATACATTAAACAAATCATGAAATAAAGAGATGAATGAAAAATCAATTTGCATTTAAAGGTTCTTATTTTTGTCGCTGCAAGTACACATGCCGTGTTAGTAGGAGGAAAAAAAATCATTTTCCAAAGTTCTTCACACTAACAAGTTTTTGAAAACTGTAAGCATGCGGAGTTGTATTAGCATAAGGGAATAAAAATCAAATAGGCGAGTAAATGCTTGCATATTTTATTCCTCTATTTGAATTATTTATAGTGATTTGTAAAATACAGACTCACATATCTTCTTTAATCATTTAGTACTTTATACTTTTGAATTCATGTAGTATTCATTACCCATAATGAGTCAACAGCCGACCACCAATTTAGCTTAAAAGAATGGGAAAATTATACCAAACACAAACTCAATTATACGCAATAGAAACTGAACATATACTTAAAAAGCACCGCAAAAGAGTTTCTATAGATTTCATTTTAAAATTTAAATCTAGTAGTAACAGAAATATTTTAATGCAAATCTAACGACAATAAGGAGCAAGGATGTAAATTTATTATTAATTATTTAGCTGGTATTACAGTAGAAAAAACAATAATCACTCAGCAAAACTTATAAAAGGTATAATTTTTACTAGCATTTCACAGAAATAAATGATGCTACGAAGATTAAATAAAACAAAGAGAGGATTACAACCATCGGCTAATAACACAATATGTGTTCCATGTCGGAGTATATAATCGATGCTTAACAACCGAGCTACAATGAACTTCACATGAATACTTTCTAAAATGCAATAATTCTGCTCCAAGAATAAGAATCCTATCAAAATTTCCTTTAAGTTCTGTAACTGAGCAGAAAAGAGAGTGGGTACTTACAATAAAGTAATGATTCTAAAATTTTAAAACTCCATTAGTTAAAAAGAACGTTAGAAGAAATTATTGCTAAATATTTCATAGCAGATCTGGAGGAAATTGTAAGAGTAATTAAAATTCAATTTCATATAGTTTAAAAAGTTTTGGGGCATTAATGTTTTTAATGATAAATCAGATAGTAAATATTAAATTCAGTATTTATCGTAATGAAAATTTGTTTTTCCTAAAAACATTACATAAGTTAGAAAATTGATCTGGTATTTAGATAAGAATATAGTAGATTAAATGAACAATTTTTTGGAGATAAAAACCATAATTTTCTGTTTTAGATTATTGAAGTAATTTTTCCTGATGCACATAAAAATATTGCATTCAGTTAAAAGAAGAATATTTAAAAATTTTAGTGAATAAAGAGTAATAAAAATTATAAAACAATTTTATCTAAAGGAACAAATCGCCTATCAAGTAGAACAATTAAAAAGTACCGATATTGAAAATTTCATTCAAATCAGCTTAGAGCGATATTAAAAATGTGTTCATTTCATTGATTTGTCATTAGGCAGATTTTGCTTAAAATGTAAGGGAGTATTAATTTTACTTCTTGGATTAAAATAGAAAAAGTGGTTATTGAATAAGTAAATTGCAATCATAAGGGAACTCTTTACTTAAAAATAACATTTCTTAACAAAACAAGTGCAATAACAAAATACAGAATGCAAATAATAATTAATATATTATTATTATTTGTTATACATATATTATTATTATATATATTATTATTTGTATGCTAGTAGTATTTTCATTTACTTATTTTTAGAACAGTAATTCTTAAAACAATAAACACACACACGCACACACCTTATGCAACTTTATTTATCAAATTAATTTTCGTTCCTTATTTTGATCTATTTAAGGTTATTTGGATTTATAAGAAGTGATAGTATTTATTTAGAAACAAAATTTCTTTCATGAATAGCATCTTACATTCTTTCAAAAATGTTATTTGGTTTTGAATTCAAAATTTTAATTTTATTGGATTATTTTTAAATCAAGTTTTTGTAAAAAAAGTACTTAAGCTGGAGTGTAAATAGTGGTAAATAATAGTAAATGTGGTTTCTTCAGTAAAACAGTTGGAAGGTTTGATTCCAATAGTGATAGTCGATTCTTGTGTGTAGTAGATTGAAATATATACATTGTAAAGTATAGATCCTCATCAAGCTAGCTTCTTTGTGCAACAATTAGCCGTAGAGAGACAAATTAAATAAATTATTTGAGTAAGTTAATTTTATTACCAATAACTAACTAAATAAATATTAAACTAAATAATAATCTAAAAATATAAAAATAATTAAATATAATAATAAATTAATAATGTGTTAACTAAACTAAATAATAATAAACTGCGTTCATCAGATTAATATTGCATAATTTAATTGATGAAAGGAAAAGATGCTGATGATGATAAAGGTGCTTTTCGAGTAAAAAATCAAACCAGCTTTTATATGATAACTTATTTAATTTGAGAGTAAGTATTTGAAACTTTAATTTCATGACATTATTTTGCTTCCCTAAGGATCCTTCAGGAGGGCAAAAGTCTAGAGTTTTAGAATTCAATTTTATTACATTGAAGAAATTAGATTCGTAAAAAGTTTTACTAAAGGCTGTCAGATTCTAAATATGAAAAACTTGAATTTGTAAAAGTACTTTTCATATATATATATATATATATATATATATATATATATATATATATATATATATATATATATATATATATATATATATATATATATATATATATATATGTATATATATATATATATATATATATATATATATATATATATATATATATATATATATATATATATATATATATATATATATATATATATATATATATATATATATATATATATTGGGTTGGCAACTAAGTAATTGCGGATTTTTTTAGAAAATTAAAGACAATTTTTTCATGGAACTAAATAACTTTATTCTGTAATGTATTGCCCATTTTGATCAATGGTCTTTTGCCATTTTGCCATCTTTCAGGCAAAATCATAATCCCACGTTCATAAAATTTCTGCTTTTTTTTAGCAAAAAACTGAATCAGGTACGATTTTAGATCATCATTATTATTGAAATTTTTACCATTCAAGGAGTTTTGTAAAGATCGAAACAAAAAGTAATCAGATGGTGCAACGTCAGGACTACATGGTGGGTGTGGAAAAAACATCCCAACTAAGCTCCAATAACTTTTGCCGAGTGACCAAAGATGTGTGTGTCCTTGGATTGTCATGATGGAATACAACACCTTTTCGATTTGTCAATTCGGGCCGCTTTTCTTCAACTGCATTTTTTAATTTCGTTAGTTATTCAATGTAGACATCAGAATTGATCATTCGGTTGGGTGGTTAGAGTTCAAAGTAGACAATTCCTTTGTAATACCACCAAACTGATAACAAAACCTTCTTTTGATGAATATCAGCTTTTGATGTTGTTTGAGTTGGTTCACCTGGCCTGCTCCACGATCTTTTCCGCTTGATATTGTTGTAAACAACCCATTTTCCATCGCCAGTTATCAGTCGTTTTAAAAATGGATCATTTTCATTACGTTTCTTTAGCAAATCGCAGCTGTCAATGCGTTTCTTTAAATGCGTTTTTTTCAGTTCGACAGGAACCCATGTATCGAGTTTTTGAACATAGTCAAAGTGTTTTAAGTGATTTTCAATGCATGCATGTGATACATGAAGCTTCTCTGTAATCTCACGTGTTGCACTGTGACGATCCGAATCGATTATTGCTTTGATTAGGTCGTCATCAACTTCAACTGGATGACCAGAGCGTTTTTCATCTTTGAGTGAAGAACCCCCAGAACGAAATTTGGCAAACCAATTTTGACACTGCCGTTCTTTTAAGGTTTCGTCACCATAAGCTGTACATAACTTTTTATGAGCTTGCGATGCGTTTTTCCCTTTGCGGAAATAAAAAAGCAAAATATGACGAAAATGTTCCTTTTGATTTTCCATTTTTCAACGAACGTCAAACGAAAACTACGCAACCGATCAAAAAACTTTTTTTACTGATTGACAGCTGAATTGCCAACTATCAAATAACAAAATGTGTTTTACATTTGTAGTACGTCTGCAAACCTAAAAATTCAACTGAAGCCCTCTTTGAGTGAAATCCGCAATTACTTAGTTGCCAACCATATATATATATATATATATATATATATATATATATATATATATATATATATATATATATATATATATATATATATATATATATATATATATATATTGTAAAAAACTTTATAGTTTTTCGAATGGATATTGAAACTATAGCATTTCCTAAGGATACGCACATAATATTTTAAAATATGTATCTCATTTTCCTAACCCCAAGTAATCTTACTTTTGATGAATTGAGACGAACTCAAAGATTTTGATTTACCAAGATAAAACTATCACTTTGCACTGCAGGGGTTTCAGCTCACGAATTTCCGAAATTTCTGAAATGAGCCCAAGTTTCTTCTATCTCATGGCGATCAGCACGTAAAAAGTCCATGAATAGCACATAATTTATCTCTGCTAAGAATTTTCAAGAAACCTGTGAAAGTTTTAAGGAATAGATTTATTAAGATTTTTGGGGTCCATTTATAATTGCCTTTATATTTTTATTTACCAAGGCAAATAGTTTTCGATTATTATTTTTATTATTTAGAGCTTTATATAATGAAACTTATTCTTCTTTATTAATACATTTAAAACCACATTTTAATTAATATAATATATGCAATGTATGAGGATTTTAGATTGCGGTTATTAAATCTGATGATGTTTCTGCGTTTTATATACTCTTATACATCGCTATAAAAGCACAAACATAGATTATAGTAAAAATTACGATGAATATTGAATAATTTGCCATTAGGAAATTAAAAAAAAATTGCAAAAATTTACCTTGCGTTTGTTGAATGTTTTAAACTGTAACTGTAAAATATTACGTTATTTTTGCTAAATAAATACCTAAAACAAATATTGCTTAAATAGGATTGACATAATTTTGAAAATCCTCTACAAAATGCATATACACACGTAAAAGCTTTTCTAACTATAGTTGATTAAATTTGATAAAAGATAATTGTAATTTTTTCAAAATTACTTTTGTCCAAATAATTTTTGAGTGAGGAACAAAAATATATATTAAATATTTTTGTTCGATTCTAAAACATTAACAATTAAATTTTTCTGTTGAAACTGAATTATTGATCTAACATTTTGAATTTCAAAGCAAATTGGTTGGTTCAAGAATTATCAGCATACTGTTTGTTGTATTTCTTAAAAATAAAATAAATCAGACAACTTTTCAATTTTTGAAAGTAAGGCTCGGTTAAAAAAATTCAAGAGTCTGTATACAGAAGGTGAGAGAACACAGAAAATGCAATTAATACAAATTTACACCGAGGAAAGAAACTTATAAGAGACATTTACTTTTCAGTTCCAAATATTGCAGCACTTCCTATGCCAGAGATTTTCTTCCAATTCCGTTGAATTTGTTTTACTCTAATTTGTTACTAATCATTAAAGTTAGATATGTACTAACATTTCGACAGAGATTGAACAAAATAGCTCTGTAAATCCTGAAGGGAAAGCATTCAATTTCCCCAGTTTTCAAGTGTAAAAATAATTTCTTCATATTTAAATATTCATTCACTAAATAGCTTATAAACTGAAAAAAATAGATTTTTCGGCACAACAATGTGTCTAGTTGATCAAAAAGTATTGTTTAGATATTCAGTGCATAGAACATTTCATTACACACAGTTTAAAATCAGAGTAAAACTATTTTAAAATAAGAATTCTTAAGCAAAATTGCTATTAAAATATATTACATATATTTATTTAAAATATAACATATTCTGTTTTTGGAACTGTATTAAAATAAAATTTAAAAAGATTAGTAATACAATATTTACAGGATATTTTCAAAAAAATTGAAATATAGTCGATGGATTAAAATTTCAATATTTATTTATTATACTGAAAACTCTTCAGCCGAAAAAGTTTAAGAAAATAATAGATACGTATTTTACATATTATTAAAATTAATTATGTGTGAAACTGAAATTGTGATTAGATGTATTAAGGTATACCTTGAGAAAAAATTATATGCAGATTTCTGAAATCATTAGACCATTTATATTTTGTTCACATACACTTTGCTCAAATGAGACATATTAAAAGGAAAAACGTTTTTTTTTCATCCTGGTATGATGGTTATAAAAATAATTCATCAAGAAGAATAAAGTAACAGATAATTTATGAAATTTGAGATGTACATTTATATTTCCGAAATTTAAATAAATTAAAAAGCACATTTTATATTTAAAGTTTTAAATTATTTTTTATATTCGTAAATTACACAATAAATCGGGGAATGTCTATATTATTTTTCTATCATGTATCTTAATTTACCTTTTTTCTAAATAATTTTCAAAATAATATGCTAAATTAAAAAACTCAAAAAGTAGATTTTACTCTTTTTGTTATTTTATGGTTTTTAATTGGAAACGAAAATTTTCTGAATATACAAATATGAAATAATTCTTTTTATGTTTAATCTTAATCGTTTATTTGTCAAACTCGTCAGAACTTTTAATTCAACCATTTGTCAAATGTAGTATCTGAAAAAAATTATTTTGCTTTTTAGCTAGTGGTGAATTTCATTAACAAGTAGTTGATTTAGTTTCGGATACTTTATTGCATGTTCTTCCTCAAATTTATTTGCAAACTTTGGAAATGATTGATGCACTTCTCTGTGGTTCGCAAGAGGAAGAGGGCAGGGTTAATAAAAAATAGGCCTCAACGTTTCATCAGAAGGAATGAGTTCAGCTTCCCATTTCGAACAGCCAAGAGTTCGTCCCGCAATTCATCACTTAGTAAGATGAGGAAAAAAGGAAAGTGTGTTCTGATAAGAAATTCCCTTTTCAGAGGAATCCGGCAAATTGTGCACAAAAATTTGAATAATGTAAGGAAAATCTAAAAATCTCGGATATAGATAATTAGATTCTCACTTGGATCATAAATTGTTATACAAATTTATTACGATACACTTCAACTTGTTGCTATGTTTTATGTAAGAAAACATCGAGCAAATATTTTTCACTGCAAACTGATGAAAGATTTTGTGATAATTTTTGTGTTGTAAATCAAATCTTGTGTTATAGAAATTATTTTAAAGAAATTTTTATAGAAAAATTAATTATGAAATTTGAATTATTATTTAATATTTTTTCCTTTTTGACATTTGATTTGGATCATGTGTAAATAATTTCTAAAATTAATTTTCTTCAATAATAAAATTTTTATCATGTTAATACTTTTTAGCAATATTATATACAAAGATATATAAACATAAACAATATATATACAGAGGAAAATATTTAAAAAAATGTAACATGTAAGAAAAAACTTTTCTTAAAATATTAATAAGTGGTACAAAAAGTTAATGGAGCAGGGTATTGAATATTTAATGTGATAAATGGGATGTGAAATAATAAACAAAATTTAATGGTAAACATTTTAGATGACAAAATAGAAATACCACATATGAATAACTAAATAAATAAATCATTTTAAAAAATTATAAATATTAATGCAAAGAAATGTTGAATATTCAAAACATGTATAAAGGTGGCCATAAATTTGATCAAATCAAATGTGAGTAAAAATAAGGCTATAGAATCAAAAATTGTGAGAATAATGGTAAAATACATTCCTTCTTAGCAGGTGTAAATATACATTTTTTTTTAATTTTTAGTGTGCATTAAATATTTGCATATTGCAAATTGATTATTTAAAATGTAAATAAGATAAATAAACTTAACTTTAAGAAATAATTTAACTTTTTAATAATTATTATATAATATAAGGAAAACTTTTTCTGAATCTGAGCATTTTTAATAGAGAATATCTTGGAAAGTGTTGGTAAAAAAATCATCAAAACTGAAATAAACACTAAATAAAAAGGGAACACTGTAAATTGTTTTCATAATTTTCAAGTATTTTGAATGAAATCCAGAAGATTTTGATGCAATATTTCACTAGGAAGGGAATTATTAATTTAAAATGGAGATTTTCTAAAAGAAAAAACATTTTTTAATCCCTAAGTCATTTTGCTCATGAAAATATGTTATCTTAGAGTATCTGAGTAAAATCTCAAAATTTATAAGTAGAGTTCTGTATTTAATAAGAAGAGCATTGTCAACGAATGACGACCTGCCAAGCCTTTCACTTTTTAGACAAAGAACATTCTCACACAATGAGATCATACCTAAAACAAAATAAAAGTGGAAATCTTCCTCCTATCTGTACAGTGCTTCAGGCCAACTTGTAGAGACTTATCGGCACTTAATACCACCAAAGTATATCTTGTTTTATTGATTTTTATGTAAGACACAAACAATACAACTCACAGTTACACAGTGGCGAATGTATAGTATTATTTTTTCACGCATGAGTCTGTCATATTTTTGAAATGATGGATGTTGAATTGATTGTGGAAGTATAAATAAATGTTTTTGTAACATATAGAACTTCAGTTTTAAAAAATAGACAATAAATCGTAATAATGAGACTAATGAACTAATAAAGTAATATAATTAAAAAAAAGAAAAAATGAACTTAACTTCATGTAATAAGTGAGAATAATTCATACACACACACACAACTTTCAATAAAAACATTATTACTATTCATTTTTATATCTGAATTCACTGTTATACTGCTGTCTTCCAAAACTTAACATACCATATGGTAAATAACACAAGTAGAAGCACATAAAAGAAAAA
The DNA here is from genome assembly GCA_037975125.1 of Latrodectus hesperus. Taxonomy (NCBI): domain Eukaryota; kingdom Metazoa; phylum Arthropoda; class Arachnida; order Araneae; family Theridiidae; genus Latrodectus; species Latrodectus hesperus. The sequence goes on along the minus strand of CM075859.1, from coordinate 96,419,649 downwards.
TACGCTTAATGGGTAAATTAAAATCATAAAAACTCATTTTTATGATCAATTAACCTATTTCTTTACTTCAAGATATAAATTGCTTATATTATTGATGATAATACAGATATTTATATTTGATTAACAAATATTAATAGAAAAAGTTAGCTTTCTTGAATTCAATTCAATTTGCGCAAAAGCTTGATTAAATTCAAAAGATTTATAATTAGAAGATATAACATCATTTATTACAGAAAACTTGTTGCCATTTGATTGTAAAATAAAGAAATATTTTTAAAAATATGTATCCCATTATTTTTCACACACACACAGTGCTTCTTTAAAACATTTTTCTAAATATTTTAAAATCATGATAGCATCAATTATAAAAATAAGCGAAATTTAGTTAATCATATAAAAATATAAATCCAGTTTCAACTTTTTTAAGATTTCTTTGTAAAATTAACAGCGTTATAATAATATTTACATTGATAAAAAATACAACCACACTAAAATGAGTGTATGAAAAACATTCCATGAATTAAATGAGTTACATTAATATTTTTGACCATAATAGTAAAAAAACTATTATGGTTTTCTACATAGTTAAAATCGTAATGAAAAATAATATATACTTAATAATACTTCAAAAGTATTGCGAAATATTGAATAAATAGATTATAAAATCTGTATAAAGGATTTTGATTCAATAAAAAATAACAATTCAAATGTTAATATAAAAAAATAATTTTAGTAAAGCTTTCTAACAATTTTCCTCGCCTTATGTAATATCTAGAATAAAAGTAAAAATTCAATGGTTTTTTCTGCGATTCACAATTCATTCATCGGTATAATTTGATTTAAATATGAAATGATTTTTTGCACGTAATTTTCTTTCATAAATAATTCTGTAAGCACTGTGGAGTCAAAAATATTTTCTGGTCAGAAATCATAGTTAGAAAAGTTATAATTCATAATAGATAATTTGTCAAGTTCACATTCATATTAAAAAAGAATGGCAACATACTTTTTGAAAAATATCATTCTATATCACAAAAAATATTATACGGCATTTTAAGAAGAAATGCTTTAATTAATGAATATTAACCTATTAGCTTATGAAAAGAATGCAAAATACGATCATAAACATAAAATCCTTGTCAATACCATAGTTGTATATCATAATGTTAAAGTAATTAATGATATAAAAATTGAAAATAACGATATAAAAATTTTCTAATTTGTGTATATTACTCGAGTTATCAAATGTAATTATTTCTAAGCAAAACTTATCCGATTTTATATCTATCCTTTATTTTTAATTTAGATTTTACATATAATTTAATATAAACCCATAAAGCAAAATAACTCTCATATTATAAAATTCACATAAATTTTCTAACATTATAATTCAAAACAATTTCTTAATTCATCACAAAAAATCCACAAAACTGTTTTATTTAGCATATACAAATGTAAAAAAAAATCCTTCATGCCAATAATACTCATGAATAAACACAAAAATAAAGAAATAACTTTGTAACTGGACAAAAAGTTCAAAATATCAAGTATTTCTAAGCAGTAGTAATAAAAATGTATAAAGTTTCTACAGAATAATTAACTTTAATATTTCATAAAATAATTAATTTATGAAGTTAAATTAAAATCTTTTTTCTATGGATCATTTTAATAATTTCTACGAAGACTAATTTTACTCAATTCTAAAAATAGTGTGGGGTCCCCAAATGCTCCTTAAAATTTTTCAATAAATAAATCTCAAAAAAGTTTTATTTATTGAAAAAAAATGTAATTTATTTTTCATCTTTATAAAAATATTTTCTACTACAATTTAATAAATTAAGTAAAATTGTATATTAGTTCCGATTAGAAGATTACCAAATATGGACATGGCTTAGAATCCAAAAAAGAAATAGTTTATGTATTTTTTTAAAATAATAGGTTAACAAGATTTAATTTGCAATTGAGTTTTTCTTTTTTATTAGTTTACATTTATCAGTAGATAGATATCACACAAATTACCGGTTATGGTTTCGTGGCAGACAAGCGAATATCGTGAAAGCGATCAACATGGGAGATTATGCAGTAGAAAATGCAGCTGCTCTTCACTCTCGGTAGACATAACTCGGGTTCACTAACTTTAAGAGAAAAAAAGTACTGGATTCAAACTACTCAATAACAGCACCTGAATAATCAAAATCATCGTCAGAAAAATTCGTGATTGAAGATATTTAAATTGTTCATTGTAGGTTCTCTGACTCTCAACTCTTTTTTTAAAAATAAGTATAGTCCCTTTTATGATTCTTAAGATTTCTGTGGAAATCTTTGAGTAAAATGTAATTTCTGAATTATTTTATCACATGGCTCATGTTATAAACATCCTGTGATTAATCAAACACTCGCTAAAATTTTTATATAGATTTGAAAAAAAAAGAATATTTAATCATCGATTTTATGTTGATGATTACATTACTATTTTTAACCATCAATTTAAAATATATGTATACGCAATAATATACGTGCGCTAATTTAACATTAGTACAGCACAGCTCAATAGTAAAAAAATTTTAAATCGAATCTATTGTTATATGAAAAGCATTATAAAGTTTGAAACGCCTATAATTTTTGAAACACGCTTAGTTTACAAAGCATTCTAAGCTAGCTGTGCTTACAACTATGTAACACAAATAATTTAGATGGAACCGACAGAAAATGATATATTTGAAATGAAAATTAAATAAATATTAAATGTTGATGCAAATTTAACAGATATCCAATTACTTACTTAAACTTACTAGAAAAGTTTTGAAGATTCACAGCTGTCTCTAATATCCTGTTTCATTTTAGGGATGTTAAAATGTCCTTCACAAAGCACTGACATTTTAAAGTTTGCCTATTTTTAATTTCCTAAAATAGCTATCAAATATAAAAAAGTCAACTTTCTTAAATAGCAACTTGTAGTAAATTAGTTCTGAAGAAATTATTTTTCCTTATAATTTTTATTATCGATTAGAAGGTTTATTATTATCAGTATGTTTTGTTATATGAAAATTGTATGATGCACATAAATAACTTATTGAATCATATATGAATATTTTAAATCTTTCAATTGCATATGAAAATTTAAATTTTGATATATTTTAAATTTTAAACTACTATATTAGCGTGTAAAACTTAAACGACAGTTCTGATATATAGCAATTTTTAACACACACTAATCAAAATTTAAAAGTACAACTTGAAGCAATGTATACCCAAAAAACCTCATTTAATTTTAATATAAAAATCTTTCGATAAGAATATGATGTTAAGTATAAGTCTCATATTGCGAAACACAATATAGAATTTCTTATTTGATTTCGATTTGTTAAAATGAAATTGAAAACTTTTGGGAAGTTAAGAATCCTTTAGCTGACAAGCAATAAAATTTTAAGAAATAGTACTAAGTTTTCTATTTTGGGATTCTGCAGAGCCAGATAATTGAAAAAGCTTTTACTCTAAGAAATCCACACAATCATAACACGATTTCCCACAAAGACACAGTGGCTTATGTTACACTTATCAACTTTTCTCCAATACTAAAGATTTTAATTTTTTTATCTATTTTTTTACATGGATCGTTTTCACCATGTTCTTTAGCCTTTGACTTTGGAACTTTAAAACGTAGATTAATAGTCCAGTTCGAAGTTTCTGGAGTTACTGAGATTGAGAATAAAAAGTTTTTCCACTTATGGGGTAAATGTTACTAGTTTCCTTTTATGACAAATAGAAAACGTAGAACTGCAAATATAAATTTTTAACACATGTTACGAATTATATTATAAATACGATATGTTATAGTACTTCTTACTAAAAAAACTATCTTTAGAATATAATAATTTATTAATAAATATTTATCTTGTAACATTTAATTTATAATTTGATTGCAATTACAAGAAACGTTGTAATCTATATAAAATAAAATCTGTATGTAAATTCAATAAAATGTAATCGATATAACTTTAAAGAGATATAATGTATAAATTTTATAAGATAGAATGCATAAATTTTATTTAACTTTAAAGTAATAAAAGGAGAGCAAAATAAACAATAAATATCAAAATGTGTGAAAATACTTTGAGTTTTAACAATGTAAAAAGAAAATAAAACTAAAAGAAAATTTTATAAACCCTGAATATAAGAAGAATGAATGAAATGCATTAGAAAAACTGCATTGGAAAACTAATTATATATATATATATATATATATATATATATATATATATATATATATATATATATATATATATATATATATATATATATATATATAATTAGTACTTTTTAATCGAAATCACATGTAAATGATGAACTACTTGAAACAATATGCACTTCTAACTGATTGTTATTTTTTAACAAAACAAATTTGGCAAAATAGAGGTTCTTAAATGAGTGAATGAAAGAAAGATACTTTTCTCGAATGCAGAATTCTATGCAAAGTACTAAAGTTTTTATACCTTTAACGAAAACACTATATTATTACTTTCCTTAAATAAAAATTTAGGAATTTTGATTCTTTAGTGAAATGTACCAGACAGAGAAATTTTTCTAGTCTGTATAAATATATTTTTAAATTTAAAAATTTTTAGTTTAAATGTATGTCAGATTTAATAATAAAATTTCAATTACTTAGTAATTTCTATTCTTAATGCCCACAAAATATATTATCTATTCTTACTTTATCTTTCAATTAGTTTTCACTTTCTAAATATGGTTACAGTATTCAAGTAAAATAAAAATAAATTCTGTCATACGTTTTCATTTTGGATTAGTTATAAATGTGTTTTGTTGTAATTTACTTAAATTTTGAGTTTATGTTTAGAACAGAAAAAAATATTGTGAAATATTTTTTCGGTTTTTCAATTGTCATTTGATAAATGGGGAACGTAATAGGCAGGAAAAATGTCCCTTTCCTGTTCGGCAGGATCTTCATGGAAAGAGAGCGGGTACCTGGTCTTCAATACTTCTCTTTCTGTTGGTTGCAGTAGTGGTGAATGGTGGGATGGCCATTGCTACTTGTTCCTGTCTCAAAATAATGAAGGTGGGACTTATGTTCTACAGTTTTAGTAGGCAGAAATAAGCAGAAATTATTATTTTTTACAGCATAGTTTACTTGCTTATTTCGAATAAATAAAATTAAAAATTTACTAAGGAAGTATACTGTATTTTATTTCCTAAGCCAATGTGCAATAGGTTGGAAAATCTGTTTGAAGAATAAATTATTTTAAAAAAATGTACAATTAATCACATGAGTATTAATATATATATTTGGAGCTTCTTATACAATAATTCTATATGTAGTTGTATAAAGTACACCTTAACGTATGGTTGGATAACAAATAGAAAACTTTATTATTTCAAAAATATAAATTTTAACAATATAAAAATAAAGGAGAAATGTTTTTTTCCTTCAAAAAATTTTAAAACTTATATTTTTCACATTAAGGTAAAATGTTAGGCACATTTTGAGATTTAATATTTCATAAAATTCTAAAGATATAAGTACATTTATAGTATTTTTACATAGAAAAACTCATATATTTTAATTTATAGTGAACTTCCCTATCGAAATTTTCCTTCACCAATGGGAATATCATTTATATCACATTTAAGTGCGGTATGATCTTATGTAAGACTTCATCATTGGCTTTTTTACACTAAAAAATAGATTCTAACCTTATTAGACACATATATGTAAATTTTGTATTTTCCAAATTTGAAGGGCTTTAGCCACCCTAGTCCTTCGAAGTAAGATTGCGCAAGAGCCTCATAAGCGTGTCCCAGGATGATCTATTGAGCAATTTCTGGACCACCCAGATCAATTGATATGACAGCAGAGGATTGTTTTCTTCTTTTGAGGATCCATACATAGCATCATTCACAGGAGAAATGTATATTTTAAACTAATATATTATGAATTAAATTAACTTTTAAAAAAGGAGGCAAAAATCTAAACTATACAGATTTTCCATTATAACTTAAAAATTACTTTTTGGTTGTGTATTTATATACCAAAAAATTCCACATCAAATATTTTGATGGGCTCAAAGTTAGTATTTGTACATAACGCTGGGGATGTAACAAATTTGATTTGTATCCTATTCGTTGTTCACTTACATAGTGTTACACATTTCGGAGTGTAAACTGTTTGGTATTTTAGAAACATAGAATGCGCAGTATTTCATGATTCTGAATCCCAATTGAAGATCAAGCTCAACATTTGAACTGATGTTTCGTCTTCAGTTTTCAAGCTATAAAAACGTAAAGTCTAGTTCAAAATGTAAAGGCTGGGTTAGGACTCAATTAGACAGCTTTAAGTCTCAAGAATGACATTTTTAATAATGCTATCTAACCATTCAAATAAGGACAAATGTATGTACTGTTAAAGTGTTAAAGTGGTACTAGAGATATAAAATAGGATAATGAAGTCATTATTTAAATTTTCAAAAGACATCATGAGACAAATTTAGACATGATGGAAAAAGAGTTATATTGATAAACACTCACGCTCTTTTTAGGGATTCGGTCCTAGAAACCCTAAATTGGAAATGAAATACGAATTTAAAATGAAGTATCACCTCTTATATTTATAAAAAACTAAATAATGAATTTGATGTAGAATTTCTAGAGCACAACATTTTTATTACCTACCAATGAAAAAAATATTAAACAAAGAATATAAAACAATAAAACAAAAATTTATATTTTTCTCTCACAAATCAACTAATTTTTTTGACTTGCAAACACGTATCAAAGTACATATTTTTAAAAAACTTATATATTGTTGATAAGATAATGTATATGATTTGTATTTTATTTCAATCTATATTTCTGTCTTTTGTAGTTAATTTGTACTTCAAATGATAGCATGAACTATAGTATAAGTTTTATGTTACGTCTCATTGAACAGTTTCATAAGTTTATTAAATTACATTTCAGAGTTAACTATGAAGGTTGTTAAGATCATTCAATTGAAATACAGACTTCAATAAACACTACATTTATATACATGAACAACTAAAATCAACAATTTTTGTATTCAGAATAGTTTTTTCTTATAGCTTTGATATAAATAATGCAGAAACGTATGCTAGAAAATGATATCAGATTTAATTTTAAAAATGAAACTATCATCTTATTTATAAAACAGATAGATTACCATTTTAAGATTTGTAATTAACCCTCGTTTTAATGATCCTTTATAGTGCTTTTTAAAAATGAGATTCTTAATTGAGTATCAAATAAAAGTTATCCTGTTATATTTGAAATCAAATTTCAAAATAACATCCATTTTCTGGTTTAAATTTCCAATGTTATATGATTTAAGTTAGATGTAATTTGATTAGATTTAGGAAAAGAAATTTACAAGGTTTCCGTAGAAGCTTCATAATTTTCCTCTAAGCATAGGTTAAAAGAACACGTATGTTACAAAAGTAGTAATCAAACTTTTAATTAAGATGTATATTATTTTTCAAGCATATTTTATTTTTCTTCAAAGAATATGAAAAAAATTTATAAATTACAAAAACAAAAACTGTGTTGTAAATGATATAAAAGAAACTGAAATAATTCTTAATGTATAGATACAAAATATTCAATAAAAAATATTATCTTAAAAATAGTTTAATCCTGTATATGACTTAAAATTTAATTAAGACCATGCTCTATTATTTTAATAAATGTAACTAGTGTTTCTTAATTTAAAAAAATGATTAAATGGATAAATCAGTGGTATAAATGATTATTTGTAAAAGGAAAAATGAACTACACATCAATTAATGTTTCTAAACCAGGTGCAGATTTAGTCTTTTAAATTTTAAATCCAGTAGACCATGTAAAGCCTTAGTTATTAATTAGAGAACCATTCATATTCAAAGTTAAATTAACGTACTTGCACTACTTTTGTGAGACTCTCATTTTTACTTGTCATCATAAATATTGTTGAGAATATTTTTGTCAACTGGGAAATGCTTTGGTGCCTTAGTGAAACAAACTCATTCATTTTTGTAAATTGATGTTTTGAATACAATTGAATCATACGGAACACTCATACACAAATACTTTAAATACCTTCTTTTCATAGTAACAATGGCTTATTGATTTCAATTCAGTCTTTCATTATGGTTACGCATGCCTCTCCTGCTTCATGACGCATCAACATATTAGTTGCAAAGTTTCGATACATACAACAATTTATTCGAATGTGAATGTGTAATTTATAAATGTGGATGATTTGTAGTTATTACATAGTAATTACAATATAATGTCCTATTTATATAGTAAGTGCAATAAATTGTCATTTACAATGTATTTTCTTTTTGATTCGAATAATCAAATCATCAAAATGACTCATAAAAATAAAACCCCGTTGAATATACCCTAATCATTATAGCATTTTCGAGAATGCTTATCTCAAAATACTAATGTCCATTAATATGTTTTATTTACGTTCAGATCAAAGTAAGTGATGACAAATTTAGGCATTCCGAATACCATCTGAAAAGATTTGTGCACCCCTACACTATATGTTTGCGGTTTTTCCTATAAGATTGTTGACTAAAACATATTTAACTGATGAGATCCTTCACACTATAATCAGGAAGAACCTTTGAAAGAAAAGAAAGTGAAAAGTTTATTCATCTGAAAAGGAAGTGACTAGCGTAATAAAAAGAATTCAAGAAAAAAACTGAATATTTTTCAAAAAGAGGAGCTTCTTTTTAGAATTCCTGCTCACGTCTTACTCAAAGAAAATGTGTGGAAAATAAATAAATGAAAAAGAATGACGAAGGTTCTTTGTATGACACTCATAAATTGTCCGCAATGCCTCCCATGGGAAGGGGCTTCTGTAGAAGAAGCCTAAAAAACTCCACATTTCCAGCAACAGCTATCAAAAGTGCCATACCAAAAAACGGAGAGGAAAAATGGGTGAAGAATTCAGAAAATTATATTTGCTGACCGGCAACATATCAAGGTAAGATATCCCTTGCGAGTGCATAAAATCATCAGTTTCAACACGATTCAGGTACAAAAGAATCGTCATCGCTTGAATTCCATCAAAATGTCTGAATTTAAATAGTGAAATATATTCGTAGGACATACAATGTTATATTTTTCAAACATAATATATTAAAAGAACTATTTATCATTGTTTTATTGTTCTTTTCTGAATGAACATAATTGATGACCATACATCCTCTCAAAAGGCAGTTTTTTCAGTTGGGTCAGAAATCGGGTCTACCACATTCCGATACAGATATTTATTGTTGGATAACATTTTTGTAAAAACTAATGAATCACTGCTTATTATACATCATGGACAAAATGCTTGGTTTCTTTCCTGGGACAAAAGAATAAATATATCCAGATATAATTTGTAACTTTTAACTGTAATTACATTATATGCATATGCATAGATGTCAATTATATTATATATATATATATATATATATATATATATATATATATATATATATATATATATAGTGTGTGTGTGTGTGTGTGTGTGTGTGTGTGTGTGTGTGTGTGTGTGTGTGTGTGTGTGTGTGTGTGTGTGTGTAAAGTAATTACATATTGTAAGTAAATAAATGCAGGATTGCTTTATAAGCAATGTTATAGTAAATAACGGAGCATGAGATTTTAGAACAGAGAAAACAAATCTAGAAATGAGATAATAAATAATTATTGTTCAAAATTTCACAGATTACTTTAAAAATATTTAACAAAAATTATAAAATATCAAAATACAAGGGATCTCTTTGGAAGAATTCTATCAATATGCCTAGTCATTTTATTGTTCTTGAAACCAGTATTTAACTATTTTGTTTAAATAGTTTTATCATTTTTAAATGGTTTTCTCTGGTATTCATAAGCAGAATTTCAGTAAAATAATTTAACTTAGTAAAAAGCCTTAGATAAAATAATTTTCCTTCTAATTTGTTAATGAAAATCAAGGGTGAAACCTTTTAAAGCATATCTGATACATAAGCGTCATTTTTCTTGGATTATGTTATGATACATTTTGGCATATTTGCATGAATAGTCTATCATCTTTTTACTGATTATGATTTTTATTTATTCAATCAACCATGATCTTATACTAAATAAAATATTTTGAAAATCTTGTAATAAAGTTCCAGTTTATAGTACAGTTAAAGTCTATGCAAATAATACAATAATAGCAATGCAATTTCTAAATTGTAATTTCCACTTGGCTGTTTCACAAAATACTTATTCAACCCTATTTAATACATTGTAATCAATGTTCTTAAAATTTTATGCAAAAATACAGTTGTATATTAAATTACATTAAAATAAGCTGACTATACATGCTTTTCTCAAGAAATGAGTAAAAAATATTTTTCTCTTAATCCTAAAGAACTGTGATTTATTTTAAAATTTGTAATACTTCAATACCTTTCTTATTTCTTTTCTATCAAATAATTGCTTGATTTAAATCTGAACTTTTTAAGGTACCCTATGAATACATGCTATCAAATTTGATAACACACGAAAAACATTTATTATTTTTTATGGTTTTAAATCCTTTTAAATGTATCTATTTTAAAATATAAGAATTGTCAAAAATTGAGAATAAGCCTTATTTCTATATTATTTAAGGAAGCAATTGTTTTGTAATGCAAAGTTCTGTCAACTAGGTATTATGAAGACCTTAAAATGGAAAACATTTTTCATGCACATTTAAATGTACTAAAGCAGCTTACATTTGAAAATTAATCTTTAAATTAACACTTAAACATTTAAGAAATTTAACATTTAAGACAAATTCTTCATTTTCGAAATAAAACAAAATCTTTGCAGATAAAATTTGGTCTGAAATAAGTGAAAGAGAATAATATTTTATTAGGATTATATCCAATAAATTATATGCTAATCTTTGATGTCAAGGGTTTTCTCTTAAACCATTAAAGGATATAGTTTCGTTATGGAATATTTCGTTATCAAATAAATATGAGCTTTTAGATTATGAGTAATCTATTTCGATAGTAAAAATGAAAACCATTTTACGTTTTAAAGTTTAAGTTCTTATCTGTTTTCGGGAATTGTATTTATTTGATAGATTTTATTTCGCAGATTAAGAAAAAATTGAAAAATGTGAAATCTTTTACTAAGTACTGAAAAAGATGAGTAATATAATGAATAATGTATTACAGAAAAAATGATGCATTTTAAATATTTTACTTAATTATTTAAAAATGATTTTTTCTAAGGACTATTAAAATATTTTAGTTAAAACTTTCTCATTTAATATTAAATAGAAAATATGTTTAGTTATTTGGAGTAAATTTAATCATTAGGGAACAAATTTATCTACATTGCCGATATAAATCAGAAATTTTCCTCAGTATAGTCTTTTTTATGCTCAACTTAAATTCTTTTTATACAATTTGTTTTACTGTAACATTGAGAATTTTCTGCCAAATTTCTTGAAAATATGACTTTTATCTATTTTATATATTTGAAGACTTTAAAATTGTGGGTCATTCATTTAAAATTTTCGTAAAAACTGCATAAATTTGTTAGATTTAGGTCAAAATAAACTTTACATTTATGTAATTCAAAGAAAAAGAGATAAATAATCAATAAATCACACAGCAATTTTTACAGTAACATTTATTTGTTCAAATGTATTATGCAATATTATTTGGGCTATTTATTCACAACAGTTTAATTAAATTAATTATTTAAAATTAAATAAAATAATAAAAAAACAATGAATTAGTTAAATTTGAAGTAAAATATTTTTCTGATATTTACTCGTTTTTTCCTACTTAATATACTTTTAACTGTGATCCATGAATTAATAATGAAAATTAATGAAATTTACAGAAAACTCCAAAATTAATAATATATGATTAAAATAACAAAGCAGTAATTCAAGAAGGAACTTACAAATACTGTCTTTAAATATCTGTTAAGTTATGGACATGAAACACAACAAAGAAGCTTCAATTGTGTTAATCCTCAATTGGTAGCTGTAAATGGCTGACTCAGCACGCTTCTAGATAGCCATTTATAGCTACCATTGCATGCCACAACGTAGAAGGACATTTGAGCATCGGAAAGAACCTACAACGTTCTCCAGAGTGGATTTATGAGGCAGCAACCGTGTACGAAAGGGCTGGACCATGAAACATTAGATAAGAAGGATGGACGTCAATGAAAGACGCAATAAGAGACATCACTATAGAGAGAAAAATGACTCCTCTGCATAACACTAATGAACTGTACACTGTTCCAACATGCCCATATAAATAATAGAAACCTGTTGCAATTCATCTGAATATTCAGAGCGTATATTCTTGCAAACAATTTAAGTACAAGAATTATAAAGCATACCAACACCAACAGATCCTACTTTGTGCTGATATAACATGTCATTTTTCAGGATTAACACCCTAGTTTGGACTATAATGATGGATACGTTCTTGTCAATGCTACAGTAGTGAATGCATTTGCCTGGAATGTGATATTCATTGTAATACAGGTTGAAATTTGGATGAGATACTCTTGCACGCCTTTAGATATCTAGGGAAGTGCATTTTAAAATATCAAAATCATGAACAGTCATGATTAAATAAAGAAAGCTACACATTATGTTTTTCTATCATTTCTATAACATATTTTGAAAGCTCAAGTTCAAGAAGACAAAGGGAACCACCTGCAAATGCAAAATGTACACTTCTTTGAAGGTTAGCATACTTAACGACCTTTCTCAAAAAGCATGTGAGGGATTACATAAATTAGAGACTAACTCAAGCCTCTTATCGCACAGAGAAAGGGGGCTTCAAAAGGCTTGCCTTAACCTAAAAGTAGAAACATGTTATTCGGAGTGAAATGTTCCTGGCTCTACCCTTGCCACTATTGATGAATGAATGTCGCATTTTTGTTTTCACCGCTAAAGTGAGTGCTCGGGTCTTTCCATGTTTTCTCGATTATGACAAGTAAATATGGACCCAGAGTTTTGAAAAATTCTTTTCAGGCAGAAAATAGCGGTGCACATTAATAAATGTCTTATAGCATCATTCAGCGGTTAGGAAGTTCACTATGGGGTGTTGATCGATGTCAAGAATCTGTATAGTTTCGTGGTACTATGCGTACTGTATCACAAGATGTAGATTTTCGGCATTATCTGTATGACACATTCAATAATCTCTCCTTAAATTATTGTAAATATAACAAAGTTCATTTATCTTTTATTTCAGACATAATGTTGGAATTCTCACGTTTAGCAGTGAAATTAAATAAAAATTAATAAATTTAAAAATTATTGTTTGATATAAATTTCATTATTAAAAACGATATTAATATATTCATAATTTTTAAGATTATTTGTCCTCCTATTCTATTAAATTAAAAATAAAGTTCTATATACATTAGAAATACTAAAGCATTGTCTTACAAACATGAACAATGGAATTAAACACCACAATAGATTATATTTTGGACTTTAATCTGTATCAAAATAGAAATATATAGAGTATAATTGCAATGCTTATTTCTGAAATTAACGCTTATGAGTTGTTCTCTGATTGAATGGAATAACTTACAGCTAAATATTCAATCCAGAGAAACAAATTAGCTCCAACGCTTATCATGTGCACCATTGCGCAGCAAAGTGGGGGACGCATTGTTATTGGGGGGAGAAGATATTGTGCGGCTGCATTGTTGTCCCTATTTATTACTTTGATGTCAAAGGAAGTGGTCTGATTGGTGGCTGTCATGCTTCACCCCCCACACACTTTGCCATTTCCTCTAACTCGGTATTGAATATCAAATCATGTCGCTTTTGTTTACGTTTGTTAATGAGATATATCTGAATGCTCATTGGTACAAATCAAATTATCATTATTTCTAAAATGAATCCCTTGAAAGTTGCTCTTAAATGGGAGTAAATTGGCAAAACTAAATGAAGCGTTAATTCATTCATAAAAATTTGATATATATTGTATATTTTTATCTGAAATTTTTTAACAAATTAAAGTTTTTAGGGAAAAATGTAAAATACGTATCTATATCTTGATAAGTGAATACATAAAAATATTCTGCAAAAAATTGTGCGAGTGTTAAATTCATGTTTTTAAAGTTCTGTCGCTAAAAAATTCTCAAATTATAAAAGATAATAAGGACATATCTTTCTAATTTTTATTTGGAAAGCTGACAAATTGATTCAATGAAATGTAAGTTTAAAAAATATATAAACTGTTGAAAGTGTATAGCAGCTTAAAAGAAATCTTCGACTCTAGAAAAGGAGGCTTCTTATTGGAAGTTAAGCAAAGCCAAAAGCGAAATGGATGATAATTATTAGTTGGAATGATAAATTACCTAAAACAGACGCATAGTCATTCCAAACAAATATTTAAAATGTTATATTTAAAAATTACGCGATTTACATAACTATCACTATCATAGATTAAAAAAAAAATTGAACTACATAGAGTTTAAATCATTATAAATCTAAGCATTAGAGAGGATAATTTTGAATAATTATATGAAGTTGCATTTGATAAATAGTTGCATAGCTTGAAAATATTAGTCATGATAGTTCTAAGAAATTAGTTATGTAATAAGTGTATACTTTTTACAATACGTAACTAAAGTACACCAAATAATTACTTCATAATATGAAACTGCCTAGTTGCTATATGAAACGATACATTATCAACTTCTCATTTCTGCTTTAATGTGAATTTTAAACTACTGCTTTTAAATAAGAGAAAGATAGAAGTGTTTATTCTAAATTCTAATACGAGTATATAATCAAAAATAGTTTTTGAGTACAGGATTTATTATTTGTCTTATTAGAAGTAAAAATCTTTTATTCGAAACATTATAAACTTTCTAGGGAAAAAATTTGATGGATGTAACTATTAAAGAAACCGCATAAAATATGAAGCAATTCTGAAAATTCAATTAATGTGATAATGTGATTATACATTTTTTTTCTAAAATGTCATTCTTCGAAAATATTTTGCATAAATTCTCTGCTTTAGGGATATATCATTAATTGGTTTTTATTTTTGGATTATGAATGGATAAAAAACTCTCTCTGCTTTAGTTTCTTTGGCGGCGCTGAAGTATTGATCTCACACACAGACAATAGAATCGAAGATAATTTTTAAAATTCTTACACTCTTATATAGGATAAAAACAAATGCGTTATAATATACCTTTATTCTGCATACACGATAAATCATGCTGATCGTTTTACTCATATCGTTAAAAGTACATTTTCAAGATTCAATAAGAGTTAAGAAATGAAATTTCAATATAAATTACAAACATCGAATATGTGTTGAACTTACAAAGTTCTAAATGTAAGAAAATATTGCATCAAATAGTCATTGTTCTTAATAATAAATTCTTTTTGAAAGAACAACTACCAGTTAAACCATTTTGAAAATTTGGAGACAAGATTTTTTTCTTCTTGGAAAAATTTGTTAGAAAGTTTTATAAATATGAACTCTTTTCCTATTTACATGATGTGAATGTGACTCATAATAGTTTTTTTAAAGAAAATATATTCTGAAGAATACCATAATAATACGAAAATTTTGTTCTATTAACAAATATAGAGCACAGTATATTTATTTTAAAATATTATTTTTTTTGTTCATTCAAGTAAGCCAACGCATCTGAGTAGTGAAAAGAAAGATTCGAATATCGAAATTTCAAAAAATCAGGGCCTAGAGTGTATACTATGTCCTAAGAAAATATTATATATTCGTAATAGATATTATTAAAAATGCGAGATGAATTTTTCATTTTTATTTTCTGATGTTATGTAGGCAAAAGTCAGTTTTTGAGAATTTTCCGTGTGTCTGCTACCAGGATTCTCTTTTTTATGAAGAACTAACACCAAAACAGGCTATTATAGAAGAAAAAAAATCCTAACAAAAATCTTATCCTACAGAGCTTATCCATTGCAAAATGTTAAGATTTTGTTATGATTGTTCTCGTGTCTATAGATCCAGCAAAAAAAATTAATAAATAAAATAAAATTCACTAGATAGCGCCGAAAGTGCGACAACTGTGGCCGCCAAATCAAGAGCATCTTGGCTATAGAGGATATCTTGTTGTATGTCCATAAGTGGTAATAAACCAAACTCAAGTACTCTAGAAGAGAAAAATGGACACTCGAAAATGTGTTTTGGCATCAGCGGTTGGACACCTGGCAAATTTTAGCATGGCTTGTGGGATCTGATTTCAGCTGGATGTATTCTGAAAGTAATGGGTCTCCTTAACCTTGCAATTGTAGATGTTAGGATTCCCGGGATATCGAAGTCTGTGATAAGTGGCTTCTTAAAGGAGTGAAGTAAATGTCTGCATCCATCTACTGCGTTTGCATCAGCCAGTGTGATAGTTATACTAGATTGACTGTGATATCTGGCTTCTTTAGCCAAGCAATTACCACACATTCATTTCTATTGATATTTACAAGCGTTAATTTTCTCTTGCATTGCAGCTGTTCGAGTAGAAAATTTATTGATAGGTGAGAAAGTTAAGATAATATTACAAAGTACTGAAAGTGGTTGAATTTCTCCCATATAAGCGAAATAAAATACTAGGAGAAAACTTCCTATTTTTTCTGGTTTCAAAAGTCGAAACTATTAAATGAATTAACTGTACACAATTAAAATGAAATATAGAATACATTAGCAATTTATAAGAAATCATTTATTAATTAAACACATGTACTAAATATCAGCAAACTGTTTATATAGACTTTCTGTGGCAAAGAGTTTAAGAAAAAAATTACGAGAAATAAAAGAAAACCGAGCTTGTATTACATTATGTTAAAATTTCTGAAAGAAAATCTCCACTCTAAATACAATAGAAATATTTCGCACCATGGCTTTCAGTTACTTTAAAATGAAATTTACTTGGGTGTATATTCATGGAAAAACGTTGAACACATTTGAGAAATGAAAATTGATAAATTAGTCAAAAAAGGAAAAACTATGAAAAGAACTAATGCTTCAGTCTTTTTACAAATGCATTTTGAAGTTACTTTATAGCTATTAAATCGAGTCACGAGGAGAAAATGTTCTGTTTTAGTGTCTATGAATATACGAAGTGGTTTGCATTGAGGAAGGGAGCATGCGATTTGATACTCACCACAATTAGGATTGGTTTTAAAAGAATATTGGAAAATAAATTGGATGCATTTTACTATTTGCTTTCTTAAAAATGGGTATTTATAAATTATTTCAAAGATTTACTCTTTAATACTTCTAGATGCATATGATCTTAAAAAATTTTTGTTGCATATTTTAAGCACGTAGGTACATATTTTAAGAAAATTAGGATTTTTGAATAACATATATAATATTTACTTAAGCTATTTATTTCGCAGAAAAAGATGTGTTGCTTAATTCTAATTAATTTCCTTAGTAATTTTTCCTTTCATAATATTACAGTCAATAGGAATAAGTCAACAAGAAAACTGTACAGCAAATTTATTTCAATTGTTTTTGCATTTTTTCCCTCTGCTTGGATAACTTGTGTGAAAAAACTTGTAAAGATAATTATGAGCTATGAAAAGTACGAAAATAATAATTTCTATGCTCTTCATTGACGTCATTAGTTTGGGACGAGGAAAATTTGCATAGATTTTTAAAATTAAAATAATAAGAAAATTCATACGAGATAAAAAATATTTAAGAAAGAATCAATCTAGTTGCTTTAAATGATTTTAACAAAATATCAAATGAACCTGAAAAAGAAAAAACACAAGTGTACTTTTCAGTAATAAAATTTAATTTCCGAATAGTTATCTTAAAATTCATTAAGAAATCAAAAGGTTGATATGAAAGCTAATATGACACCACCTTCCTAAAAAATTCCACTCTAATTAGAGAAGTTTCGATGAATATAATAAGACGTAATTCAAAGAAAACAGGCCATCTAATGAATGGCATAAATTAAGATTTCTTGAAAAAGGAACTTCAGAAGAATATAATGTTTTTCAAAATGAAATCGATCGATTAAAAAGTAAAGAAAAAAATGACATCATTAAAACTCTTAAAATAGAGGATCCCATATGTTGACTGACGAAGTTAACTTCAAGTAAAAAAAAAAAAAAAAAAAAAAAAAGTAGAAAAATCGTAGTCAATCGCTCGAAGGCTTGGTAACATTCAAAAACAAAACTCCAGGGATCTTCCTATATTTTATTCCGATTTAAAAATAAAATGAAAAGGGAAGCTCCAATGCTATAAATCCTATATTTCTTGTCAAAGGATTGCACGATTGTAAATGGTAAAAGGCAGACAAACCTTCAGTTTAAAAAATTTAAATCTGTTCTGCACAAAAATGTGAAAAATGTTGAAGCTATGTGTACTGTAATGTTGAATTGAAACATTTTAAAAATATTTGATACGAACCGTCGAGAAGGGAAAACACGTTATTAATTACTGAAATATTTTGAAATGTGATTTCTTTTAAAGTATTTTATTCAAACTAAATACGTTTTCTTCCGACAGCCAATGAAATAATGTTGTAGTTTTGCTTATTAAGTATAAAATTAATAAAAAAAATTATAGCATTCACTGAATCAATTTTTTATTATCTATAAAAATACACTTTGTATCTTAGAGCTTTTTGCAAAGTTAATTTGTTGCCTGAAAATGATTTTTAATAATTGAGGTTTCTATGATTTTCATGTGCTGAATGAAATATGCTTCATTTATTTTTAGGATATTTGAAATACCCTTTTTGTCATATTAATACGTAACCCGCAAGTCAATCATCAGGTTGGTGCATATCATTCTTTTAGGGTCTGCTTAATTCGATCTATTTCCATGCCATGATAGAACTTTAAATTTGAGATAGATTATTTCTAACTATTTCTCACAGTTTTCGTCACTTTATTTATTTTTGAGAGTGATCTTATTTGAATGATTAGACAACATTTTTCAATTTTGGATGTATGATAAAAAAAGAATAAATATATGTTACTTGACACTATATTTTTCAATTTCAATATTTGGTAAATAAAAAAAGAAATAAAAATTATAATTCATTTGGATTAGAAATAAATATTAAAATTATCAAAACAAAGATAACAAAATAATGTTTTTATTCATTTATAGAGATTTATATCTGATGCCCAGAAAATGAACTTAAATTACTGAAAAATACCAATAATACACACACACGAACGCGACACAACATAATTAAGCATTTACGATCCCAAATAATATTGCTTTTACCACACAGCAATGAAATAACGTACGAAAGTGTAACCCAAAATTACAGATTGCTTACAAGGCATTAACTAGTTTCTTTAAAGTGCATATCTTTCTTTAAACAAGCGTTTCTACTAAAAACGTTTGAATACAATAAGGAGTATTTAAATGTTAGAAGAAAAGTCTTTTTCCTCTAGACAGAACCAGTTAAAGAGAATACCACAAACAACAATGCCCCATACACCCCCTGTTAACATGTGAGTTATTACGTGTAATCTACACCCAAAAAGGTAGCGTTCTGAGTAAGAAGCTTTGTTATAACCTGTTTATGTGTTATCCACTACCAATTGCTTCAGACTGCAGAGAACAAATCCCAAGAGTTAAACAATGCATGCTCAATATATGTTTGGCACAGATATACCTTGGAAAAGGATTGGGTTCCCATTTCCCTTGTCTTCTTCTAGTCAAAGAGGTTTGCTATCAGTCGTATGTGTCCCAATCAATCCCGATATTTTGTGGCTAGCGGACAGGTATCAGTTCAGGGATTTAGAGATAATTCACAAATCCTAAAAGCTACTTTGGTCAATTTTGATACAGTGTAAGCTTGTCTAGAACAATAAAACTACGCATGAATAGCAATTTTATGATCAGTTGCTATGATTTCAATTTCTACAACTGTAAAAATACCATATTTTTTAAGTGCTATAATTTTGCATCATAAAGATTCCTGAATATTTTGGCCAATTTTTTTAGATCTCTCATTAGAAGTTTCGAATTCAATTTACGCAAGTACTTTTTATTGACATTACAAATCGAATTTGCGATGAATTTGATTTATTGTCTTGGCGTCCTTTTTGACTGTATTTTCTACTTGTTATTTAAAGTTCTTTCAATTATAAATCTTCAGTTTCTCTCAAAAAGTTCTTGGCTAAAATTTTCCCAGCTCATTTATACGTGACCTGAGATCTCAATTCAAAACGAAAGGATTCTGAATACGCAATTAGTTTTTTTTATAATTAATGAGTCTTATAATATTTCACCCCATGCAGAAAAAAATTCTTAGTGAATTCCATATGAGCAGCACAATTAGACTGCTTAACATTTTGAAATAGCGCGTAAGTACATAAAGGTCACTGAGAATAGAGAAACATTCCAAACAGCGTCAGCTCAACTGAAATCCATTTCCATTTGCTTAGGACGATTATTTATCGAAAAGCTTTTAAGTAGACGGGAAGGAAAGCATTTCCTTCATGCACACCTCATGCGAATATTCAGAAGGGTAGAAAGTCAAGCATCAATATTTATCGTAGTGAAGGGTAATAAGTGAATGCATTTCCATTTGTTTTTTTTATTTATTTATTAGTATTATGTGACTAATAGTCTACTAAAAAGTACAAATTAAGTAAAATTATAGTCGCTTTGCAAGGATGACCTTTTCATATAAAAAATAGTTATTTTTATATAAAAACAGTTGTGAATAGTGATCTCAAAAGAAAGATAGCAGGAAATATAAAAATCCAATAAAATTGAAGTTACAACTATGATAGATTGATTATTTTTAATCCGAAATTTTTATACTTTTAATTGTTTAGTCTCATTTAACACTTCCCTCTTTTAGAATTGCTTAAGATCAAGATTATAGTATGAAAATTACATTGTCCAAAAAACGTAAATTATCATTAAAGAGGAGTGAAAGTTTTATTTTAATTTTTTTTTATTAGAGTTTTACTAAAGCATCACAAATAAGTATGCAAGAACATGCGTAATTTCATAGTAAAATTTTATCACTTATAGATTCATAACGATAATTTTCATCATAATCAATACAGGGTATATTATAGAGAAGAATAATCACATATTGAAAATAAATATAAATACTTCGAATGTCTTAAGTTCTTGATAGGGCTTATGCAACTTCTTTGTTTTCTTTTAACTCATAAGGAATAATTTTGATAGGAGTTGAAAATTATTATGTAAATAAAATAAATGCTAATTAAAAGTTGATTAAAAATAAGGTTATAAACTCATTAAGTAAGTATGCAACCTCATCATCCACCACATCGGGGTGTTAATACTAACATTATAAACTCCATTGCTAAATTACCCAATATTATATATGTTGGAATCCATGGTAGCTAACTAGAGCGCTCTAGGAAAAGGTCAAACCGTCACATGCATTTATTTTAGATTTAAATAACCGTATCACAAGGTTAACTAATCGTGTAATCGTAGCCAGCAGATAGTGACTCTGAATTATGGGGAGCTAGAATTGTGTACTTCCCCATCCTAGAAATTCATATTCATGCATTCAATTTTGAATGAAAACATAAGCTTAAGGGAAAACGTTTATACACGTCATGATTCATAATAAATGACCTGGTGCAGCATTCATAACAGAATATGAAATATAATTTGTGCGCCTTTTCCGTACAGTAACTATTGTAAAGATAATAGAAAAAAAGTTTTCTATAAATCTCCCGAAAAATATCGCAAAATCTTACTTAAAACCTCAATCTGTAATATTTTCTGATTTTTATAAACAGCAATGACTAAGATATTTTCAAGCAAGCAATATATTTGTAATTTTACAAATGTGCTCTACTATAATCTAATGGTTAAATTAATGTAAAACAGATATCAGTTAAAGAAATCCCATTAAAGTGCTTTATAATCAATAAAAGTAATCTTAATAGAAACATTAAAAAGTGTTAAATTGAAATCATTGTGAATATATATGTTTAACAAAGAACGCTTTTGATTTGAAGTTTATATATATTCATGTTTTTTTAATATTTTTTTACTATTTTTAACAGAAAAACATTGTTTTTGATTCCAATTAACTTTCTGCTTTTTCTTTACAAGATTTCGATAGAATTTAAATGAATTGCAATTGAATAGTACTTATATTATTTCTCGGCAAAGCAAATAGATTATTTGCCAATAAAATGTCTTTCTAAAATTTGTAAATATGTTGATTTTTATACTTTTGTTAAAAGAACTCGAAGCAGAAAACAGAAGTTCTTTTTGTGAAAAGGTATGCAAGATTAAATTAGGTTAGAACATCTTGTCTAGACTTATGACTTTTTAAATATGCTATTGATATCAAATGGTATTAACACTCAAACTTTAAAAAATTAGATTTTTGTCGTTTAAAATTGAATGCTAGGTAATAAAGTATACAATTCTAATGTGTGACTAATGTTTTTTTTATTTTAAATACTCTTGTATAAAAATGTATTTTTAACGGTATATGCAACTAACAATAATACCTAAAATATATATATGTTGAAAATATAAAGTAATTTATAATACCTAAAATGTGTAAAAAATTATTATCCCATCAAATAAATCGAATAGATACAAAATATATGATATTTCAGTAAAATATACAACAGTTCGTTACCAAACTGTAATAATTTTATATAAAAAAGAAAAAAAACAAAAAATACGGCTTATTTATCTTCATATGCTACACTCAAAAAATATTTCCAAAAAAATATATCTTGAATATTTTTATAAGTATTATGTTACATGGAGAATGCCAGTTAAATAAATATAAATGAAAGATTTCCTTAGAAGACTTTTAACAGATCACTAGTAAAGCTGATAAACTCTTTGTGCTACTGTAGAAATAAAGTCATGTTTGTATGGGCAGATTGCACAACAGGAGGTTAGAACACTGGGTGTCATGCAAGTTTCCGATTTGGTGGAGATTTACCGTGAAATAGTGAGTGTTATCGAAAATATATTTATGGGCCTTTATAACTGCGTCATTCTTTCGTGCGATCATTTTAACTAAACAAATATTGCGCAAGAAATGAATCGTTCCTACCAATGCGCCGTAATTTCTCGAAAAAGGTTCTTTTGATTTCAAATAGTTAAGTTATAGAAAAAAATAAGTAAATATTACTTATACAATATATATGTATGCATATATATATATTAAAGATTTTAAATAACTTAATTTAGCTCAGATGTTGTATTTTTTGTACTTTATGTGATAAGTGAATTGAAGAGAAATATATGTTTTAATATAATTTAGATGTTAATTTTAAGATTTTTTTCCAAAGGTGGGCACTTGAGGGTTGAATCCTATGCCACAACAAGGCCGGAAACTGCAACTCATGTGTCGTTACCCAGCGGGCACCTGTGGACCAAATCACGGAGGCGAGTAGCGTTACTCGCGTCATACCACCCCAAACCCGTTTATAGGGTGGGTCACATTCATACATCATCACAGAAGAAAGGACAGAGAAACACAGAGAGAACAGAGAAAGAAAGTAACATCCATGCCCGAACCGGGATTCGAACCCGGGACCCACAGCTCAGGAGTCAGGAACGCTAATCACTCAGCCATCGGTGGGTGTAAATTTTAAGATAAAAAACTTAAATTAAAATATTAATTTTTTTTAAATTACGTAAAATTTCAATTTAACTGTGTGTGATTCAGTTTTATTCCAAACTAAATGAACACAAATTATAGAAACTATACTTAAAATTTTATCGAAACGAGCATTTAAAAAAGAATTATAACGAATTTCCAATTTTTAATATTAATTTAATTACGCTGATTAAAAATGCACCTCCATATTTTTCTCAAATAAAGATTGAATACAAATACACAAAGCATTTTAAGTCTTTCTCTCTTTAACTTCACAAATTCTAATATTAATATATGTTTCGAAATTTTTATAACTGTTCCAAAATTTTTAATAAGTATTAAACTGAAATATATTTAATCTCCTTGGAATAAATGTGAGACGCATTTTTAAAATAATGCGATGCATTTACAGTTTTTAATATTGATTTACCTACCTAAATTATAAAAAAACCCGTATATTTTCTAAAATAGCTATACAATACAAACGTAATTCACTTTTAAGAATTTTTCACTTTAACTTGAGTTTCCGTTATTAATTTAAAGTTTTTATTATGTTTAATAGTTGTCCAGAAATTTTAATAGGTATTTAATTTAATGATATGTTCCAAACTTAAATTTAAAATTGTGAAAGCATTTTTTATAAAATTTTGAAACAGAAATATATATCAAAATGTATTCTATGTATAAATATACATTTTATATGCAATAATACTAAAAGTAAAATATGCTTAGTAATTCCTATGAATAATAGAAATAACTATAATAATTCCTATCTTGCGAAATTCATTCCAGACGAAATTACTTTTTGTTTGAGAATCGCAATATTTGACTTTTAATTAAAAGCCTGGATATAAGAGTTTGAAAATTTAGTGACTTACCCAGTACATAAAAGACGATTTTGAAAAGTTTGAATTCATGAGGAAATTATTAAAATTTTTATTAAATACTTTTCGTAATAAAACTTTTAATAAAATACTGTTTTAAAAAATTGCTATCACCAATTCATTATTAAATACATGATATAAAATGTTCTTTCTGTTTTGCCAAAGCATATATTTATAGAATGATTTATAATGAATTTCAAGTATTTAATATTATTTTACCCTCATGAATTAAAAAGCACCTATCCAAATTAATGTTTAGTATTCAGTTAAATCTATATCCAAGTAGTGTATATTAAATAAATTATTAAAATGATAAAAAATTCTAATTATAAAAGTTAAAGTATGTTTTACATTTGCATGTATTACACATTTGAGTTGATTATTGCATCGATTTGCACTTGGCAACGGTTTTGGAAGACTTTACAGGGTTATAATTTACTACAATATTAAAGCAACAAGAGAAGACAAAAGTGGAGATTTCTTCACTTATTTGTTTCTTCTTCCTTTTATCTTCTTCACATCATGTAATGGGAAAATGTTGCATTTTAATGAGGTTTAATTAATCATCTTTCTAGTATACAATATGTAATTTTAAATGAACTGAATATAAGAATAGTTGAAGGAAATGAATAGTTGGAACAGCAAAGGAGTTGAATATCTTTTTATCTCCGGATGGTATTCGGTCCCTTCAGTGAAGAAACTTATTATCAAAATGATCTTACGGACTCCAATTATTTGAATTCTTAATGATCCGTACAATCTTGTACTGCTTCGTTGTAAGCAGTACAGTTTTATCGGATGCTGAATGCAATCATTTCAGTCTGTCTCTCTTTGGTATGACCCTGCTTTCGGAATAAAGTCTCAGGTTTGATCCTAGCCACTGTCATACAATACAAGATAAATATGTTTCTAATTTCTATATTCGCTTTTGTCAAGGTGGATGTTTCCTGGATCTCCTTCCTAAGGACACGTGAATATTGGTCACTGCTTATGAAAATTCCTTGTGTAAAGCACAATGCACTGTAAATATTTACATTTATAGTATTTTCTAACTATATAGCAATTTTTTACAAATATTCTGGAAAACTACTATAGATTTCAATGGTAAATGCTTTACATACAATAAAGTGTTTGCTCTTGTTTTATCAGAATTTTCTGATAAAACAAGTCTCATTTCAGTCTTACATGACATCATAATGTGCATCGTTAGCAAACATTTAGACTAAAGTGCTATAGTGAATGAATGTTTTGAGAAAGTGACTAATCTAAATTAAAAATCTTCGTTCTAGCGTGACTTTCCGAATTCTCTTAGTAACATATAATAAATAACCATATTCAGAGATGAAATTTTAGACTTTCCTTTCCTCAACACTTGTGATTCATAAATCAATCATGTATTAACGTAAATTTGTTTTCAAATAGTGAATAAAATGCAAAGCATAAAGTCTTGTGACTCGTGAATTAAGATCTCTTATTTATAAAAATTCTTCATAATAAAGGATTTTGAGAAAAACGGCTTTTTATAACAGACTATCTTATAAGTGGTATCAACATATTTGGAAATGTAGGGCAATAATTTTGAAAATTTAATTAAATGTATTTTAAGTATTGTGTAAATAACTACACTTACAGCTTATAGTTTATAAGCTATATAGCTTATTTTATAGTGTAATGTATAAAATTTGAATGAAGTTATTGCTAAAATAACGAACATTTAGAGCACTTTCGGTCACACACATACTAAAGTCATATAAGAGATCTTTTATGTCAAAAGAGACTGTCTTTTCCAAACATGTACTAATGTTGTGGTAGTTGTAACTAAGAGCAATTGTCTTAAAACTAAAAAGTAGTTAGCTCATTCCTTTAGAAAATAAATTATCCTCATTTTTATAGATATTTCATACTAAACCATGGCATTTAAATAAAATTAAGAAACACTGAAGACATTACCAATGATGATAACTAAATAGATCTGAAAATCATGAGAGACATACAATAGTAACTGAAACTAAGCAAAAACGCATGAAGCTATAGGATCCTTTTAATAAGATTTAAAAAACACTAAATATCTACTTAAATTGCCAAAATTGGCGGCTTTAAAACTGAATTATCATTTATTTTGTAGTCTTCAGTGAGCATGGTGGCTTTTACAATCACTTATATTATTATGTGACTAATAATTCATTGATTGAATGATTTTTTACATTTATAATAACATATTTAATATTACATTATAATTTGATATAGCTGAACAGAATCAGAACTTTTGTACTTTATTCATTAAATGTAACATAAGACGATTTGAAGCCTGTGTCAAATAATTTGCCTTCGACTGATGTGACAAACAGTTGTATTTACTGTACACATACCAATTTGTATTCAAATCTCATTTTTGGTTCGATTCACCATTTATATTTCGTTTAATTCATGTTTCTGCTTTGCCTTTTACACCAAATACAGCTGCATATGAAACTATTACAATGCTTAATATAGATATTTTTATATTTTTATCCATTCGCGTCTCACTAGAGTTTCAATTTGGGCAATGAATGTTAATTTTCAATTAAAGTCTAAAAATAAACTTCAGTATAGACACAATGCGGTAACACACATCATCTGAAGGCTATTGTATTGAATAAAATTCACAATTTTTCTCAAGGATTGGAGCGGCGATTTAATATGACTAATCAAATCAATAATCATCATTCTTATTCCCGTAGTGTTAAGGAAAATGATACAAGTATAAACAGTTTGATAGTGCATCTCTGATTTCGAATTAAGATCCAACTGCCAAATTCCTTTTGAAAATCATAAAAGTCTTGTGAATAAAGCAATATTTATTTAAGTCAATATAACGAATTTTTCGGTTTTAAAATTGCCCCTATCTTTAACTGAGCTATACAGAATCTGAAAACCTATTGCACGTTAATATTTTAAAAAACTCAAAAGTGAGTTCATGTTCTCGTGTAAAATAAAAAAAAAATATTCCTTTTCGTTAATAATTGTCAGGCTATGTATGTAAATATGCCTCCAACTCATGCATTTCTTACATATAATTCGCCGAGTTCACTGCCGAATGATAAGCGCGTTGGTTTCCATTGCAACAGCTCGTGGGTTTGAATCCTTCAGGCTTGGACAATTTTGGAATCGAATTTAAACTGTAAGGCTCAGCTAATTAACCCGCGTGATCAAAAAATGACCGTAAGCGACAAAAAATCAAAATTTACATAATGTTTATAAATAGCATACATAATCATTGCATGCACACGCAATTAGCATTGATAAGCGCACAGTCTGATAGCTGATAGATATTGGAATACTTGCTGCCTCTATGAATTTTAAACTGACGGGCCATATTCGTGTGCCACAAGGGAATCGCAGTTCCACTTTACCCAAGATACATAGACGCAGAAAGCACCTTGCAAATCTTCTGTTCTTTAAAAATAATTTTTAACGCTATATAACAAAATCTGACCTCGAGGCGATACCGTGAAATATGATTTTTAAATATCATTTAATAATGGAATTTAATTTGGTATAAATTCCTTCATAACAGTTACGTGATTGCTGGTTACTTTTTTTCTTTTTACCTGCAAATTTTGTTTTTATCATTTGATTTATACCATGAACAACCCTTATGTATTAAATGAGATAAATCTTTATCACATAACTCTTTTCATGAAAGCATATTTTTTAAACAAATTTCTAATATAAGGATTCTATCTTTTAGATAATATCCCTCAGCTACAAGTACTTAATTATGCTTTCATTTTTGCTTCGAAATGCCCTTTAGTGTAATGGTTTTACCAAACATACCATCGATTGTTATTCAAGAAAAAAATACATCACACTTCGCTTAAATGCGCTCTGTTCTAAAAAAAGAAGAAAATAACTTCTCAGTTCGAAACATGGTTTTCAGTTGTCGAGAAATCTTTTGATCTCGATTCTCTTTTTAAAATATCTTCTCCGTCTAAAGCCACCACTCAAACGAGCTTTCCTAAAAACGATTTCGATCGCTCCTGTAAAAACAGGTTTTTCAACTGCTGGAATTGACTGTTTTTTAGCACCTTTACGCCAGAGTTTCTTTCTTCAAGTGTTCTGCAACTCTTCGTTGAAATGAACTCCACTTCAACGTTCATTTGCTCCACAGCGTTCATCTCCTTTGTCAATGAATATCAATGAAAAGTCACCAGACTTCATAATGAAATCTCGTGGGAGGTTTTACATTGGTAACATATGTGGGAACAATGCAGATAGATGTTTTTCATTTATTTTCGGAAACCATTCTGGTCATTGTTTACCAGTCTATTGAAGTCAGTTTAAATTTTCTACTCAAAATCGAGAAAATATTTTTAATAAATACACATATATTGAAAATACGGCAAATGGCTTCACATATATTTATTGTTAGTTTGATGAAAAGTGTAATTTATTATTTGAAATGAATAAAAAAATATCTAAATTGTAAGCTTTCACATTTGTATCACATTGAAAATATAGTTTTAAGTGCGATTAAAAAGTTAGAATTATAAGTTAAAGTATTGTTGAATCATACATTATCATAATTAATTTTGTGAAGTAATTAGATTTTTAAACTGATAAATTAACTACTTTATTAACATTAATATCCAATTTGAATAACATAAACATTGCTTAAAATTATGCATTTTTATGTTAAAGTATTATATTCATAAAGTAGCTTGAAATATATAATAAATTTAAATAAAAAAATCTTCCTTAATTCTTTAATTCTTTCGCAATAAGTGATTATCAGCAAAAATACACAAATACAAAATTTTTAATTCTATCGATGATGTACAAAGTTTTACACAGTAATTTTTATACACCATAAGTTATAATTTCAACTCAAATGCTGCAACAACTTCAAATATTATTTTATTTCAATTTTTTTCAAATTTTCTTTTGTAGCTATATTTCTTTATTACCCGGTCTCAGATTCTGTATTCAATTTAAAAACTTATCACAGAGTAATTTCAGCTGCAACGTTATATAGTTTATTTTTACAATAATGTGATGTAAGTTTGAGTGATTTAACAAATTAAGCATAGGTACATGAAATATGCTTAATTTGATGAATATGATAATTTAAATCACTAATTTAATCTAGAGCAAATATTAGAAATACAAGCACTCTTCCCTCGAATATTTATTGTACCTCGCTTACCTCGAATATTTATTGTAATGCAGTCCAGTAAGTAAATTATTAGCTGATTTCAATAGCCTAGAACATCTAAACTTATAACCAATAAAATGAATTTTCCTCCTACATGGGTTAAAATATTATGCAATGATATAAAGAAGAATGAAATCTGAAATATACGCAGATTTGTGTGCCTGTGTAGTTAATATAATTTACTTCCTTTGTAGCATGTAGTTACAGTGCAAATTTTCATTCTTTACAGTACTTCCCCACTTTTATTCAAACTAAATCGTTGAGTTTATTAATTGTTAAATTTGCTGCATGAATGGAGTGCGAATGCACACGAATAAGAATCTTTCACGAACATTACAATGTGTTGTAGAAAGAATAAATGTAATATTAATATTTTTGTAAAAAATTAAGTGGAATTACCAGTTAATTGGTTTTTAATGAATTAAATGAAATATGTTTACTCAAAAAATGTATAATAAATTCTTGAACGCATATGAACCCAAAGATTTTACTTACATACAATAGCGCTAATTATTAAGTTAATAAGGACACTCTATAATGTATAAGAGAAGTTAAATTTCATTAACTTTAAATAGAAGTACATTTTCATTTCAATTCTTTTAAATATTCAAATGAATGAAAATTTAAAAACTATAAATCAGAATTTTTAATAGAAGAAAAATTCATGCAACTGTTAAAATAAGTGGAATCATCAAAATGCACGAAGTGAAATACCAAAAATTACTTCAGTAATATTAAATTCCTTAAAAAATTAAAATAGCATATTATTCTTATGTATGAAATTTTCCTTTTATTTCTAAATGTAATTTAATGATCTATGAAAAATGAAAAGTAAACATAATATATATACACATATATATATAACGTTAAACGATTAAAATAACATTGTTTGTATTTGTACAGTAATATTTTTGTTTTATTTCAAGATCAACTGAATAAAATAAGATAAAATGTGAATAAATGTTTCAAATGTGAAATATTTTTTAATTTTCGTCAAAACAATGAATGTAGTCTATCATAAAAATACTACTTAGTAATATATTTTGCATATCTCTCCTTCTATAACTTCAAGTAAATAAAGTAGTGTGTTGCATTAATATTTGCCAAACACACACACATATTTTAGTAACTTTAACTATGAAAATACGTTAAAGAACTGAATAAAAACTTCATAAACAAAGGGATTAGTTTAGTTCACCGATTGTTTTATAATAATGCAATCAGCGCATAAAATGAAATACCAGAAACGACTTAGAACTTATGACGGTCAAGTAATTACTAAGCATATGAATAATATTTAATTGGAATTTCGGTAGAATTAATGAATTTTTTTTAAAAAAAATGTGTTTTAAATTACAAATAAAGACGCGTGTGTCTATGAGTTTAGAAATAAATTCAAATGCAAATCAAGAACAATGAACCCAGCACCCGTGGGGGAGGCGTAGGAGCAAGGATTCGGGGGAGGGAAAGGTAACGATGAAATTCCTAAGTTAATAAAACATCGCAATCCTTCTGAATAGAAAGTCAATTATTCTGTTTCGCGTTTACCTACGAGTAGGGTTGGGGAGTCCTCAAAGCGTTCGTCTTTGGGGAACAGGTGCGAAGAATCAATATGGAAGGAAATATTCCAGTCATGCTTTCCAAGCAGCAGTGATGAAGGAAAGGTCCCAGCGAAAGGCCGAAATGTACAGAGCTTGCTCATATTCGTCAAGACGTTTGTTACGCTCTTACAAGATTTTGACACTTTTTATAATCATGTGTATTCATATTTTTAAGGAAAGAAGTTGAGTTGGTTCAAGCGGATTTTTAATTTCTTCAAAATTGTATGCAGTTCGAATGTCACACTTATTTATTCAAGCTGCTTGCTAACAAGGTAAAAGTTTTCGAGGGCGAATGACGGCGTTCGGGTGATATGTACATTTATTTGAAGAAACCATATATTTTGATAGAGCATCATCAAAACTTTATTGAAGCTCAATGACAGCAGCAAATGACAGTTAGCAAAATCTGAAATCCCCATTTTAGATTTTGCTAACTTTGAGGAGAAAATCATATGACGTAGTTTTCATATGTTATTAACAAATGTTTTGTAAAGTTGATTGAAGCGATATTGCTAAATACTTGAAAAGCACCACTCTGTTTTAATCACAATTTATGTAACTATTTATTTAAATTTAGTAATCTAAACTACTTTAGAAATTGTTTAACAAAATGAAAATGTGAAAAGCTCGTAGAAAAACGCAAATTAAGAAAAATGCTAAATTTATAAAGAGTTGTTTTGATACTAAGATCATATGCCACACCATGTTCAGGCATGTGGTTTTCATTTCAACATAGATATCACATCACGCGTGAAACCAACAGGGAATGCATTAAAATTAGAACTCCAAAAATGATTGGCTAATTGAATGAAAAGAAGAATTCGTATGAAAACCTTTATATGTTGCAATAAAAAATGACGAAATGAAGGGCAAATGATCTGAATAAAGACATTTTAGATGCATAATATTTTACATCTCGTTATGGAAAATAGTAAACTATTTGCATCACTTTGTGTAAAATTTGTTTGTCATTCTCATTAAAAACTAAAAATTCATGTAAAAAATTTATTACGATAAACATTATATGAACAAAGAATTCTATTTTACATTATCTTATATGTTTTGTGCAAAAAAAAAATGTTTGAGAGCAAAAAATACTTTAGTAGGTAGCAAAATTTCAAATCTCTATTTCAAGCCCTTTTATTCAAAATTCCAAAAAATTCAAAATTCCGAATGAAAAAGAAAAGTATGAGACTAACTAAAATGAAAAATGCTTACATTTTTTTAATAATTTTCAATTCTCAGTAAAATCTTTTTTCCATTCTTATATAAATGCAGAGGAAATTTCGTTACCAAGCGAAATTCGATAACAAAATACAGTAAACATAAAAATTAAGTATAATTAATTTTGATGTTAAAAGATTGAGTAGAAAAGCAGAAATTCATTTAAGTCTCTTGAGAGCTCAGTTGTTTTTTATAAAGTGAATTATGAGACTGCAAAACAAGATTTATTTAAACGTAAAAGAGGTGAAAATGTAAGAGGATGTTTTTGAGCCCAACATTTTTATATTCCTAGTTATATATAGTCAGTCACAAAAGTCTACATACAACCTTAAAAAAGGACACATTTCAAAACCGAGTTATATTTAAATTTGCAAAATCGAATAATATTTTCTTTTTCAATAAAAATTGTGATTTACACAATTAAAAAAGTTTCAAACTATCATCTTCTGGGAAATTTTGTGAATATGTAAAAATTAGCGCGTCACAAAAGTCTGCATACACACGATTGGTTGAGAAGAGAAAATTTACATATAAAGATTTGTTGAAGGTTACTTAAGTTTGAGGTGGCACTTTTGTAGTTATTGGATCGTTAGCATTTCCCATGATATTGCAATAGCGAATTGCTTTAAAGTGAACCAGGAAAAAGAAACATCCTTAGAACTTCGAAATTTGGTAGTGAAATTGAAATGTGAAAAGAAACCTTTCTCCGAAATTGCCAAGATTGTAAACAAAAGTTGGTCGACTGTGCAAACAATCTACAGAAATTTTGTTAAACGCGGACATGTGCTCAGCAAATCTCGATGTGGTAGTGCAAGGAAGCTCAATGATCGAGAAGCAAGAGCCTTTGTAAGAAAAATGAAGAAAAATCCAAAATTTAGTGCTCCAAAATTAGCGGATCAAATTGCAACAGAAATTTGAAAGCATGTACACCCAGAAAATGTTCGTAGAATTCTTTAATCAGCTGGCTACAATGCCAGAGCTCCCAGAAGGAAACCATTCGTATCATCTGTAATCGAAAGAAAAGACTTGCTTTTGCTTCTGCACATATTTACAAGGGTTTTGAGTTTTGGAAAACAGTTTTGTTCACCGACGAGAGCAAGTTCAACGTTTTTGGAAATGATGCCCGCGGAAAAGTTTGGAGGAAAAAAAAACACAGAAATGAACCCCGAGAATTTGACTCCCACCGTAAAACAAGGTGAAGGCAGTGTGATGGTTTGGGGTGCCATGGCAGCAGCTGGAGTTAGCAATCTGGTTTTCATCGAAGGTGCTACGAATCGTTTTGGATACCTGAAGATTTTGCAAGGCAACCTAAATGAATCAGTCAGAAAATTGGGACTTGGAACAAGTTTGTCTTCCAACAAGACAACGATTTTAAGCACACAGCAAATATTGTGAAGGAATGGCTGCTCTACAAGACGCCCAAACAGTTGCATTCACCTCCACAGTCTCCAGACCTTAACCCAATTGAACACATTTGGGAGGAAGTTGATAGAAAAATACAACAACCCATTACCAGCGTCGAAACCTTAAAGAAGGCTATGCAGCTGGCTTGGTACTAAATTTCATCTGAAACAACAAAGAACCTGGTGAATTCGGTGCCAAACCGAATGCGTGCAGTCATTGCTTCAAAGGGAGGGCCTACCAAGTATTAATGGTATTTTTATTTTTGTTTATTGCCAAAAATTTGAGTTTCCTGTCTCTGTATGCAGACTTTCGTGACCACATAATTTGAAACGTATGTTATTTTCATTCCGTTTTGACAAATGTGTTGATAATTCTATTTATTTATTCTGAGTTATCATGAGAAATAAATGTGAAAATAAAATTGAATTTTCGAAATTATGAGTTATTTTCAAAATATACGAAAATTAGAGTATGTACGTAGACTTCTGTGACTGACTGTAGCTTGAAATAAATATTAATAAATGAGGAAAAACTGAAATGAAGCGATTGTTGTCTCAATATTTATACCCTACTTCATTAAATATTTACAGAAGTTAAGAAAGTACACTTTCTTATGCTAGTAAAATCTGTTTAGATTAAAACAATATTTTCACAATTTGCAAAAGAGGATCTTTGAACATAAGCTTCATTTTTAGATTTCACTATTACTTTTTTCAAAAAGTAAGCTGAAATTATTGCTAATATTAATTATTTTTGTTAATATACCAACATGAAAATATTAAATTTCTAACATTGTGAAATAGCCGACCAACTTGTCTGGTGGTCAGTGTGCCTGACTTCGGATAAAGAGGTCATGGGTTCGAATCCCGGTTTGAGCATGGATGTACTACTTTTTCTCTCTCAATCCTGTCTTTGCCCTTCCCTTGTATGAATGAGGTGTGAATGGTTGTCTACCCTATAAACAGGTACCTATGGCATATGTGTAGAGCAAAGTCGTACTTCACCTTCATGGTGCTCTAATTAATACGAAAGACGCTCCCAAACGTCTTAATTCGTATAGCATAGCAAGCTTGACTTGTCCAAGTGTCATTAGTAAACAACAACATTGTAAAATAGATAGCATAATATTATGCGTACATAACTGAAAATGGGAAAAATTCAAAATTGCTTGCTTTTTCACAGGTAATTTTTAATCCTCTCACACATGTATTTGATATATTCCAAATATTTCAAAAATGGGACGCAAGAGATTTCATATGGATACAAGTATTTTTATGTGCTAAAATGAAAATCAATTTTCGATTTAACCACATATAAATGCCATGAGATAAGCAGAATATAAAATAATTTTACCTGTTGAAAAGCAAGCAATTTTGAATACGATTTCTTTCATTCAAATTAATTAGCAATTATTATTTTTATGAATAATTTTCAGATTTTCAATGCTCAATTTCATCTAATTTTAATTGAAAATTCTTATGGCTTTTGCTGATATCATTGCTTTAATTTTTTGTTTCCAATATTTTTGTACCGGTACAGAAATTTTGAATCATTTATTTTTATTATTTACCTCTTCTTTTTGGCTTTGATTTAGTTTCCTAATAAATAAAATATTGATTTTTTATATTCCTTTTTAAGGATGAAATGAAGAAATGATATGAGGAAATTTTTAAATGAAGAAATTAGATGCGAATATCACATTTCTCATCTTATTATCTCCTTTTATAGCCCATACTGATTGTGGAATTGAACGGTATATATGCCAGAGGAATAACAGTCTCATAGATGTTATTCAAGGCATCAATGGTCGAAGCTTTTTATGCTTATATATGTGAAGATTTTGGCGAATTTTGTTGAGGAATATTTTATTTATATTTTCTTCACTTACATAATTGTACATCAGTTAACAGCCTGGGATTTATTGAAGTATTGTTGAAACCTCTCTCGGCTAGGATAACGAGTTTTATGTTTGGAAAATGAAGCTTTTCATTGAACTCGATTATTGTTTAAAAATGTTTCCTTTAGATTCTCTGAACGTCTGCTCAATTTCTTATTTTGAAAATGCATAGAATGTTCATTCATATGGTTTTATACCATTAACTTCCAATTTTAATTTTGACTATATATATATATATATATATATATATATATATATATATATATATATATATATATATATATATATATATGTATATATATATATAATTTACATCTAACCAACAATGATGTATGAAATTTCCAATAAATAGGATATCATAAGTAATAAATTTGAGATATCTTTGCATAAAATATTTTTATAGTAGTTATTTCCATTCTAGTTTTAATAAAATAGGCTTAAAAGCAGAATGTTTTTAAAGAATATCATTAAATTCTTTTTCTCGCATACAATTGCTTTAAAATAATCGACGTGAATTGAACAACAGATGTTTATACCGAATCCACTTGTATAAAAGCCATGAGAAAAAGAATTCCAGGAAAATGGCACAATCATCACGACTTTAGATCTTCAGATAAAGTCGGGGCTTTTGAAATCTTTTTCGCGTCGATGACGTGGACGACGCATTACAGGGGGAATCACTTTTTCTATGGATCGTAATGTTCGATAATCCTACTTTTCAAAAATTTAGTTTTCCCGATGTCTTCTTTACACCTGGCATTTAAAATTCGCTGAACGAAGTTGGATAAAAGTCAAATCAGTTAAATGATCGTTTATAATTGTATTTGCTTTATTCTCAAGAGTTTTCATGATAGTTAAGATTTAAAGTATGATAATTTGAGAGAAAAACAGGTTTAAATGAAATCAGCAATTGGTAAGTAAAAAATTTTACAAGAAAGATTTGTGTAATGAACAGACTGTCAGAAGCTTTAATGCTCCTATTTTAAGCAATAGAAGTACAATTTATTCCTGTAAGATAAATAACTCATTTGAAATGTTTATTTTGACCTAATCGATCAAACTAATATAAGTTCAGTTTTACAAAAATAATCATGCATAAAGAAATTAAAAAAATGTCTAACGAAAATTAAAAAGTACACATTCAAAGAAAATATTATATTCCCAACTCGTTTCGAAGAAGAATGCATGTGAAGTGTAAGAAATTTGAAAATTACAAAGATTCTATTTTATATTGAAACCAAATTGAATTTCTCTTGGAAATTTAAATTCCAAAACTTCCCATTTCATGTAATAAGCTGAAAAGATCACCCTAAAGAGTTATTGCTTTTTGGATTTAAATTATTTTTAATTTTTATGAACTCTATTGCTGATCCCCGTCAATGTAACACTCTTAAGGAAGCATGCAAATCATGTGAAATTTACAACATGCATTAGAGTAGATGAGATATGCAGATGCATATCACGCGCACCTATGGTGCCACTTCAAAGCTATGTTGAAGGCTTGGAGATTTCGACGATTTCAAGTTCGTCAATTGTATTCTTTGTTTTTTCTACAAAACGATCCATTATACCTCGTAGAAAACAGCTACCCTTTCTTGATCTAGTATCCGACAGAAGAGAGAGGCCTACCGAGATAGTGGATTATCTTGCAGGGCGTCGCGTTGCACGAATTAAAACAACTGTAATGCGGATCATTGGATGCAGGAGGAAACGACAGACAGATGTGTTCGGTCGCATCCAGTCCCGTGATGACAGGCAAATGGTGCGCATGGCAGAGACGGATCGCTCAGCCACATCAGAACCATAGCCCAACACATCCAGTCTGTAAGGCATCATCCAGTGTCTGCGTATACCATTCGAAGCCGTTTACTGTAGAGCACGCTCTTAAAAATATCGAGTCTATTTTTTTCTCCTCTCGATGCATACTTTGTACTCCATAAAGATATAAAATTAACCATTTCGTACTTAATTGGGGAGAGAAGTTCTCTTTCCAACACTTTATCCTCAGTTCAAAGCAATCTGAGCTCTTTTTTTGACGTGCTTATACAAAACAAATGTGATGTACTCTGATTGTCTAAAATCATTACGTGGCTCTATGCTTTCGGCTTAGTTTCGCTAAAAATGGAGGAATTTAAAACTTCATTTTGCAAAAGCGATCTATTAGAATATTTAAAATATATATTGGACAAGAAGGAGCGCAGAAATATTACGGTAAGTCTTTATTTCTTATTGTTAATGGAATGATTAAATCAAATCTTCATATTTGTGATTATTCACCATTATATAAGCTTTCGTATTCGTAAGTGTGAATAAATGTGAATTCTATTAAACTCATATTCACTTAATATTTATAATATTTGAAATTTCTGATGAATTGGTAATGTTTAATAATATAAAATGTGAGTACGTTTGTGTGTGGAAATTTTATTTTTCATTTCAAATACTATTTTTAGCCAAAATTTAATTTATTATAAATTAATAGTAAATTATAATGAATGCACTTTTAAATTCTATTACTTTCGAAACTGTATGATTATGACTATTAATTTTCTCGTTGATTTAAATATTCAATGCATATTATAAAAATATTATTTAATATAATTTATTGTACCAAATTGAAAGTGCGATTAATATCAAATACAACATTTTACCTATGAATAAGGATTAATTTTTTCATTGCTAAAATTAGAAGCTTTTTAATTTAAATGTTAATACAATATAAAACAAATATTAATATACAGAATATTACTAAACAATATGTATTTTATTTATTAAAATTTCACTGACAATCATTGATTGATTGTTACTAATTAAAAGCATTCGTAGATAAAACGAAAAGGAGAATTGTATATATCAAAATCTACTATTCATTTGTATAATATTTTAGAACTTCCAACTAAGAATTTTGTAAATCAAAATATAATTTATATTCGAATTTTATGGTTGTCATTGTCATCTTCGAAGAAAAAAATAAAAAACAAAATTAGCGAAAAAGCAATTGCAAAAAAATTAATTGGGTCAAGAAGTTCTCTTTCAAACCCTCCATCTTCGATTCAAACCAATTTTCACTCTTTTTTTGACGTCTTTATGGCACAAAGCAAATGTGATGTGCTCTGATTGGTTTAAATCATCACGTGGCTCTATGCTTTCGGTTTATTTTCGCTAAAAATGGATGAATTTAGTTCTCAATTTTGTAAAAGCGATCTATTAGAATATTTAAAATATATAATTGGACAAAAAAGAGTGCAGAAACATTACGTCAGGTCTTTATTTCTAATAATTAATTATATAAATTAATCAATTCATTATAAATTAATTGTAAATTATAATGAATGCATTTTTAAATTCTTTTATTTTCAAAACAGAGCGTGAATATGACTATTAATTTTCTAGTTGATTTAAATATCCACAATGTATATTAGAAATATTATTTAATATAGTGTCTTGTTATCTCAACAAGATTGTACTGAATTGCAAGTGCAATTAATATCAAATACAACATTTTACAAATGAATAAGAATAAATTTTTTCATAAATAAAATTAGAAGCTTTATAATTTAAATTTTAATACAATATTAAGCAAATATTAATCTGCAGAATATTATTGGACAGTATGTATTTTATTTATTAAAATTTTACTGATATATCTTTTATTTATTAAAA
Organism: Latrodectus hesperus; assembly: GCA_037975125.1. Taxonomy (NCBI): domain Eukaryota; kingdom Metazoa; phylum Arthropoda; class Arachnida; order Araneae; family Theridiidae; genus Latrodectus; species Latrodectus hesperus. Next base: position 96,380,160 of record CM075859.1, on the reverse strand, counting down.
TTTCCCTGACAATTTTTGATTTGATTGTTACTAAGTAAAAGCATTCGTAGATAAAACGAAAATGAATTGTATGTATCAAAATAAATTAATTTGTATATTTTAGAATATACAGTTAAATATTTTGTCGATGGAAATATAATTTATATTCGTATTTAATGGTTGTATTTTTATCATCGAAGAAAAAAATAAGAAAACAAAATTAGCAAAAGTAAATCTGAAACATGTACTCATTTTGAAGATGATGAAATGCAACATAAGGAAGAAATGGCTGATCATTCCGTATAATATGTAATCAAAATAAATTTCATGGAGACTGAGAAAATGGAAACTATTGTTATTACTACAAGAGAGTATTAACTTCATTTTGCTTGTAAATTGTATTTAAAAGTTTGAAGTAATATTCTATGTTTATGTAAGAACGTGGTAACTTAATTGAATGATATGAAAATTCCAATCAATATTTTCAATAAAAATCTCTTATTAAAGTGTTTTGGTTCTTAAAGTTGATTTTAAAATAATGAAAGGTAATTATTCATTAAATTAATATTGCTTGGTAATTAGCTTCGGAAATTTTAATAATGTTTTAAATGTATTTTGAAATAAAGTTTTGTTTTTTTACAGCTAAATCTAAACCCTAACTAACTTTATAGTAAATTTAAAATTCATTTAAATTTTACTAAATTTTTAATTTGAATTCAATAGTTTAAAAATATAAAGATCCATTATTTTTAATTCACTTGACCATAACTAGTTTTTACGTATGATATTATTGAGTAAACACATAAGTGTATATGTATGTATTTTTCCTTTCAGATAAAATGATTGTAATTTGAAATGCCTAATGAAATTCATCGAGAAAAAATATTTGAATTCGTGATGAAAATATTTAACACAAAATAACATTTTGTGATGAATAATAGACCATCTATTGTTCTATTCTATTACAGAATTTATTTCTCTAACTATCCAAAATTGGCTGCTTTCAATGAAGCATCGATACTATAAAACCTGTGTTTTTTGCATGTTTGACGATGAATTTTAAAATATTCATGAAAGTACTAAACATTTATTTCAACATTATTTTCTAACAATTCCCCAATGACTAAAGCACATCAAAATTCACAATTTCTTACATAATTTGTGTACCTGGATTTTTAATGGTAGAACATGAAACACGCATTTCCAAGTATTTTGATTGCATGTGAATAAGATGTTTTAAATTATTTTAATACCAATAATAATAATATTATTTCCATTTTTTAAAAATGCTTGTGTAAAGTTCTATATTATATTTAACAAGTTTATTAATTACTTCTTTGCAACAAAATAAGGCTTTATTTCTTTGAAGTATTATTCTTATGAAATTTCAGTATTAAAGTTTATATAGCCTCTAATGAGAATGCAAATATTTTATAAATTTTAGATATGTTTTTTTTGTTTTTTCAAATTAGGTGAAGAGATCTTTAGAATAACAACACTCAAAAGTAGTCAACTACATTTGCCTTGCTGTGGTCAAAAGCAAGACCTGAATATGACCTGAATATTTTTATCTGTGAACAAATAAATTTATTGGTGTCAGATATGAAAGATAAAAAAAAACGTTCAATATTTTACATAAATGTCATCATGTGTTTTATGCTAAATACGATGATAAACTTACCGTATTTTATGATTTCATGGACTCTGTGATTTATAAATTAAAAAAAGTGTCCAGTTGGGACTTCACTTGAAACCATGCATTCTTACTATATGCGATCAAGATCTAAATTTTGCAAAATACATGCATTATAATGCATATTACCTTTTTATTCTTAATTTTATAGTGTTCTTATTTTGTGCTATTAAACTGTCAATTCAAAGAAATTAAGCTCTAATTTAATTTTTGACATAATAAACATAAGAATTTCTGTATACATATTTTCATTTTTTTTTCTGCATTAAAAATTGAATAAATGATTTTTGTATAATCTTGCATTTTATATTTAACTTCCTTCTTAGTTTCATTGAAGCTATTTTCAGTTTAAAAACTTAATAATATATCTTAATCAATCAAATACAATTTGTTGTACTTGTAATGTTTGTAAAAATTAATTTTGTACTTAATGAGCCCATAGTAAACTGAACTGAAGACTAATTAGTGTGAGGATTTTTTTTGAGAGTGCTACACTCACATGTGAAACTAGATAGAATTAACGTTATAAATGGTTGAACAATTTGCTTGATATTGTATGTAATTTAAAAAACCACTATAATTATCAAAATCAATTACAATGTCATATTCAATTGTACTCTCATATTATTGAATAAATAAATTATATCTTTTAATTGTCAAAAAAAAACATAAATCCCTAAAATAAAGAATTCAAAATCTAATTTCTGCACTAAATTGCTAATATAACAAAAATTAGCAATGCTTCTATAAAAGATTGAAATTCACTCTTTTTTCTACCTAAATTACCTATTTAAACAATTTTTGTTACTCCCATTAAAAGGAGTATTTTACCCACATCTTTCAAACGAGTGAATTTCTATCTTAAAGATTGGTTGAGTTTTGTCAAAATGAAAGAGTGTGAAATTTCCCTCCTTCTGATTGGAATCCACTCGATTTTTTAAGAGTGTAGTCTGTCAGCAAGACGTCCTCATCGTCTACCCTTGACGTAGAACCTCAGAGGTATTTGCCGCCAATAATGTGATGAAAGAAGAATGTGGATAACAGAATGGAATGAAATTGTCTTTACTGACGAGTCACGCTTCTGTCTGCAACACCACGATGGTCGCATTCGAGTCTGGAAATAACGTGGAGAGAGGATGATGAACAGCTGCGTTATGCACAGCCACACTGGTCCTGCACCAGTTATTATAGTATGGGGCAGTATTGGATACCACTCTCGCACTCCTCTAGTACACATTGTCGGTATTTTAAGCAGCCTGCTCTACATCTCCAAGGTGTTTTATCTAGTTGTCCTTCCTTACCATCTGGGCTTGCCCACAGCCATATTTCAACAGGATAATGCCGATTACTCGTAGCACGCATTGTCCAAGGGTTATTCATCAATCACTCAGATTGAATTGCTTCCCTAACCGGCTCACTCTCCAGTTCTTTCACCGATAGTAAACATGTGGTCCATGGTTGCTCAAGGATTGACCCAGATTACATCCCCAGCTGCCACACCAGATTGAATTTGGCAATGTGTGAAAGCTGCTTGGTCTGCTGTACCTCAAGAATACATCCAAAGAGTATTAGAATCAATGCCGAGGCGTGTGACAGTGGTGATCTCCAACAATGGCGGCTACTCTGGCTGCTGATTTTGGCAGGAACCACAATTCGCCGAAGACTATAAATTTAATCATTTGATACTTGGTCAACATGTTATCTACAAAATAAAATTTGTTGTGATATCTCTTGTCTTTCTTGTTGCTATATTTTGGGTGGCCAGCAGTGCAATGACTTTTTAAATAGCTTTAAAAATCCATCAATTTAGGATGTTAATTATAAGATATTATTAGCTGATTACTTTTGTGAACTGTATCTTTTGCTTAAAGTTAGGAGGAAACTGGTGTGATTAATTTTAAATAATATATAATGCTTACTCATTATTTCATATGTTTTAAGCAATAAATATAGTATTACATTTTTACTTGAAACAATTTTCCTCTAAGTGTAAAAATTAAAATTTGCTATTTAGAATATGTCTTAAACCAGAATTATTACAACAGAAATAAGTTAAGATTTACTGTGGTTATATTTGAAAATATTTTCGTCTCTAAATGTTTGGCAAAAGATTCAGCAGCCGAAGTAAAGTTAAATTATACAAATACACTCGTTGGGCAATGTTGAATGAATAGTTATAATTAAATAATTGATAGCTTCATCTCACACACACACATGACTTTGAAATCGAAGAAACATATCGGTAGACGAAGCATTTTTACTAGAACAATGATTATTAATACTTTTTTTATATTATTTAAAGACACTCTCTGATTCTCATTTTCTTTTAGTAAATTCGATTCCATTTACCCATCATATTTTATAACAATCTGTCCTCCCATTATTGTTTTCGATAATTTTGATATCACAAATTTTAATGTACTTTAATTACTTGTTATTCAGATTTAATTCGTTGTTCTTATAAAATTCATATAATATATTTTGTGCATAAGGAAATAGTATAAAATATGTGAAATAACAGGATAAACAACTATAATTATGAAAATTGATAATACCAGTTAAATAATTTGTTGAATAATGTTTTTAATATTTAGAAATCTGCTATTCTAAGATATCAAGTAAACTCACCTAAGCCATTTATATTCTTCAGCGTCTGTGTTTTCCTAAAACAAGAAACTCAAAAAATTATATGCACTAATGACAGCATAATTATGCATTTAATTACTTTTATACATTGTTCATTGTTAGGAATAAAGTGTAACAGGAAAAAAATCGTTATAATATATTTCTGGCAAATCAATTAAACATCTCACTTAAATTCAAGGTATGATTTATGAGATGCTTACTGTAATTGGTCACTTCTATAAAAAGACTTGAAAAAGACATCCAAAAATAAAATTATCTGGATATTTCTAAAATCGAAAGTGAGAGTGGTGAGGAATTGTAGATGGAAAAATATGGCTTTTAGAAATAAATAAAAAAGCATACAAGAGACGAATAAAACAAAGACCGGCAAAGGGCACAATTGATTGTACATCAGCCAGTTTCCCGCGACTGTCACTAATATTCAAATATCACCAATATTCTAAGATATGTTAATGAAATAAATTGTTCTTCTGTTCAAGAATATTTATGTTCTTTCCCCTCTGGGACAATGATTTTGGTAGACCGAAACAATTCTCTTCAAACCATAGGTCTTTTTTGAATGGCATCCTGTGAGCAAAAAGTGACGATAAGACAAACTCTTCAGTATACAACGACTGTCAGCTACAGAGAATTGGATCAATATATTATATTCTATACAAAACATTAAGCTAGAATTCATGAGAAAAACTTATGTGGACTGAAATCCACTCTCCATTACCAGTTATGTATTACCACGTAACTCATCACTCTGATCTAGGTTCACCAGTTTCTGGGTTTAATTTTCACCAAATGAATGTTTTAGTGGTTCGGAAGCAGATTAAGCAGTCAGTTCACATTGGACAAGAATGATTATAGTGTGACAAATCGATATAATCTACAGTAGTACGTATTATTCTGTGAATTTTTAAATGTAATTTGTAAATATGAAATTGTCACTGAATAAACAAAGTTAAAATGTTCAGGAATTGTTTTCAATTGCAGTAAATCGTTTAGATTTACTGTAACTGAAAGCAATTCTTGTATTTTTAAACATGCATGGTATATTGGAAAAATAAGGACACATTATGAAAAATGCAGAATAATAATTTTCATCTGGAATTCACAATGCAGAATAATTTAGATCATTGAAATATTTATGACACTAATTACTAATTACATTAATTGTGTTTTTTATTTATATGTACGCATCAACAATTGAAATCCATAATATCAATCATAAAATGAGTTTGAAATTTGAAATGAAAAATTTATAAAATGGAGATTCAATCTAAAATTGCACAATACAGCTTTTATTTATACTATTATTATCAAGTCATAAATTAAAGTGATTTCTGATTATACATATAAAAAATTTTAAGTTCAAAATGTGCATTAAAATTTTACTCAAAAGAACAGATAAGGAAATATAAAATAATAAAATTTTAAATGAAATTTTTGCTGCAGATTAACCCAAGTTTTTATTTTAGTTATGCATTTAAAAGAAAATTTATATCGAATCAACTTTCGTTTTCCAGCAAAAGAGCATAAAATAAGAGGGATTCTATTTTACATAATGGAAGAGAAATGAAGATGGCGTATTATTCAGTTATGCTCGCATCGTTAACGAAATTGAGTCCCTAATTAGCATATTAGAGAAGAAAGTGCAAAGTAGGATGGCTTATGGAATCTGTTAATCAATTTATTGCTTGGATTTTTATATTTTGGTTTTTTCAGGCTCATTTCCTAATCCGTAAACGTCCAGCTTGGTCATGTCTGGCCTGCTCCGATTGGCTCAGTTGGAATAATCGCAAACGATAAGGAAGCTCATTATTCCTGACTAAGAACTGTACGTCAGATAAATTCCTTAACCCGTCCTTACTAAGTCCAGATTGATGCTGACGCAGGGAATGTTTAGTATTAGAGTGTATCGTCTGCAAAAACTCCCGCGTCGTTCGTTTTAATTTTTATTCGCACTTTATAAACGTTAGCTTCCAGAGAGCGTTTCTTTTCCACGTCATTGTTAGGTTAAATATATTTGTCGTATTTATATTTATTATTAATTAATATGCTTAATGTTATTTAGATTTTTGAAATAATGATGGGGTTTAAATTTTTAGTACAAAACAAATTTCTTTTTTAAATGAATTTATATATTTTTTAAAAATTAGAAGAATTTTACGTTTGACGATGTTTTGTCTATTCATTTTCATTGTACTGCTCTTAAGGATAAGCTTGAAAATCTATTTAAAATATTTAATAGTTTCCATTTAAAATGGACTATCTGTGTGCCTATAATAGAAATCAAATGAATTGAATAATGTAAATGCTATGAAGTGTATACAAGTCAAATAATTTAAGTCGGAAGAATACTTAACACTGTTGTTTGCAATAAATAAGTTCAGTTAATAATAAAATTGTCTTATTTTTGCATAAATCAAATGAAGGTAAACAATAAATACTATTTTTATAAAATACAATTGGTGATACATAGGAATATTAATGACATATACTTTTTACAAAAGTATTCATTGTCTGTGAAAATTTTTATTAACATTGAATAATGAGCTAACTGATAGCTAGGAGGTTAGCGTCCTTAACTTCGAAATAGTTGGTCTCGGGTTCGAATTCTGGTTAGGACATGGATGTTTCTTTCTCTCTTTGTGTTTGTCCTTCTTTATTACTTCACTTTCGGGGCGTAGATGCCCCCCCCCACTGGGTGTCCCACGAAATGAGATGCCATCACTTAGCCTATTATTGAGCTGATTAGGGCCTAAGGACAGCCGGGCCTTAGGAAAAAAAAAGAAACATTTAACAGAGACATTTTTATAAGGTAGATTGAAGTACTCGTATCAAGGAAAGCAGAAGAAAGCATTATTTTTCTCTTTCTATCCCTTCTGATATTTGTCTCGTGAAATAGTTGCTCAGTGAAAACAGGATTCATTTAATTTCTAACAAGGGAATCAATTGAAAACGAAGAGTTAAAAGAACACAATGTCTATGTAAGCTTTACAATTATCATAATAAGTATTTTCTTCATAAAACAATAATCAACTGATATAATAAATATGAGAGAAATATATAGTAATAGCTATATGAAATTTTAAAAAAAGGAGCATTGTAATAAGGAATAAAAATAGGAGAATTTTAATGATTTTCTATTTCTACACACATTTCATATTACTTCAGAACATTCTTTATCTGTGATTAAGTTTATGTGCATGGATTTTAACGTTCAACTTAATAAATATAATTAACAGATTTCATTCAACTTAATTACCGTTTATAAATTACAACTTATCATAAGTAAAATAACTTAAAAAATTATCCATTAGCTTAGTAAAGTTTAATACTTAGAAATTCAAGTATTTAAGTAATTTTTCAGAAACAAAAGAAATCAAAATGAGAGCAATCAAAAAATAATTTCTTCGAGAATTTTATTCAAGAAAGAAAAAATGTACGCAAACTTGAAAAAGATAATAATTTTATCAGCGGAAATTATTTTATAGTTTTATTCTTTAGAATAATTCTATACTCAATATTTCTCTATTGGCAATTTTCTTCTTTTTGAGGTAATTATATATATATATATATATATATATATATATATATATATATATATATATATATATATATATATATATATAAGATCAAATAAATTTCTCATTAACTTTAATTCTGTGAAATCGCTCTAAATGACCTTTATATTTAATGAGTAATGTATTCAACTTTCCTTTTCGCTTAAAGGTAATTTTGAATATTATGTTTCGATAAAAATAGAAAATTAAGTTGTTATTCTACTTAGTTAATCGTGTAATGTTTAGGGAATCATCCGAAATTAGCAGTTGTATTTTGATGAAAATAACATCTAAAAATGGTCATATATTTATGTAAAGTTTTGAATTAGAAACATTAAAAAAAAATTATGAACTAGCTTGTGCATTTAATTGTTACATTTTTATCATCAAATATTTGTTAAATCAGATGCTATGTATGCCTTGTTATTGAGAAATTATTATCTTATTTTCGCAGTAAATTGTGTCTTGGATGTTTGGTGATGCTTAAATAGAGTTCCATGTGTAATCTACTTTCCACATAATGAAAAGTGTGTGCTTTTCATTTTGCTTTTCACAAATTTTCTTTATAATAGCCTATATAAAATTATAAAAGAAAAGTAAAACAGAAAACATAATTTCTATCCTTAAGAAAATAAGATAAAATTTCTGTTTTCATATAAAACTTCCTATGGTATTTAAAAACATTAAACAAATAATGTAATCAAATTGTCTGATAGAATATTTTTATTTCCAAGTATCTCTAGATAAGTTATAATAATCTTTATAACTTCGAACTACACATATTTTAAAATTTAATTCAAAATATTTATCTTTAGAAAAAGGTGTACCTGAGCAAAGATCAAGCATTTGTGATAAATTTATCTTGAATTCCTCAGTACCTAAAGCATCTCCATGAGAATATTGATAAGATTTTAGAAGCGAATATCTCCAAATAATTAATTTTCTTAAAACCTATTTTTTTTTAAGTAGCCAAGAACATATGTTACAATACAATAAAATAAAAGACATTGATATAATCCTGAAACGTAGTTTACAGTTGTAGGAAAAACATATCTATCTCTAATTTGATGTCATTAATAATAGACAGGAATTAATAATATTTGATTTCATATAGAAAACATCTGTCTTTATCGATTGAAATCTAAAAGAGAAAAGTAATAATCTTTTAGTTTAAATCTTGCAAAAAATGTGAATGGGGCATTAAAAACAGTTTTGCAGCATACGGATATAAATTATGATTATAATCGGTTATTGTTCGCTTGTGGATGTCGCTTATTTTTGGGCGTAAAAAATTGGTGACGAACTCCAAAGTGACTAGGGGTATAATCGAATGGTGATAATACGAGTATCGCTCAGCAACTGTTGCAAAATTAATTCGCCTCACCTGCCGCTTCCAATGGCAGATGATAATCTTACATCAGAAGCAACATATGCCATTCCGCAGAGCATCTGTACAAGAAAATATAAGTTATATTTTTCTGATACCACAGGCATAGATTGCAAGCAGATTAGAAATTCAGAAAAATTATTGTGTCTTGTAATTGATTTGATATATATTGTTTATGTTGTATAAAATGGTAAATACTTAAAAGCTAAGCAAAAAACTTTTCATTTAATCTTTTAAGAAAACTTTTATTTTTTCAACTGTATGATAGATCTCATTATTCTAGGTGTATAAATATATATCCAAATATATGCTTAAATAATAATTTTATTAAATATTACACCTAACTGGATTTTCAAAATATTTGAATCAAGATTATTTAAATTATTTCTACTTAAAATATTTAAAAATGCTGAAAGAGGAAAACATTTGAAAACATGTAAAAACATCTAAAAAGTAAAAATTTATTTATTTTAAAAATTGTAAAAACGCATTTTAATTTTATTAATAACTTTTGAGATTTGGAATGCCTTATGAGAACACGCGTAATTGCTTTGATAAGGAATACTTAATAAAGTTTTATAAGACAATAAATTACATAGGTAAAATACATAGGTATTATTGAATAATTTTAGACCGGACTTTTTCTATTATTTTTCGGTGCAAATATAATTAATGATACACGATGAAATAATTAATAACCATCTGTATTATATGCACCATGCATATATAATTTTCATTTGTAATTGACATAACTGATTCGTTTAATTTCTTATGTTAGAATTATTCATAATATAATTTTTTAATAACTTGATAATATAATTTTTAATAATTTTTTCTTAAAAATGTACATTTTTATATATACTGTATACTTTTCATTTGACAACAAGGAAATAAAAAAACAGAATTTAGATTGGAATTTAAATAAAAAATTATTTAATTACACGTTATTTAAATTATTTTCTTTCTGATTCTAGAGTATTTACTTATTAAATTTTGGTAGAAATTTTTTTAAATTCAGTTTGCTTTCAAATACTAAAATCCCTTTTTTCTGTTTATAAAATGCAATTAATATAGAAACACAAAAAAAAACTGAAATTTCCTATCACAAATGTAACTCATATTTCTTAATAAGTGTATGAATTCCATTGATAACTTATTTGCCATTATTTACCAGTTTCGCACGCACGCACGCACGCACACACACACACACACACACACACACACACACACACACACACACACACACACACACACACACACACACACACACACACACACACACACACACACACACACACACACACACACACACACACACACACACACACATTGCTTTGTGATAATGGTAATTTTTTAGGTTCTTTCCTCCAAGTAAGCTTGATTCAAGAGATCCAATTTTAGAGATGTTTGAACATTCGTCAACCTTGAATGAAATTTGCAGTGATCTAATTATTCGTCTAGTTCTATTTGTCCAATAATCGGATTCCTTATGTGTTATGAGTCTCCTCAAAAACTGCTTTCGATGGTATGCATGCATATATTAGGACTCAAGGAGTATTCTTCCATTCTATAGGGTTAGATAGAACATTTGACAGAACATTAAGAGACAAGTCACATTTATCCTGCTACAGATATCACATTGCATACTTTGAAAATTTTTAAAATCTGTAGGCACCTGATTTCTGTGTTCACTCTTTTTTCAATTTATACAGAAATTTTGTTTAACAGAAATTTCTTAGGATCTAAATAATAAAACAGTTTTCTGGTTGTAACTTTTCTAAAAGTATCAGAATTACTCGTGTTTTAATCAAAGTATTGTTCTGCAATGGTATTTTATTTTTAAATGTGATTTCACTTAATCTGAAATTCCTTGTTTACGTAAATCACATGAATTACTTCATTCAATTTTTGTTAAACAAATCATGAAATTTCGAACTAATCCATAATTTTTTCACTAGTACTCATGAGTAAGAAATGTTTTCTTCTCATACATTGTAGTTGCTTAAAATTTTAAATAAACCTAGACAAAAATTTTTTAATGCAATATTTTACAAATGATGTTAAGTATTCCACCAAAAAGTAAGTATACTTGAAATAAATATATGTAGCATATAGTGTAGTTTATAATATCACACAATATTTTTACTATCACTGATGCTCCTCTTCGATTCGTAAATCCTTATATTTCTACTTGATGTACATAATTTTATCGCTATATTTTACGCCACACAACGCAATTAATTACACACTACTAACAATACTATATGTTATGCCAAATGTTTTTTTTAAATATACGCGAACTTGCAAGAATTATTCATCATATTAAGAGAGTTAAAATTAACATTCAATTAATGAGATAACAAAAGTTGTATGTGACATCCATAAGTGAATATTTTCAATCGAATTAACGTCAAATTAAATCCTTATATTTACTTTAACATACAAATGCATTCAGTAGTTGTACTAGTAAATATTTTATTATTATTTTTAGATATTTTATGATATTCCAAGAAATGAATGAAATAATCTCAAACATTGATACGGAAGAGAGAACTATTGGAATATTAAAAGCCATGCTATTCATTTTGGCTATGATGCAAAGCAGCTAAAAATTATCTAGAAAATCTTCTAATTTTTCTTAATAAAAATAAAAAGTTTAAAATTCTATTTTTAAAATGAGATGCCAATCACTCTGATCCTCTTTTTTTCCCATAAGGACTTCTGATGGAATGTCCATTCATCTCACACACAGAGCTTATTCTTATCAAAATGCCTTACAAAATCATAAAGATTTAGAAACCATATTTAATAAAATATCGGATATTTTCATTTATATCACGATGTAAACTATTCAAACATAATTAGAATAATTTATTAATTAAAGTTTAATAGAGATTGTTATTTTCCTTTATTGTTCTGTAGAATTGCTATTTTTCTTACCTTAATTTCTAGAATAAAATGTAGACAGTTTTTTTTTCTAAAATGAATTTAATATTCTTATTTTAATTCCTTAACACTTAGTTTCATCAAGCAGATGTACAGCCGCATTAAAGACACTTTCTGTGACGAATCCACACTAGGAAAAAACCATAATTTTTGCAAGTGAAAAGATTTTTTTAAATGTATATCAACACTTTGAGTCCCGCTCCTTTATTTAGCTGCGGTAGAGGCTTTCATCAACTGTCAAAGCCATGATAGAGACTATGATTATTTTTTCTCGCTTATCAAACAAAGTAAATGATATAGAAGCGTCACTTCCTCTCCATTAAAGATCCTACCTCTAGGCGATGAAGCTCTGTGTGTGTAATTGCATTATACTTGTTAAAATAAATACAAGGTCACATAGCCTTCAACTGCTGTCGGCTGGGGGCTTCAGTTTTTTTCCCTACTTCGACAGTAAAATGATGATGTTCACCGTGAACCAATTCATCACTCTTCCTTTCCATCTTGAGATTTTTTTTCCTTTATTCGTAAATTATGAAATAACACTTAATGAGAAACGTATATTTCTGAGTTTTAATTCTCAAACAAAAAGTTATGGCTTGAATTTACCAGCTTTTTGAGGATTAGATGTTTGCAAATTTGTGTCATTTGTACCTACCTTCAAATAATTTCAATGATTTCTTTCATCTTGTTTTTATATGATTTTACAAGATATTTTAGTGCTTTTGCAGAATACCTTTTATACACAGTCATTCTATAATAAATAACACTATAAATCGTTTTAAACTTCATTATAAATGCTTATATATAAGACATTATAGTAGAAATGTAGGTAAAATATAAAATATTTTAATGTATTTAGAATTTTCTTATTTAAATTGCAAGTGAACTGTTCAAAGAATTATTGTCGTTGGAAATTCACAGGAAACAAAAAAGAAAACAAGAGGTATTTTCAAGTAAAATCAGAAGTAAAATATCAAAGGTTTGATTTAGAAAACACTGGTTAGGACAATTCCCTCAGATCAGGATTAACCAAACTTTTTGAACGACCTCCCACTTTTACATCATTCTTGGTTGTTGCATTTTCATATCGTTCATTTATTTCTTAATAACTCAATTTTGAATAACTGCAAAATATTACATTACATATTATAGTGCAGCTTAATATTTTCTGAAAACAACACCAGTGACTATTGTCAAATATAATTTAGTTTTATTATATGATGATAATAGAATCATACCGAACAAAAGTGTTTATTATGGGTGACAGAAAACACTGATTCAAATCGAAATCCAAAGACACATTGCAGCATGCAAGAATGTCTCAATTAAGACAGTTCATAGAGTACATCCAAATGTGAAGTAAATATTTATATATTACGGCTGTACAATCTTTTTATATAAATGAAAGGAAATTTGCTTATAAATATTTCATTAGCTATCTTTAAGTCCTTAATATTTCAATGGTTAATCTCAAAATATTTGGAAGTTAGAAGGCATAAAACATTTTTCCTAACCAATTATAAAAATTTTATACAATGAAATACTTAGTAAATTAAAAGAACGTTAAGTAATTAGTTTCATAGAGAAAATTTCAGTTAAATGTTAAATAATTTGACGTAATAAAAATGTTCTTATTTCTTCAAATCATCTAGTAATTTGCTTTGCACAAGGTAAAAAAGAAATTTATTGCCATTTTGAATGACCCAAAAGAACATGAGCTGCAGAAAGTGTACTCTATAGTAAATCCTCAAAATAATCACCATCGGTATCCAGCGCATTCTGCCAACACGTCTCCAGGTGTGCAAACCAGTTGCGGTAAAACTCGAGGGTTTGGGACGCAAAGAAGTCCGTTTGGTGCAAATCTGCTTTTTAGGATTTTTCCCGAAGATGATTGTCTGCGGAAAACAAACGGTGATAATCTGGTGGTGCAAGGTCAGGTGAATGAAGAAGATATCAAAAAGTCTCCTAACCAAGTAATTGTTTGGTATTCTTGGCCATCCGCGTGACATGTGGCCTCAAGTTATCAGCCAAGAATAGTACACCATTAACCAATGCTTGCGATGTTTGTTTTACGCTTTCCATTTGTTGCAAGTACAAACACGCAGTGACTGTTTGGCCCATTGGTAACAGCTCATAATGAACCCTTTGACGACTAGTCCTCCAGACTCCAGCTTCATCACAGAGGGGCAAATCTCCCAACCTGAATTTGTGAAACCAATATCTTGCTGTGCGTTTGTTCACAGTACTATCCCCAAACGCTTGACGTATTCAACGACTTTATGCAGCAGCTAATAAGCTCACTTTGCAAGCAACATCAAATGAGCTCCTTCGACACATCAATTTTGTTTCTACTGTACGAATTATGATTGATGAATGTGCACTGGGGGCAAGCTTTTATAAAAACAGATACTTTTACTCTCGACTGACCTGTGTTTTAACCACGTCATACCCTAATTTGCATATTTATTCTCACTTCATTCAATGGCAACGCAATAAAGACAAGAACTGTCTGGTTTACTTTATAATAACATTTTTGGGTTGAGCAATTTAATTTTAATCTCGTTAATAGTTCACATCCTTTATGAGTATTAAACATTTAGTTTTGAAAATAAAACTTATATAGTTATACTGTATATAAAATAAATATTTAATAGATTTTTTTTTAAATAAATTATACAGTTCAATCATTTCACTTTAGATTTAGATTGAATCAGCATCAGGGGTAATCCTTTAAAAAAATAGAGTAGGAAGTAAATATTTTAAAACTGAAAGTTTTCTTTAGTTAAGTTCTTCTTACATTGTGAAAATTATACTTTGAAGCAGTTTTCTCAATGTACCCGAGTTATCCTTACGCATAAATTCCAAAAATACTTATAGTGTGCATTTGATTATAAATAATAAGCAAAATTGTTGGCTTAAATTTTATTTAAAAGTTACGGCTATATTAGCATCATGGAATATGTATGCATGATAATTTTAAGAATTTCTGATTTATTTGCAAAAATAACCATTTTTTGAAAGCTTAGTGATGATTGAAAATAACGTCCTTATGGGACCTGATTATGGATCGCAAATCAAGAATTAGATACAATTTTATCACAATATGAACATTTTTAACCGTAACTTTGTTTCTTAATATTAAATGGAATCAGTTCATTAGAATGATTGTTTCAGCTTTCTTCATTAATTTTCTTTAATTATTTTAAATTAATCTAGCGATTTTTTGCATAATTTGAAAACATTTCACTTTGTCAAATATTTTACTGAAACATTTGCCATATTTACCCAGTGAATATTATATTATTTAATATAATTCGGCTTTTTTATGACATGCTGTAAACATATTAGGTTTAAGAAATTTTATAGAGCAAACAAATTTATTGAAAAGTACAAAAGGGAACACAAAGAAATTTATTAAACTTCTGTGATACAGCAAGTTTTCATTGTTGTACGGTACATCGCCCTTATTATAATAAAAATTACTTCGATATCTTATCTTACACATTACACCACTATGCAGGACATAAATTAAAATAAATGATGAAAAATGTCATATCAACAACATATATTGCAGGCTTTCTCTTAACGGAATAAAATATGAGATTTAAACATACCAGTAGTTACAAAGCTAGCCCGTAAATTTTATTGAAAAGTCAATATTCAGCCTTTGCCGTAAAATGTAATAAAGTTGTTATTTAACGAGCTCGAAGAATATGTATTTCCTTTGAATAGTGAATGAACAATTTTTTATGAAATATTTTGATCTCTTTTTGAAATGAAAATATTGTTCCACACTTATTGTGTAAAACTGATTTAATTCTAAGTACTTTTATATGAAAACGTGAAAACAGATATTTAAATTAGATGATTCTTGTAATCAATATGTAATTTCCAAAATATGTGAGTAAAGAATTTGTTTCATAGAAATGAAACTGCAATAAACTGTTATTTTTACAGAAGTCAGCTAAAAGGATATTTTTCAATCTTATAAATTATATACAAAATAAACTATAATACTTGTAAAAATCTATTAATGCTTACGAGACTGATGAATTAAAATATGAAAAAAAACCCCAGCAGAATTCATTGTTTGCTTAAGAAATCATATAATGTTGGATATATAATAGTTATAAACTCGATGTGTGTTACATTAAATTCACCTTTAAAGTTCGTGATTTACCACTGCAGACATAAGAACTGCTGTTAATATGTATTCTTTGGCTTTTAAATACTATTTGTGAAGAATAATACCAATCGCGGCATAATTAAGGATTCAAGCCCAAATAATTCGGAAATGAAAGCAGAATCCTATTCACATAAATAGGTTGCTTGAATGAAGAAAACTAATTAGAAAACACTTAGACTTGCTCACTATTAGATGGAATAGTTTCAGACAAGCTTTCAAAAGGTACTTGAGGAAGGTTCTTCACGACAAGAGTAATACACTCATTATGGACAAAAAAATCTTTCCTAAAGTAGAAGCAGGAGATATTTTAAGAAATATCACAATTGTTTCAAGTATGAAAAATTAAAAAAAAACTTCTTCTATTGTTTACGATAGATTTAATTTATATGCATAATGAAATAGTCAACAATATCAATAATTATTTTTAATATGAAACTTTGCAGTTCTGATAACAAAAGAAAACGAAATTAAATATAAAGAAAATAAAAAAATATTATGAGCTCTACACATAAAATAACTTATTTCTTCTCAATTTGAAGTACTATTAAATCATTCAATTTTTGTGCAGAAAAAACGCAAATTATGTTGTCATAGAATTGAGGATTTTATGGATAGTAAAACATTTTAAGTAAATGTAAATATTTAAGCTCCTGTAAGACGATATTATTTTCATTTTACTTTGTATGAAACGTTTCCTTTCCATTGACAAGTCTCTGCGAAAACAGATTCTAAGCTCTAATAAAATTGAATGCTACTGTTCTTAAATAAATTCAGGGAAATATGATGTATACACCCAAGTTTATGAATGAAAATACTAAAAGAGAGAATTCTATCAATGCACAAGAATATCGATTTGTGTCTTCCAGCAATCTTAAACCGAAAATTGACACGAAATTAGTCATGCCGACTGAAGTCACGAAAGGGTGGAACACATAAAGGTGATAATTGACCGATTAGAGAAAAATAGAATTTTTCTTGAAGGGAATCGAAAACTTTATCAAAATATCTTTCATTCCATACCATTGCTAAAATCGATCGCTATTGGTCCCCAGAGACCGTTCGATCGCAAATATTTGAGGAGAATTTTATTTATTTTACAATAGAAATTTCATCTACTATTAAATCAGACTGTAATAAAGTTTGTTACTTTATAAACTATATAACTTTCTTTATTTATACCTGTAGTCAGAAAATATATCGATTGAATATCATTTATGAATAAAACTAATATGTGAGATTGACGAATACTCTACACGCATATCAATGTCCGTTTATATGGTGTGCATATGCTTATTCATGTCGAATCATATATACATATGTGGACAAGAAATATCGTTACAAATACAAGAGTTTCTCCATTTTTTCAAAATTAACTGAATATTTTCGATACATTTGTTAGAGAATAATATAGAATATTTTCCAGGTTGATGTTTATATATATATATATATATATATATATATATATATATATATATATATATATATATATAGTGTGTGTGTGTGTGTGTGTGTGTGTGTGTGTGTGTGTGTGTGTGTGTGTGTGTGTGTGTGTGTGTGTGTGTGTGTGTGTGTGTGTGTGTGTGTGTGTGTGTGTGTGTGTGTGTGTGTGTGTGTGTGTGTGTGTATATTCCTAAAATAATTCAGAGTAGCATCCGTCAATTCATATGTTTTATAATTTAATTACTATTAATTCTTAATAAATCTATTTAAATTATAATTAATTATTATGGGATTTTAGATTTGTGAACATTTTTTTCTATTGAAAGGATAATTCTATCAAAACTTACAATTAAAGATGGAATTCGCGCAGCCACTATACAAGTCTAAAATCATTGTTTTATGACAACCATTGAAACAATGAACAGTTAAATGATAATTTGAATCATTATAAAATTGCATTGAGAAATATTGTTTTTCGGTTACCTCACACCAAATTCATACTTCACTTTTCTACTGAGTCCATATATTGTGGTTACAAAATTTAGATGTGCAAAAGTCTTTGTGGAATTCGGTTCCAATACCTACACTCATGACTTTTAAAATATGATTTATAAAACGCTCTTTTGTTTGCCATTAAAAGAAATCTTAAAAAATGAATAACTGAAACTCTCAACACACGAGTCAAATTTATGTTCTTCTTTAGGATTATTTGACTCTTACAAGGAAAAAATTCAGTTGATTAACATTCGCTTTTTTTTCTGAACTGAGTTTCACGGATTGTTATTCAAAAAGACAGTCTCTCTAAAGTCAATAATGGTTTCTGCAGAAAATATATTAAAATTTCTAAGGAAACATTATTTTTATGTGATAAAAACATCATATAATTCTAAGTAAAACCGATACTGTTTTGAAAAATTTTTACTTCCTCTGTAATAAAATATCATCGCGTTCAACAAAGAATAATAGAATTTTATTAGTACTAATAATAATTATAGTGAATTATAGCGTTGACTATATTTTCTAAACATAAATATTTGGCTTATTGTAATACATCAACAATATTAATGGTGTACAAATATATGTGATTAAAAGTAACACCATAATTTAGTTGAAAATTTGACATTTTTGGTAAGCAACAAAATATTATAATAAATAACCTTTAAAAATAATAAGCAAAAGAACAATTTATTAAGAACGTAATTTTAATTGAAATATATATAAAAAATTAGTTCAATGAAATTTAGTTACGAATTAACTGCTATTAAGATGAAAAATGCACTTGCTTATTTTTTGCAAAAAGTATATGTATAAAAACAAAAGTATACCTTTCAGTAAATATATATTTAAACTAAAAGGATAGAAAATTAATGTTTTTTTCAAATTCTAAGACATGATATCTTCAATATTTTCTTTGAATATATATATATATATATATATATATATATATATATATATATATATATATATATGTGTGTGTGTGTGTGTGTGTGTGTGTGTGTGTGTGTGTGTGTGTGTGTGTGTGTGTACTCTTTCTCTTAAATATCACCGCACCACGTCTCTCATTAGTTTCTGTGTTGGGGCTATTTGATTAAAAATTGCTTGCTTGTTGGCGCTCACAATTTTAGGGCCCCTTATTTATAGATTCATGCCATAGCTTAAAATTATAGATTGTAGTGTAATTTTGACACTCGGATGCGAGAATATTTGAGCTCAATGCTGTTGTTGTCTTGTGCCAACCAGGCGGACAGAATGGAGTACGCTGCTCCGCTCTTCCAACTGAACCAACCATGTTTTGGTGTGGAGTCCGACTTCCTCAGTACACACATGCCATAGGAACCCGTTTATAGGGTAGGCAACCATTCGCAATTCATTCATACAAAGAAAGGTCAAATCTAGACAGAGAGAGAAAGTACATCCATGCCCGAATTAGGATTCGAACCCAGGACCTCCCTATCAGCAGTCAGGTACTCTGAACACTAGACAGGGTAGCTGACATTGAGCTTAATACATTTTTTAACAAAACGGGATATCTTATGATCAACTAGCATTCCACAGTCAAAGTCTGTGCATACCTAGCACATGAAAATAATTGGTCAAAATTTGTTTAATGAATTATTTCAATTTAAAGGCATGTGCCTTGACAATGCATTACTCAATTATACACGTGCTCCGTTACCTTCTACCTATATTGCTTCTGTTCCTCAATTTTTGAGTTATAGTTCCGATTCAAGCGCAGATGCTTGAATATGCTTGAAACTGTCGTTCTTGACTGAATAAGACATCATGGTTAAAAGAAACAATTGTTAACATCGAAGGAAATGAGCAGGCGGACTCTCTCGCCAAGGAGGCTAGGAATATCAGTCCCCTTCCCACGACTACCACTTGCCTCGATGCAAATGCCGTCGCAAGGCATCTGCTCTGCGGGGGTCTACGGAAAAAATGGTGCCTACCGGAGCTTCATCCTGACCGTGGTATCACCTCTAACATCAGCAGAGTGCGGACTGGGCACATGAGGAGAAAGAAAATCAAGCCCGACGAATCTAGAACCTACGCAGAATGCAGGAGTTCCGCTGGATCCGAGGCATCCCTGTTGCCTCGACCTTCTTTTAACATCGACCCCAACTGCTGCCATGACACCCTTTATGCAGAAAAAGCTGAAGATGTGGCCAGGGCAGTGCTCCATGCCTTTGGTCCCATATGACTTGTCTTTTTTACCTTTTCTTTTCTTTTTGCACTTGTCACACGACAACAACAACAACAAAAGAAACAATAGAGTGAAACATAAATAAAATCCATGATATTTGTAACTTCAACGTAAAACTTTACAAATGCATTACAAATGCTATGAAATAGTAAACCTCAAGTTTTATTGAAATGCCTTACAATTGAAAATTTCAATTTCTATAAATTCCTTTGTATTCTAAATCTTAGTTTTATTAAATAGATTTCAACAATCCCCAACCATAGTTTGGTGATAACACACAATACAAAAAAATAGTACTGTGGTATGAAGATAAAAATGAATTTACTTTTTCTACTTTACATCTATTTTACAAGAATTTACACACGACGCCTATGAATGCACGCGTGGGCGTCTTAGATCACAACCCACAGTGTTATTATTATTATGGAACAGTTAAGTACTCTCCCATCGTATTCATCTGCTTTCTCTTGATTTAAAGATGAACGAATCCTTGTGATATTTTCATAACTTTATCAAATAAATTTTACAATGTTATCATGAGGAAATTATTTCAAACTGATTTCTCTCTAAACACACAATTTAGTTGACAGAGTGTGATGATTTTGTTTTTTAATCCCATTCTTTCTTTATCAACTCTTGCAGAATCATTTCACTGATTACAATTAGCCTTAACCTTTTTTTTAAAAAAAAAAATGTTAAATTTCAAGAAGTAAAACATTTTTTACTAACGAAAAATATAACATTCATTATTTCATTTAGGTTTACATGTATTTAAATTTGCTTTTATTAAATAAGGTATAATTTTATATTAAAAAATAATTTTCACCGAAAAAACAAAATACTTATTATTATAGAAACCTTTCCATCCAATGGGTTTTAGAAAATATTTTTAAATATGTTTTAATTCATACAGTAAAAAACGCATTTTAAAGAATTAAATAATACATTTAAATGTGGTTTAAAATGTAACTGAAATTATTGAATAATGTAAATTTTCACGATTATATTATTTTGTAATTCTGTTATACTTAATAAATTAGAATTATAACTTTAAAAAGCACGACTTAATATGCTTGATAAAGTCATAATATTTTTGAAATGATATGAAAGCACAGTAAGAAAGCATACCTACAATACAATTATTTTCTTTTGTAAAGTAAAAAGCTTATGAAAAAAAAACCCAGTCAACCATTCTTATTTTACCAATTTATAATAGATCTAAAAATACATATACACAGTAATAAAAAATTTATTAACAGTCTGCTCATTTGACACAGCAAAGTATTCCTAACACAGCGCTTTCTTTTTCACAGATCTTTCTTCACATCATTTCAAGCAGATTGATTGATTGATAGAAGGTGGGGCCAAAGTCATCGTTGGAGTCAGTTTTTTCCCGGCTGGTGATTCTAAATGATTCTAATGACTTTCGGCAATGAACAAGTACTAAAACCGTCCGTTTTGTTGTCATGAATGGATATACAACTAGAAAAGATGTAATGCCTGTTATCAAATACGAATCTCAACATATATGGCGAAGTAAAAAAAAAGAAAATAATAAATAAAGAACTCTAAGAAATCAGAATGAAACGCGTCTCCCTAAAGCAAACAAAAATCGTGCACTGGTGAAGTTTATCCCCCAATAATTTCTTTTCTTCGGGGCACGAAAGTAAAGAAAAAGAAAGAAAAAACTGACTGATGAGAGAAAGAAAGATAACTCTCTTCTTTTTACAAAAACAACAATTTAGAGCCATGAATCCGCTGGGGAAAGCAAACACTCCCAACTGGAGGCAGCTTTACGCAGGGGAAAAAACAGACAAGCTGCAAATAACAGAGGCCGGTACTCACGTTTGGCGATGGAAATAAGTATGGGAAGCATTGGTAATTTCAAAAGAGTAGCATTCGTTTTGACTTTTTATTATTGGATCACTTGAATGGGGAGGAACTTTTTTCTTCTGTGAAACTTTATAGTTTTGACAGAAAGCCCACATGACACGTTTCTTGAAAGAATTTGTTATCCATAAGACAGCGTTGAAAACATTTTCCGAATCATATTAAATGAAGAACAATGTATATTGAATTAAATTATTCCAATGCAATTAATAGATTCTCTTGGTATTGTAAATAAGAACTAAGTGCATAAGTATACACATAATTTCCAAATAATAATATCTGTTTTGAATTTTTATTACTTGATCACTTAAAGGAAATGAAATAGAGAACTTTTTACTGATAAAAAATATATTTTGCGACAAGTGATTTAAAGGAATATTTTTTTCAATAAATGATTCGCAAATGCCCCTTATATTTGTAATTATTCGTTTGCAATTTAAAAGAATTTCAGTACTTTTTAGTAGAAGTAGAAAAATTAATAACTTTTAAAGAGAAGCATTTGTTTTGACCTTTAATATTGGATATCTTGTAAAAGAGGAGAATTTTTTTCTTTCGTATCTTCTGTCTTACCTATACTTTAAAACCTTTTGAAGGAATTGAATTGTTTTATCCAAAGAAAGAATTAATATTTTTCGAGTTTCGATTTAGAAGCAAACTAAAGATTAGAAATGAAACATTCGGGATAGATTAAGCGAAATAGCTTTTAATCATAGAATGTTAAGCATAGATAGAACTTTCAAAAAGTGCGGCATTCTCTTTAATGCTTTTATAAGTCAAGCAACTGGTAAAATACAACTATTGAAACTATTTTAAGTAAAAGTTTTTTTAAGTAAATGTTTTAGACACAAAGTGGAGAGTTCAACAGGGCTTAGGGTTCCCTGTTGAACTCTCCACTCGCAATGTGCCTTCCACGCTTCATTTTCACAGCCAATTTCAGAACTTTGACTGGACATGACTTTCTCCGGGGACACTTAAGCCGTATCGGCGTGGTCAACACGCCCTACTGTACCCCGTGTCCTTCAGGACCTTTTATGGACTTTATTCATTTGACAAGCTATCCTACCCTTTCTCTTTTAAACTGTTTGTTTACCCGACAACTTTCCCAATAAGGCTAATTTTTATTGGGCTGCCAGAGGAGCCGATAAGGCCGCTGTCTCGACGTAGGATAAAAAAATTTAAACACAGCTTTTCTGAGCGAAAGTACAAGCTTCGATGTCAGTTACGGTTGAACAAGCGAAGACGAATATTGCTTTTTGCATGCATATCTGTCGGAATGGCTGCGGGAAGGTTCCTCCCGTGCAACACGTCAAAATAGCCCACTATCTATGAAAAGCCCTCTCGGAAGACAATGACTGGTTGGAAGCTTAAATGCCTTATGACGCAGTTCACAATGCGTCCTCAAAGTAGGTCTGATTGAGTATTCCTAGAAGAAGATAACACTTTTCCCATGGAAAGATCTCAACCACTGTTGAGCAACAGGAGATAGATGTTGAGATTCTGGATGTAGATTTGTCGAGATGGCGACTGAGAAAATTTTCGGATGGCTTGCCAAGTGACTCGAAAAGAGTGAAGATAATTAAAAAGCCCTCCCGGAAGGCAATAACATTGTGAGCGTAAGAAAGCCTGACAACAGACGGTATCAACATTTTGAGGGTCCCAGTGGCAGTATCTCTGAAAGGAAAGACTCCAAGTTTTGACCCAACCACTGCTGAACAAGATCGCTTCTACTTTCGGGTCTGTGTGAGGGAGTTTCACGTGTTTCTTCTTTTCCGCCCACTGTCTGTGAAGAGTCCTTCTGGAATTCCACTGACGTGCTGGATATTACAATGGATTAAAACAACATAAGGCTATGCTGAGTCAAAGTATATCCTTAAGAATCTTATCATCGCATAAGTGACCTTTTTGTTGTGGTAGCTCCAAAGTTCGATTCAAGTCATTAAATAACAATGAGATATGAATGTTGCTTTTCTGAAAACACTTGTCAGACTGAGTATTTGGCAATGAAATTTTCGTATTTCTCTCCTGCAGTGAATTAACACGGTTCATTATCGGTGTAAAGTCCCTTTAAATGGTAGTAAAACAAAAACCTTTAGTTATCAAGCTGTCATGCTAAATGGAATAAATCAAAGGAATGTTTGGTTGGACAGAGCAGTGGTACAAACGCACTCTTTTGAGAATAGATCATCAATTCGATTGGATTATCTCATGTCAAAGTTAATGAAAAATGGATTTTCTTTTTGAATTTTCTGCCTAAATTTTTATCGCATGGATACTAAGGAGTTTCTTTAATTGTGACATGAGGCCCGCTGTCAATGAGAAACTTTTTTCCGGAAGAAAGTGCGTTACACAAGTTTAAATACTTTTCAACAGCTTTCATTTGTTATTCTATCAGCTACCAGGTGTCAAGAATATTGACTTGTTCAAATGTCGCTAGGATCGAACCTAGAGAGCTTCAGTTACGATCCAACCTACGATTGAACAACGGAAGAGGGGTGTTGTATATCTCTTTTCTGCTTATCATGTCTTACGGGATCAGGAGTTCTCATTGCTTTCTTCTTTGCTACTGAAGTTCACAATCAATCAAGACCTATTCCCAGAAAAAAAATGTGAATGCTAAAAATGCTTTACAACAGCTTTTATGTATTAGTACATTTGCTATGCATTGACGAAATGAAATATTTAATTATGAAATCTTTATGGTTGGTCTGTGAAATAACGTAATTTTTGTATCAGATATACTGGCTACATCTTTTTCTCATATGAATTTAGATAACCTATTAAATATCAGAAGTTGCTTTATTTTTCAAAATTTTAAGCGATATTTTCAGGATGTCATCTTATTTCAAATAGCAAAATTTAAAAAATGAACTTTTCAAATCACAATGATTAACAAGAATGGTCTACGAGCTTTACCATTGCTGTGTTAGAAAATTGAAATATGTCACCTTCTTACATGCGAAATATTTTCGTATTTTATCAATAGAAATACGCTTTCAAATAAATAATTATTTTTAAATGTAATTGAAAGAAGAGAGAGAGAAATAAATATGAGTATCATTGAATTTCAGTGAATGTTAGTGAATGATTAGTGAAGTTAGTGATCTCAATAGAACATGTGCTTATTTTACCATATTTATTCATAACTCAGATGTTGACTTCGTCAACAAATCATCATTAAAAATTAACAGGTTGTCGGCTGTGTTTAACGTCTTCGGTTGATAACAGTTGGTAAACGGAAACATTTGTAATTATCAAACATATTGACAGTTAAAATATGAAAAACGAAAATTATCCGAACTTTTAATACAATAACTTTTTTCTTGAATTGGACAATAAATATGGTTAAAAAATAAAGACATAGCGAGATATCATAGCATAATGTATGAATTATATATAATAAGTGAAATAAATATTTTACCTACAACAGTAATTTTCATCTACTCAACTTGAAAGTAAAAAATCTTTTTTCATGATTTCAACAGGCAAATCGGCAGAAAAATATTTCAAGAATAAAATAGGGAGTAAATTAAGTTACAAACATTTGCAGCATATTATTTGCCAGCAATGTAATATTTCGTTGTGCTTTTTGATAAATTTTTTTAAAGAAATTAGAAAATCAAAATATTACACAAATCAGAAAGTAAAACATGCTAGAAAATGAAATTACGAATAAAACTTTCAAAAACACCGTAGAAAAAGTAGAATGACGCATAATAATAAAATGTTTTAGTACTGAATATCTTTTATCTCTTTATTTAAAATTTGAAGAGAATCTAAAAAAAGAATGTATTGTATATAAAATATATACAATAAAATAAGAAAAAAAGTTATCATACTTTGGAATCAAAAAAGCTTATATATATATATATATATATATATATATATATATATATATATATATATATATATATTATTCAAAAATCAAATGCTAAATATTTCTAATATGACGTGAACAATGATACAATGCATTGAACGGTGAAAATTCCTTTCAACTTTTATCGTTAAACAGCATTCATAAATATTGTTTTGCTGAGATATGTTTAAAATCGTAGTAGTTTTATATATGTTGGCGGTTGAAAGTACAGAAAATTTTGGATAGAAATATCAATAATTTCTTTTTTAAATTACCAAACTTTAATGTATGTTTTATATGTTCGATACAACTTTGTTTCCAAAATTTTTGAAAGTGCCAAAAGATATCAAAGTAGAAAATAAAGATTTTATATTAAATAAATATTTTATTATACTTTCAAAGCTCTCTTTTTCGTCAAAATCGCAGCAATAAAGATTTAATAAAGTTTTCAGTAAGCAAAAAGCTTTCATACTAACCAATCTCATTTATTGTTAAATAAAAATAAATATTATAATCATGAAAAACACTAAAGTACTCACTTTCTACATTCATTACACACATTTATTTAAATTTTAACCAATTCAATAAATACAGGTATTTTGCAAGATATCATTTTCAATCATTATCTTATTCGAAATGATTTGAACTTTTTCTTAAACTCAAATTCTCTATTTTTGTAATATTTGATGATTTGCTCAACGTCTGAGTACCGATAAGTTGAATGGGATTCGTAGAATTTTGATATTTCAAATGTCTCGCATTTATGAAGTGCATAAGGAACTGCCGCAACGCTATTTAACTAATGACTTTCCAAATCCTTCGTTTAAACATTCTAATTGATCAATGATTCAACTTTAAGTATTATGAAACGGTTAAAAACACTGCATAAAGTGAATTCAATTAATTATGATAAATTCTTGCGAAACTACTGCTTTTAAAAATATACAGTATATTGATGGATATCTGGGAATTGTGAAATTTAACCCTCATAATATCTGCGTCATATAATTATTGGATTCAATTACTAGTTACATCATACTGTTAAGCTACAATTACTAGCTTTATCATAATGATCAAAGATTCTTATACGAATGCAGAAAGTGATTCTTATTAAATTCTCTATTTAATACTTAAATACTCTACAGAATGCTAATGGTAATACACAAACTAATCTTACATTATTTTTATTTAAAAGTACATAATTTTTTTTATATTATGTTCATTAGAAGTCACTATGCTTGAATTATTTTATTCGAATTACTATTATTCATTTATTAATATTATGCATGAAGAATCATTTCATGCATAATAGTAAGATATAAAAATGTAAATAATCTCCCATAAGATAATTTTGAAATTTTAAGTCATCAATAAAAATTTAGTTTTATGTTACAGTTAGGAGAACGATAAATATTAAAGATAATTTTGATATGAAATTTATTTTCAAAAAACAATGACAAACTGCATTTTTACATTCTAGAAACGAATTATCATAAACGTTTCTTTTATCACGACTTTACGATCATACTTTGAACATAAGCACTTTAATTATTCATCTCCAACTATGTTTCAAATTGTTAGTTTGTTAAATTTATGAAGGAGGACATGCTAATTTTTTCAAAGAATAACAAGTAAAAAAATTCCTTATAAAAAGTGATATAAAAGTGAAAATCGAAATCATTAGAAAAAAAAGTATATCAAATATTCTCTTTCAAACGTAAGAGAAAACTACGAGAAAAATCATTTCTTTTATAAATGTCAGCAGGTTATTGAAAATATATTTTCAGAATAATAATGGATATTTATAATGTCCATGTATATGCTTTAGCAAAAAAGTGTTAGTTTTCATTACTTTTCAATGGACCATAGCATTCTTCTCATATATTGTGTAGATTATTTACTCCTTAAAAACTACAAATACAAGAATAGGTATAAGAAAAGTGCAAATCGATTGTTAATCCACGGGGAAGCAGATAAATTGTGGCAGATGCATATAAGAATAAATTTTGCTTCTCGACTGAATTTATATCATTAATTCGTACGGAGCTGATGAATTATCACAAAAATCCAAACGTTTATTAGTTTTTTTAATCATGAAAAAATTTCTTAGATCAAAACTAATGTTATTCGTGGGAAGAGTACTAGAGAATGGTACCTCCAATTAAAAGACCTCTGTGTCAGTTCTCTGAGGATATGACGGTATTTGTTTGGATGTCTATTAAAAGGACAACATCTCTGATTACGATTTCTCTTCAAGTTAAAGCAAACAGGTAAATCTCTGAAGCAGGACACAGCTAATGGAAGAGCGGTAAAGCTCTCATGGACACATATTTGGTTCCAAGCATCCATTATTTCCTTGAAAGATGATAAAAAGCTATAAATAAAAAATTTTTAGTAAGGCATATCCAAATGTAAGAGAAATGTATGATGCATATATCACAGGTTGTATATATGTAAGAGAGAATACATTTGTTAAACAAATGAATCCTCTATGGGTTAAATAATAAGTGATTATTCAGTTGCATTCATGTTGTCATTATTATCATTCCAACACTCATTCCACCACCAGATTGGTATTTTGCATCTTTTACTCTCGCCTCTCAAATTGGGGCCGATCTGGCAGCCGAATGGTTAGCGCTCTTGCCTTCGGTTCAAATCCCACCTTGGGCATGAATGTTTGTAGAGGTTCGGAATCCACTTTAAGCCGTAGGTCCCAGTCTAATTAGCCTTCGTGTGCAAAAAATGACCGCTGAGCGACAAACAAACCAAACCTCTCAAATTGAGTAATGAATTGCTGATAGCTTATAAGAAAATAATTACCATTTTCTGCAAACAATCCACTACAATGAATCGATTCAATCAATAAATCGTTACATTATAAATAACTCAACGTCATGGTAGAACACAAAAGTTAATTCTGTTATTCCGAAAACTGAAAATTCCACTGCAAAAGTGAACTTAATATTTATAGCATAGTTTCTCTAGGATTAAACGGGATCGAAGCAATGGAGCTTAGAGTAAATTAATTAAGAGCATAACACATTCCATTAAGTCGGTAACAAATTCCCTAACGTCCTTATCTTTCACTCGAAATAACAGCCACAGAGCAACTTCGATAATTTTGTAAGGAATTATTTCTAAATGAGACAGCTGTTATCTAACTATTTAGACTGTTTTGATTATTACTGATGTTGGTTATGGTTCTTATACTGAATATAAAATTCCTAAAATATAATTTTTACTAAAAGATAAAAGAGTGTTTAAATATTTATAATTTGTTTTATAAGCATTAACTATAAATAAGCCAATAAAATAATGAAATTTCTTAAATTACTGTGACAATATAGTTTTATTGAAATTAAACTAAATATATAAAACTATTTTTAACTCATAATTAACTAAATTATATATACACTGAATACTGAAGTATTATAGATGCAAAAACGAATTCGCATATTCAAAAAACAAAAAAGGAAATAATTTTGTGCAATAGCGTGTTTTTTCATTAATTACAAATTATAGATTTTTATTTTATGTCGCAAATTTTATAGTAAATAAAAATAAACTGAAAGCACTTATGATTTGAATGTATGAAATGAGAAATGCAACATATAGTTACATGCTATATTTTGTGAAGCTGAATATATGTGTTGGGCTAAAATGTGTAATTTGACTTCTGTCAGAATAAAAATAGTCAGAAATTTATATAGTTTTGAAACGGAATTTGACTAATACATATCGAATAAAAAATCTAACCGTTTGTTTGGCAACTTCTTAAGACTTTCACTGAATAATTCAGTTTTTCCTTGAGATGTAAGAGCGATTTATGTTATAAAGGATGTGGGAAAAGAAATGAACAGGGAACAGAAATATAAAAAATGTGTAGTATATTATATTATGTAAAAATATTGGTGAAGGAAATTGCATATGATTAAATCCTCATCACTTCAAAAACAAAGGGAAACACAGTTTTTTGCAAATATTACGAACATTTATTTAAGAATTAATTATAGAAATTTAAAAAAAAAAAAAACATTGGAAGATTAAAAGAAAATAATCTTTAACTAATAAGTCAAATATAAATCCCTAATGTTCTGATAATAATACATTTATTTGTAAGTGAAAATAATATGAGCCCCATAATAAATAATTATAACATTTATACATTAAATATTTCTTTCAAATTCTATATAAATATTTAACTCTTAGTAACAATAAAATCAAAAATGCATTCCAAATTAATTTCATAATTTCGAATCATAAACAAGTAAATAGATTGGAATCAAAATGTGATGCTCTCTTCCACAAAAGCTTGCTGAGATTTCTACTCAAAGATATATTTTCCTTTATAAAACTGAGTAGATAATGCAATAGGTCCATATTTACATGCGCGTCTCTTTGGTTTAATATAGGTAGGTATTCCGTATAACTTGCAGAAAATATTTCCCATCACAAATCACGAATTTCAGAGTTTTAGTTTAAAATTATTTTAAATTTATGCACGCAGATGTGGATTTATGGCTAACACTATAAATGAAGAAAATATTTAATTTTTTGGAACATATTTAATTTCATTATTTCTTGATATAGCAATATGGATCTTAGTGAACAATTTACAAATGGATAAGTTTCCATTTGCTTTTCTTTAAAATTCACGGATCGCAAGTTTTTTATTTAACATGAAATATTTACTTTTAATTTTATAATAAACAATTATGGAGTGAATTTATTTATTTTGTATTACTTGATTTTTATTATTTTTGAGAAATAAGGCGAAAAAATAAATGCGCTTCCTTGGTTACAATTAATTAGAAAATACATTTCTTAGGAAAAAGTATTTCATTTATATAGTCGTAACAAAAGCATTTAACCTTTTCACACAGATAGGTAAGTAAAGCAATGAATATATATATATATATATATATATATATATATATATATATATATATATATATATATATATATATATATATATATATATATATATATATATATATATATATATATATATTTATATATATTATTTTTACTTATTATTATATATAAGTAAAAGTATATCAAGGTATGCATTAAACACACATGTTTGACATTTTATTGTTGTAATTTATCACTTATATAATTCTAAAGGGATTGTTTGAATCTATGTTTTCTTATATGAGTAAATAATTTCATAAGTGATTAATAATTTGAAATTTTGATTTTTTAGCTCTTTCTTATTTACTGGAAAATACTAAAATCAAAGAAAATATTTTAATTAAACTGAAAAGCGCAGAAGAATTATACTTTCTCATAAAATGAAACAATAGTTAATCAAGGTCTTTTAAGCGATATGTTTCCTCACGGTTCATTAACAAGTCATCACTCGTTTTAACACCCCGTCGGAATTTTCTTCTGACATATGCGCGATCTATTTGAAGGAAGAAGTGCACATTTCAAAGCTATAATATTCTTTATATGGTACATTGATTTGAATATTTTTGTGCGTCACGGAGGAGCGAAGCATTATCAACGTTGTTCCACCACAAACCTGCTTATAGGATGGGCTACAGTCAACAACCATCTCAGATAGAAGGACAGAGAAAAAATATCCATGCTCGAACCAAGAATCGAACCTAAACCAAACAGCTTAGGAGTCAAGAACGCTAAACACTCCGCACTCTACCTACAGTGTTATCTGTGATAAATGTGTTCCTCAGAATATGACCACCTATGCAACTTTAAGAATAATTTAAGGCAAATAGAAGATTCCTTAAGAAAAATTGAAGATTGATTCGATTGAGTTATAAGGAAAATACATTTCTTTACAATAAGGCTTTTGTTTACGGAATTCAATATTGCTCTTACTATGAGATTACTCTTCAAAATTACTTAATTAATGCTGATTATACTAAACCATTTTAATTAAAAAGAATTGGCAAACAAAAATGTAATTCATTAAAATTTATAACGAAATTTAAATATGAAACGATAAATATATCTTAAAAAAAGACTCAAATTAATTTGAGCAGAAATATTGATCTGTTTCATAAAATTGGCTATTGATTTCTTTTTGCTCTAGAAATTTAGGCATACGTCCACTCATGTACATATAATACTTCAAAATAATAATATAATCTCAGTTATTAAATAGAAAATTTTGATTAAAACTAAATATAAAACAATTATCTTGAGAGTTTTCAAATTTGAATTAAGATGTTCTGTAATGTAATTCTACGAACATAAAAATCAATTATTATTCCAATTTTTTTAGTAAGAATAACACGAATAAAAAGGAGGAAACTTTTTGAGCAATAAAAAGATTCCTGGGAAACTTTAAAGCTAAAAATATTGTATAATTACTAAAGAAATTCATTAAATATGTAATGATTAAACTTAATATTAAATGTAAATATAGATAAAAATTATTACAAAAAATAAAAGTGTTATTGAGAAGGAAAATAATTCTATATACGTCTGAATTATTTTTATTTACGAATCTTAAGCACAATTTTAATGGTTAAGAGAAATTGGCTTTAAGAATTTGTGCTATTTATAAATGATTGTATAGCATACATATTAGGTTTTAAAATTATGACATTTCAGTTTACATGCAATGAACATTAAGATTGCATATCTAAAATCTTATCAATCGCTGTTAAGTAAATAAAATAATAATTTTGATCAATATTTTTATTAGTCGTAGTTAAAATATTCTTTTTAAAAATTAATTAAATTATTATTTGTTATTTTTATCAAGAGCTTATAGAAGATCCAGGTAATAAATACACCAAATTCGAATTTTTCAAAAAATCTTGGATACATAAAGACACAAAAATGTTCTATTTATTTTAAATAATATCAAATTCAATTAAAACTGTATTTTTCAAATTTTGAAGGGAATAAACTGAATAAAAATAAAAATTTAAAGAAAATGAGCTTGCTACTTCTTAAACATCATTCTTCATATCCAATAAAAATTATCGATTCCTTTACATAAGATACTTTCTGGGAATATTGTTTAAATTTTTCTTCACTGACTGCTTTTTCTATCTTATTTTTAAAATGGCCTCTAAAGTGAAATTTTACTTCCGGGGGCAAGTTATTTTGAAAATAAAGATTTGTAGTATATGATGGCTGTATGCCAATTGTTGTGTGTCCCTTCCTTCCAAAAGAGTGAATTAAAAATTAATTTCGCAAATATTTGTGATTCATGATTAGAAATTATCCTAGTTAAAACCTATAAGTGAAAAACAAAAAAAATTGCAAAATTTTATTATTTTAGTGGATAATGTATTTGAGAATATAATGTCAAATATCCTAGTTACAATCTTACCACAAGATTAAACAAATCAATGATCAAAACTTATCCAATTATTATTTCAAGACATTCTGTTCTTTATCACACAATAGTTAATTAAAATCCATCGGGGACTTTTACATATTTAAATATACATTTGGTCCTCATGACGTTTCAGCATAAGCAACAGAAAAAGATACGGGTCTTACTTATAGGCCTCTAATGGGTCAGATAAACATCTAGGATGGTATCTTCACTTTATTAACGATACCTTATAAATCATAACTAAAGAAATTAAT
The DNA here is from genome assembly GCA_037975125.1 of Latrodectus hesperus. Taxonomy (NCBI): domain Eukaryota; kingdom Metazoa; phylum Arthropoda; class Arachnida; order Araneae; family Theridiidae; genus Latrodectus; species Latrodectus hesperus. Next base: position 96,346,307 of record CM075859.1, on the reverse strand, counting down.
AAAGAAAGCACTCTATCCACATCAATTCATGGAATAAAAGAATTCTTGACAAATAAGAGATGAATAGGAAAGACATTAAAGAAGCAATTTATCTTTATACGCAGAAAATGGAATTCGATAAGATATGATTACTGCCTAAGTGAACTTTCGGATACCACTCATAGATTGCAGGGGATACATATCCGAGCTAAAAGAAAGAGGATACTTTTATCCTGATTATCTCGAAAAATATTTCGCATTGATGTTTCCTTCAGTCAACCAATAGGAATTAAATAGGATCGTCACAGTCGCTCTCATCTTCGTACTCACGAACCTTTTTCACATCAATACTCATAGAATGGACTGAAGAGAAAAGATTACAAAAAATTTAGAAGCGATTCAATGTAATACCTTATAATCGCTCTTGTTGCTTTAAATCAACATCAAGATTATATGGATTTTAATACGATAAATGAGCTTCAATTCATTTCTCTTTGATTTTATAAAGTTTTAATACTTTGTAATTTATGAAAATGTTCTGAAAAAGGCGTTGTTAATACCAAAGGATTTCCAAGTAAATCTTATAATATAGTACTTAGTCGTGTATATAATTCTCATTTTGCGTTTTTTTTATGTTCAATTCTTTTTCATAATTTTCATTTCCCTTCCTGTGGATAGCCTGATTCAGGTAGGACTTGAAATTACCATTTGTCATTATTGATGGGTCAATGCGTATTATACGCGCTCCTTTACATTTCTCTTTCAAAGCATTAAGTTGACAAAGTGTGCTTCATACCAATCAACATTTTCTCTTGTTTAGGCAAAGATATAACTAAAATTTCACTACTTTTAAATATGCTTTATAAAGGTATCGTGTCTATTTTGTTTCGGGAAATAGGACATAAAAGATATTTATAACACATGTTACTTTTCTCTTTTCATTTTCTATGTTACATCACATAATGATTCTAAAAACATTTCTATATCTTCCTCATAATTATGTTTCAATGCCTTGGTTGCTATTTTATAATAAGAGTTTCATCGAATTTCTAACAACTATCCTTTTTAAATTAATTCCCCAAAGCAAGTAAAATATATCATATTCTTTCCATTTACTAGTTATTCCTGAAGTATTTATTATTTCATATGTATTTAGATGCCTTCAGCACACAACTAATTAAAGGATCCTCAAAAGTCTTTAGCATACAACTTATTCAATGTTTTAAAATTTGTACTTTAAAATTTGTTCTTCAAATATCTTATTGAAAATTTCTAAATATAATGATGTTTCAAAAATGATGTACATTACATATTTTGAATAATATACCAGGATACCCTTTTAGTTCCTTATGTCACTTGCATTTTCGTGTCTATTTTAAAATGCACAATCATTGGTGATTCTCGTTTGCCTCCTCATCGTATGCCTCAATCAATGGACAGCACAATAGGATGTTTTAGTATGATCTCAATATTTCTTTCATAGCGCCCCTAAAGCGTATGTTCCAATGCATGCGAATATATATATATATATATATATATATATATATATATATATATATATATATATATATATATATATATATATATATATATATATATATATATATATATATATATATATATATATATATATATATATATGCGAAGAATTGAAGAATTATTATTAACTATTAAGATCCCTTCCATTGATAGGCTACGGGGACATCTGCTTTCTGGATGTATTTCTGTCGACGTGAGTGCTCGGGAGTTTGCTTTTGGAGACTCGTCAATACAGTCTATCTCAGAGAACATTTAAATGCCTCATAACGGCTTTTGGCTATCAGCTACGTGGTATAAATTAACATTTGAAAAGAATTTCGTCATTATTCGCAACATAACGCATGTGCAACGTCTTCATTCATAAGCAATTTCATATTTATATTATCATAGTTATAAGTCATTCTAAGACTACTAATTCATTTTTTACAGATTTAGAAAGAAACGTATTTCATATGTAAATCAGTTATCATTATCGAGTACTTCTTTTGAAATTTAATCCCCAATAAATTAAAAAAAGCCAATAACTTTACAATATTTTTATTTGTCTTTGTATCACCTGCCTTGGCACACATAAAAAGAAAACTTACAGCATTTATAAAGAGGCTATTAATTTTTTAATTAGAATTCTTCCCGCTTCAATTTGAAATCTTTCGGGACTTGGAGCGTATTCAAAAGCTGTTGCTCTTATTATGGGGACTGCGACAAAATATCATTCATCTTCCAAACGCGCGAATTCATTGGACATATTTTTCAATTAATATCAAAGAAGAATGTCTGCTATCAAGAAATAGATACGAACATTTTTCTTGAAAAATAATTTTACAGGACAATGATTATTAGTATACAAGACAATAAAATTAATTAAGAAGCATTACCATTTATCGCAATTTTTTCTAGTTAATTTTAAAAAAATTGATTTCAAATTACATGATTAGAATTTTAAAGCTGAATCTATAAAAAGCCATAATAACTTGAAAAAAATTAAAACTTGGCCAATTTTCAAGAATGAAATGCAGAATCCGGATGAAGTCCAAAGGATATTAAAATGTACACATTTTTTGCATTAAATTTAAATTAGTTAAATTTTTTTAATTATCTAATTAGCACCTAATGCTAATTACTTTTTAAATTTTCTCTTCAATAAGATGATTAGAATTTTAAAATTTAGAGGTAAAGTAAAATATTACAAAGTAAGTAATCTAAAGAAGACTTCATATGTATAATTTTTTATTTACTGATGATTTCAATTTTAGCGAGAGAGATTTTTTTTATTTAATATTAAATATAAACAATAAAAATAGCTCATTTCTTTTACTTAAACATTCATCATACTTTTTAGAGAACAGTTTTGCAAAAAATATTTAACTCTCAGTAATTTCTTTCTTGTGTTCGACTAAAGCGTCTTTTATTAAAAAGTCAAAAATAAAAATAAAAAAATGTTGATTTTCTTCTTTAAGCTTTTAAATATACGTCTTTTTATATTTAGTTTTAATTTCAGAAACTCGAGTATTTTTATGAACATTATTGCACTTGTTTTTATACACATTCCTTTCATTTCTTAAATATTAATATTCATACTTGATGCTACGATTTTTTTACTTTAATATGTATTTCAAAAATTTTAATTGCATTTTAAATACAAGTATTCATTTTACTTACCTAAAAAAATTGCTTTTTTTTAATTTTATAGCTTCTATATTTTTCTCTAATAATTTCATTGAAACTGTTTTTCTCAGATACTGTTACAAAAAATTGAAATATTTTCTCTTTCAAACTTTAATATAAATTTTTCTTTGCCCTTACAAAAAAAAGAAAACAATTCTGATAGAAGAGTGAAACACTCTTTAAACTGTTTGTAAAATATAGTATCGACAAATTTTTTGTCAATCTATTTTTGTAATGCAGCTTTCTCAAAAAGAATTATGAAAAATTGAATGCATTATTTTGTTAAGCTTTTCCAGCACTATACTTTCTTCAATATTTGCAGGTCATTTATGCAAATGTTCATTAGATATTTTTGAAATAATACTCAGTTTTGGGTTATTTTAACACATAAAGTTTTAATTTAATTATTCAGTAATCTGTAATTTATTATATAAAATTTATTAAATTTATTTGTTTTGTATAAAAGATGTAAGCCTTTAAAATTAAAATATTTTTTCGATATTGAGATAGGTATAAAAATGTCTGAACTTTCTCAAAATAGAAATAATTTTATAATTCCTAATTTAAAATTACACACGTGAATTTTTTTCAATGTATTTGGGTGATTTATTTCATGAATAATATCTCTTATCAGTAAAAAAACAATATCATCCTTTTGACATTTTTTCTTGACTATTTGTACGTGCATACAATAATTTTTAATTTCTTATATAATATTTTGTTTCTATTTCATATAACACTTTTTCGCTTTTCATGATATTAATTTTAGATATTAATTTTAGAAGAAATTTTGATCACACTTAAAAATTCAATTTTTTTTAAAAAGCATTTATATATACTTTGATAACAATTACAATTTTTGTAACCGTTTTCTGTAGTATAAATAAATAAATATTATATTATATGCGAGTATATCAAAATTCAAAAGCGTCCCCATAGAAGAAAAAGAGATAATCAGAAGTATTGGCCAAACATTGTCTATATTCATTTCATCTACACTAGGCATTTGTTTATCAGATACGAAACCAGTACAACAAAACTTCTTTCATATGTGATGCTAACCACCTAAGCCCAACACATTACTGTGGTTATGGCTTCCAACGGATAATGCGCATTGGTTTTCAGGGAAAAATGTAATTTGGAAAAATAACGATATTTATGATTAGTTTATTTATTTATTTAGTTTTGTCCCAAACGTTTATTTGAACTACGAAATTAAGTCTTATATATAGATCACGATTAACTAACAATTTAAAGTTCTCTTCTAAGGGATCCGTAGCAAATTGGGGAAGCTAAAAGCATATTTACTGTGCAATAGGAATATTTTTCCAAGAAACGTAAAAATAGTGACTATCGACATCTTTTAAAAAAGAATCCTACTGTTGAATATGATGCCGTATACATTAGATACGTATATATTTTCTCCTTGCCTCCAATGGTTATCCATAGGTGTCAATGTTAAAAAGAAAAAAATGACTTTTGGAAAAAAACAGAGTTCCGGAACGGTGTGCAACTTGGCAACTTTGCAATTTCTAAGGAGCGTTAATTATGGTTTAAATGGATTACAAATGCAAGTGTCACCATTTCGACCCTACGTTGTATGCTCGCCATAGAGCTGCAGTCAATTCCATTTGATTATGTCCATTTAAGTCTGCACAAAAGTTCAGGATAGACACAAAAGGAGAATTTTATTTATAAGAATTTAGATGTAAAAATATAGAAAGTTACTTTTTTGTTTCTCTGTTATTTCAAGGTATATATTACCATTCATCTAAGTTAATGGATGATGCAGTTCTTGAAACGTATAACTAAACAATTTGCCAATTTGACAATTCCAAATTTTTAACTAAATATAAATTTTTGGTGACATTTTTTTTAAAAGTTTTTTTTCACATTTAGTTTAAATTTTTTATAGTTCTTCTGCACTTTGATTTTTTACATTTCCTAAACATTTCCAAATAGTATTACATTATATTACAATATTTCGTATGAAACAGTTTCCAAAAATATTGAAAGGCAAGGTTGTGACCGAAAAAAGTAATATTTTAATCACACAATTATATGTCATTCATAAGTTTACATGTCTTTAAAATATAAGTAATAAATTTCTATCGTTATTTGACCACAAGATTCTTAAAAGCAGAGAGCGCAGAAAACATTTACCACTACTAAGCAATGGCATTTTTGAAATCCTTTCCGGTTAACAGAGTCTTAGTTGTAATTTCCAAATGAATGGAATGGGATTTCAGGAATCACGAGAATGGAATCACAAAACGGAAACACATTGTGGTTTCATAAGATTAGCAAACATTTTTTAATGGGATAATCCCTCCTACTGTTCCTTAATATTGATGATCTAATAGAAGGTTGCGTGTGTGATTTTTTCATTTCCTAAAATGTCGAAGGATTCATCAGTTAAAATAACTTTCCATTCGAAAAAGTAACCGAGATCTCTCTAATCAATCCTCTCTTAATTTTCATACTTCTTTCGAAAATTAACCCAAATTGTCTAAAAGCTATTGAAATGGTAGATAGAAAATTTAACATTAAAATTTCAACAAGAACTATACAAGATTTGAGTGAAAGTTTTCATGAGTGATAATACCATGTATTCAGTTATGTGAATAAATTACATATATAAATAACAACTTATAACTGAATAATTCACATTTAAAAATATATTTTGAAATTTAGTGCGTTGTCTTTAACAAAAATATGGAGAGCAATGAATATTATATCGGTGTCACATATTGTCTATTGAAGTTGTGAAGCATTTTAGACCACGAGTCGAGTAATAAGAATCGAATCCTAGATTCTCTAAATATACAAATGCTCAATTTAGCATGCAAAGTATTATTTTAAATGCTTACTAAAAGCAAAAATTTAGAAACACGTTGGTCCTAAAATGGGTCTAGCATGTTTTAGGCATCCTTGTGACACTCTGGGTGAAGTTATCTCAACGTTGTCCTATGGAAAAATAGGTTTCGAGGATTGTGGCATGATAGCTACAAATGATCCCATAATATTTTAATCGTATTAATGATCAATGATTTCTTTAGGATCACTTCTAGGAGTATAACCAATCAAGACAAATTGGTGCTCCACAATAATCTAGAAAGTAAGGTCATGCATCACGCTACCTGAAAAGAGATATTAAACTGCCATAAAGTGTCTAGAACACTCTTTTGCTTGATTTAGAGTATTTAAGGAAGAATATAGTTATTTTTCCAGACATTGAACTATACATTTTTTCATGACAATGCTAAAAGAAACAATTTTCCAACAAATCAATCCTCAGAATTTTTGACATTAGAATGACATAGATGTGAGATCCATCTATAGCAATCAAGACACAGAGATTCGGTATTTCATCTCAAATAGGCTTTTTATTAAATGTTTAGGTAAGCTAAAACCTCATTTGCCCCAACTCTAATCAGAAATGTTTTAATAGTTTAATAGAGACTTCAAGAAACATTATAGTCTCAGAGTCCACCCATTTTTCCTTTTTATCCTACGTACTAAAGGCATGAAAAAACTATTTTATTTGTATATTCTTCGCCTATAAACTGTTTTATTTTAAATCGATGGTATTAATAATGTTTTGAATTCCAAAATATCTTGTGATTTCAATAGACATTGTTGCAAGTACTGAACTTTGCCCTTAGAATAGAAGGTGTGAAGCAGGTTTCCCAAACAATCATTTTAGCGAAATTTTAAGCTGTAAATTACACATTTTATTAGAGATTTATTTACTTATAATGTTGATGAAATACAAAAGACAACTAGGGTTTGATGCGTAAACCCCCCCCCCTTTAATGGTAAAGTTCCAATATTTATCAACGTGTGTTATGAAAAACAAAATAATAAAATTAGCTTAAATTTTTATTCGTCAGTTTGTAATTTCTAATAATTATTCATATTTGTGATAGTGTCACTTATTTCGATAGTGAAGTATTAGCAAATATTAAATTGGACATTAAAATCTTCATGTGTTTAAATTAAATTCTTCCAAAGTAGGTACTAATTCACTAGAATGCAAAATTAAGCATGAGTTACTTTTATTTTATAATAAAGTTTATTTATTAACATTTTTATGATTATCTATACTCAAAGAAAATTTTTAAAAAAAAATTTAAAAAAAAAATAATTGCATACCCACGTATTTCTTTTAAAGCTGACAATCAAAACATAAGCATTGCATAATACTACACATAAAAATAGCCATAAATATTACAATTAAATAAGTAGAGATGTATATCGGAATAGAATATAAATCCCCCTCCTTTTACTTCAAAACTAACTTTTCTTCAGTGCAATCATTGTAATGACAGGACAGTTTGTTCCTGTATCTGAATAGTTTAAATTATTATTTCCGATAAATATTTCTTCGAAATATGTGTAACATAATAATGATTTTTTAAGATAAGTAACCTAACTTATGAATAAAATAGAGAAATTTCAATAAGATTACATTTTCATAACAAATTATTTTCAATACTGCTTTGTTTTATGAACTCAATAAAAAATTTTATATGGATATTTTTGTAACACACTCTTTCTCTCTCTATTTGCACTAGATTAAATATCCTTTATCTATATTTCGTTTCACATTCATACGACAGTCCTTTATATTAAACACTTAAAATTAGCAACTACAAGCATTATTTTTCAGTAAAAAATACATTAATAAATAAAAATCAACTTTAAAAATATTTATAGCAATTAAGTATAGGTAAAGTATCAAAGATTTTTTGAACAACTTAATATTTTTAGTTTTTGTTAGCAAATTCAAATTACCTGTAATTAATTTTCGTAAATAGGAGTTGAGTCCACTAAATGAACTCATTCATAAATTTTAAATTTTTTTTAAAGTTTTGATTAATATCAATTCAGTATGTGCTTGTTGTTAACATTCAATTCTCTTTCCTTATATCGTTAATTTTGATAAAGCATGATTCTTCCAAAATAGTTTAAATGGAAATTAACTGAGATGTATTAAAGAAACTCTATTCTATAAGTAACTTAGTTTTTTCGAAAAAGGATGATTTCATATAGCCTTAAAATATGTAAAAAAAATTCTAGTTTCATGTATAGATAAATACTTATTGTAGCCTAAACAATGATTCAGTACAAAAAAGATAATAAAAATAAAAAAAGAAAAGAAGTTCATATCTCGCAAGCATTTTGAGTGTGAATTTATCACATTCCAGCATTTGGCTCTGCGCCAACTATTTCAAATCACGTGTGTGCTTTTGATCAGGTTTTGCATCAACTATTGCATGTCACTGCAGATATAGAAAGATAAATATGTATATAATTTTTTTTTTTTGCATGAGTATATATGCATCATAGATGGGCGTCAAAACGGAAATATTAATTAAGTTTTACAGTATCCATTGATTGTGCTGAAGACAAATGATATTTGTATTTTTAATAATTATTTACTCTGAAATTAATAGTGATGATAAATTTGTTACTTTTAGAACTTTTTTTCTTCTGATTGAAGATGATATGTGTGCGAGTATAATCACTGTGACTCATCCAAAGATGTACACGCTGATGTACTTGCGGTAATTACTTATATTTTGAGATTTTTTTTTATTGTAAGGATGAGGATAGATTGATTTGGGGTTTTAATTTTTCGTCTCATTATTATTATTTTGCATAGGATAACTAATTTGATGAATACCGACGATGTAGAGAGACTTCTGATATTGACAACAAAAGACAAAAGTTTAACTCACGAACTACTGAACAAAAAGAATGTACTTGCTTTAAATCAATGAGTAAACAGAAATTGCTAATACTTTATTATGGAACACAGTAAGAGTTTTTGTACGCTAGCACACACATAATATTCTAAATAGAAATTTTAACAAACGTCGTTTAAAATATAGAAATATAGTATAGTTTACAATACAATTCTAGGTGTTCATTCTATTTATTGTATTTTCTTTAATGCAAAGTGCAATTTCAACTTTCGATCAAAAAAGAAACATTAATAACTAAGCAGGCATCCTTAATATACTCACATCCAAAAGTTAAGCATGGAGAGGAAAATGCTAATTTCCGGAAGACAATCAGAATTGAAGAGGATGCAAATAACTGAAGAGGTAGATGGAAGTATGCAACTATGTTAGTTAACAGCCAGTCGCACTTTCATGCTAAGAAATATGCAAGAAGGGCAATCTTATACCAGATTTATGAAGGGTTATAAAAGTTGATTGTAAGTGCTGATAGAAGTTATTTAAAACTTTCGTACAGTTTGTTTTCAAGACATACGTGTTTCCATGAGTTCCAGAAGACGAATGGAAGATTCTGAGCGCCGGCGTGCTGTGGGGCGCATTGAAGCAGGACAGTCGATCTCAGATGTTGCTCTTTTCATCGGCATTCATCTGTTATTGCACTTTTATGGAAACAATTCCAAACCACACAGACAGTTGTCCGAAGGCCCGTAGCCAGTTGCCTAAAGGTTACAAACCCCGTGGAAGATCAATATATTGTGATTTTAACCAAGCAGAATCGCAGAGCTAATTCCACACTTGTGACATCTATGGTTAAACATCCATAGGTAAGGTGATATAAGTTGTACGCAGGAGAATACATGAGAGTGAACTGTACGCCCGGGTACCGCGAGTCTACTCATCCAATCAAGAGGAGCATGATTAAAGTGGTGCCGGAAACATGTCAATTGGACTTTGTCTGAGTGGGGCAATGTCATGCTTACTGATGAGTCAAGATTTTCTCTGGAGCCAGATGACAAGCGTATAAGGATATGGCCTGAACAAGGAAAACGCAACCAGCCCCAAAACATCATCGAACATTACGCATTCCAAGGCGGAAGCATTATGGTGTGGGCAGGGATTTCATTAGGATACCGCAGCGGCCTGCACATCTTTAAACGGGGTTCTGTGACGGCGGTCTGGTATCGAGATGAAGTCCTTCGACCCATTGTGAGATTGTACAGATTGTACGCTGCAGCAGTTGGCCCTACTTTTGTTTTCATGGACTATAACGCGCGTCTTGACAGAGCTCACATCGTCAATGACTACCTGGAGAGTAACGCTAGATGTTAAGGGCCGTCCCACCCGAAGGTATTCGGCAGCGAACATGACTAGTCGCGGACAGTAATCCGCCAGGAGAGCACTTGGCCCATGACCGGTCGGTAGCCGGTACACCAGCTTCCGATCCGAGACTGCAACCATATCGGCGTAGTCCAAAAGGTCCATGACACCATGTTACGGTCCGGGTCTCGCACGCAGACCGGCAATCACCACCCTGCGGTCCACCCAGACTCGCTCTGACGGAAGTATGGGCATCTTGCCTTTATTAAAATTCAAAACTTAAACATTTTAACAAAAGATAAGCAGTCACTAAACAATTCGTTTAGAAAATCAAGTAACTTAAAATTAACATGATAAACGTTGTCTTGTCTACAAACTTAAAATTGAATTAACAATTAATATGTACATGGCAGTGATTCTGTGAAGAGAGTATACATGATTTCAGCAATTCCTTTCCTAATTTTAATGTTACCCAGTAGTTGTTTAATTTTCATTTGTTTGAAATTTTGAGGGAATAATTTATCTCTAATGTGATTAAAATTTATACATTCGTAAATTACGTGTTCCACGTCTTGTGTTTTATTGTCGTATTTACAGATATCTGTCTTATTAAAGAATCGGTTTTGATGTGCGCCAAAAGCCCCATGGCCTGTCTTTACTTGATTGATAAGAAAGTCTGCTGAAAGTCTCTTAGTCGTAACCTCGGGATAAAATTCATAAAGTCTTCTTGTTTTGTTCGATATATTCCATTTGTTTTGCCACAATTTCAATACTTGTTTATTAGCTATCGTTTTGACTTGTTGCTTTGAGTATGGTGCATGATGTGAAATTATCAGTTCATTAGTAGCCTGTTTAGCATTTAAGTCCGCTAGTTCATTGAATTCAATGCCTTGATGGGCTTTAACCCAATGAAATATGAATTTATTGTCATTTTGACTTATAAGATCAAGGATATTGTCTATTGTTTTATTACCTTGTTTATAGTGATTTATAGTTTCAAGAACAGATCGAGAGTCTGTGTGGATATGACAAATATTAATATTGTTATTAACTACGTATTCTAAGGTTTTTAATATGGCAATGGCCTCTGCCTCATAGACCGTAGCCTGGTCATTAAGTCTGATCCTTTTAATATCTTCTATTATATTGTTATGTCCAAATATTATTGCCGCGCCTACTTTGTTGTTTATTTTAGAGCCGTCTGTGAATGCGAAATAATCTTGAGTGTTTATAGTTTTAAGCCATTTAATTTCTCTCTTATCCCATGGAGGATAATCATGTGTTTTCTCTCTATGCCAAGAGTTATTAATATCAAATTCTATATTGTCGATTTTAACTCTAACACCTTGATTCCAAATAAGATATTTTTGCTTCTCAATATATGCCAGTATGTCTATGGGTGGACAGCCCGTTAGAACATGGAGAGCGTCCGTGGAAACAGTTTTATAAGCTTTGGCTATTTTTAATAACGGTATTCTTTGGATCTGATTTAATTTGTTATTTATCTTAACAGTGTTCTTGTACCAAATTGGGACTGCATACAATATCATCTTTTCAATAACTACTTTATAAATAGTTTTGGTAACTTCAGGTTTGATGCCCCATGTTATTCTAGAAATCCTATTTATTTTGTTCATAAACTTGTAAACATTTTCTTGTAAATTATTCAGATGATCTGCCCAAGTAAGTTTAGTATCCATAATGACTCCGAGGTATTTAATGTTCGAGGTGTATTTGATGTTCTGCCTCATTATTTGAATTTTCGGTCTTCTTGTGATTTCTTTTTTGACAGTAAATATTGTATAGCAGCTCTTGTTTATGCTTAATTGCAATTTATGTTTGTTAATCCATCCTTCAATAATACTCAATGGTTCACTTGATAAAGTGGTAAATTTGTAATATGTGTTATCTCTTAGTAGTATAATTATATCATCTGCATAGGCCTGTAGGTACACATTATCGTTTGTATTTTCTACCAGTAGCTCGTTTATCACCAAGTTCCAAAGAATTGGTCCCAATGAGGAACCCTGTGGGACCCCTATATTGTATCCTTTTACTGTTTTGTTGTAATCCAGATAAGATCTGCCAGATAAAAATGACTTGATGATCTTGTATAAGTTTTTATTCAAATTGCATTTGTTTAATATTTCCAATATATCAGCTATTCTAACCGAATTAAACGCATTCTTAATGTCCAAAGACACCATACATGTATATTGTTTATTTCTCTTGTTTTCCTTTATTTGTTTAACTATTTCATATATAGCATCATTTGTGCTTTTTCCACGAGTGAATCCGAACTGTCTGCTGCTTATGAAATTCTCCTTATTCAATTGGTAATTTAATCTATTTAATACTATTTTGTCTAAGATTTTACCAAAAATTGGTTAAAGGCAAATTGGTCTATAGGAATCCACTCTTGTTGGGTCTTTACCTTCTTTGGGTATTAATATTATTCTCGCAGTTTTCCACATTTTTGGAAATGTATAATTCCTCCAACATTTATTTAAAATCTTTGTAATCCAATCTTTGTGATTATAAAATATTTCTCTATATATCTCCAATTCAATGTTATTATAGCCAGGAGCTTTGCCAGGTTTCATGTCGTCTATAACTTCTTTAATTTCATATTCGGTAATATTATCATCTTCCAGATCAACATAGTTTTCAATGATTTCTACTTGGTCTTCATAGGGAAAGTTGTAATTTAATATTTCATTAGTAGCCTCCGACAAGTTAGTAGTAAAGTTTCCATCTTCTTTTATGATCATACTGGATAGACTGTTACTGGTTCTTTCTTGTTTAATAGATCTGTAGTAGTTACCAAATACGCTTTCGTTGGTGATTGAACTTAAGTAATCTTTGAAAGCTTTATATTTCGTATGAACAATATTTTTCTTGTAAATTGCAGCTTCTTTCTTGTAATTTTTCATAAATTTGAGTCTATTATCTATGTCTTGTTCCTTCTGATATCTTCGTCTTAGAGCTCTAATTTTAGATCTTTGTATGGTTAATTCCTTAGTCCACCAGTAATTTGTGTTCCTAACTTGTTTGTTAGTTTTCTTGATGCTTTCTTTACAGATCCTTTGGATGCACTTTTCAGTTAGTTCAACTAATTCATCAGTTTCCATTTTATCTATAATTTCGTCGTTAATTTCTTCTATTACAGTTACTAATTTTTGTCTGAATTTAATCTGATCTACTGTTTTGAAATTCAATCTTTGTTCTATTTTTAATTTAGTAGTGGCCAATTTCAGGTTGCATTCCATGATATTATGATCACTTGCTAAGAAATCATCTTTTATTTTCCAATCAGTAATCGACTCTTTGTTTAAATTTTTTGTGATCAGTATATCTATCCAACTTGATCCTATAGTACTATTATAGGTAGGGTTACTATTAGGATCATTTTCTATAATAAGATCATGTCTAAAGACAAAGTCTATAACAATTTGTCCTCTAAAATCTGTGTTCCTTGGGCCCCATACCGATGATTTTGCATTAAAATCACCGAATATGAGCCACTTTTCATTCTTGTTAGTTACAATAATTGGTTCGATTTGATTTAATGCCTGTTCAATGTCTCTTGAAGGTGGAATATATATCGAACATATATATATCATTATGCCATCTATTTCGATCTTTACTATTATTACTTCTTTCTCTTTTAGTACATATGTGCCGTTTATTCCTTTTCTTAAAATTATTGCTGCTTTTGGTTCTATATTTGCAAATATTTGATATTGTGTCGGTAAGTTTATAATCTTGTTGTTGAGAACATACGGGTCATTGATAGATATTATATCAGTTTTATTCATTATTATTTCTTGTGCTAATGATAGGTTGGCTGCTTGACAATGATTTAAGTTGATATGTATGAACTTTAAATTTTTCCATATATTTTTATAATCCATAATCTATTTTTGATATTATTTTGTTTATTTCTTTTTCATATATTGGACAACTTTTGTCTCTCGCTCTGTGATCTATTTTATATTTAGAATTGAATCTATCATTATGGTCCATACAGTTACCACATTTTGTTGCATTGTTACAATTTTCTTCTTTATGTTTACTTCCGCAATTCCCGCATCTTTCTTCGTTTTGGCAGACTTTTGCAAAATGTCCATATTTTAAACATTTATAACATTGTACAGCACGAATATATTCTCTAAATCTCACTGCTGTCCAGCCCAAGTATAGTCTCTTTTTATCTTTAATTTTGTGATAGTCCTTGCTATCTACACTGAGTATCCAGTTGTTACATTATCTTCCACTAAACTTGTATAACGCCTCTAATCCAAAGTCCTCATCTAATTCATTTTGTTGTCTAATTTTGTGTATTATTTCATCTTTATCAATATCCTTATCCACATCATAAATTATAATTCTAGGTTTTCTCCTATTTGGTTTAGTTGCTACTAGTTCGTTATCTTTGTCTTGGTTTTTAATTTCATCAATCAATATGTCTATGTCTCCTACTGTATTTGTTTCTACTATAATTCCGCCTTTCCTAATCGATCTGGTCTTATTTACTTTAACTTTCGATGGATTTATGAGTCTCTTAATTACATTCCTGGTGTCTTCTGATGTACTCCCTTCTTGGTTGGGATAAACTATTAGTATATTGTTTGTTCTCTGGCGAGATCGATCTCTAGATTCCTTGTTTCTTAACTGTGTTTGCAAGTTGTTATCCAAGCCTGTCACTGTTTCTGGAGAGTAAAGGGATTGCGCGCATGTCGTGGCCATTTATATTCGCCCGACCTTAAACCCATTGAAAAATCTTTGGGATGCTCTCGGCCGTGTGGCAACTCAGCCACAGTAAATCCCTAAAGGGGAATGAGAAGCGCATCTTCCCTATCCGATGGGGAATCTAGCCCAGTTGCTATTTGGATGCGGTCGAATGAAGACCGTATTGGCACCAGTGTATTATGGTATGAAACATATTTTTATGGAATATAATCATGAAATTTGTTATTTGTTAAGTTGTTACTGTTAAAATAAAATATTAAAGGCAATAGAACTTATTAACGAACAAAAAACACGCAACAAATTCGTAACGTAACATTCTTGGCGACCCTCGGACGTGATGGTTTGAATTATTTTGAAGGAGCGTTCACGGCACTAGAGAGCTGAGATTTGAGGTAGGCCCATTTTTCCCTTATTAGAATTTAATATTTTAAGATAATGGATTTAGAACGGTTAAAAGAAAAACGTAAAATTTTAAGAACTTAATTAACGAAACATTTAAATTAAATAGAAACTACACTGGTTAAGGAAATTTCAAATGATTATTCTAATAAAATAAAACTTGAGGAGCTTTGCAGTTTAAAATCTCAACTCGTAGAAAATTTGAATGATTTAACTAAGGCCGATGAGGAAATACAATTAAAAATTGAAATAAAATATTTTTCGAATGAGATTATTATGAGCGAAGAATATAAGGATAAAGGTATAGCAGCGAAATCGAAAATCGAAAGGCAGTTAGAAACTATACGTTATAAACCGCCAAGCGAAATAAATGCAAGCAGAACAAGTGATCAAATTACAGGTGATAATAATGATTCGATGCAATTCGCGCAAATGTATAATTATCCCTTTAGAACTGAAACAAAAAATGTAAAACTTCCAAAATTGAACATACAAACATTTTATGAAGATTGTATTCAATTTTTAGATTTTTGGAATTCCTATGAAGTCGCGATACACAATAATCCTTCTCTCACAAAAACTGAAAAATTTACTTATTTAAAATCTTATCTTGGAGGAGTTGCACTAAGTGCAGTTAAAGGATTTTCCCTCACAGATCAAAATTACGATGCGTCAATACAATTAATAAAGGATAGATTCGGTCGAACAGATGTAATTATGTCAGCAATATGCACAAACTTAATAATAGAACCAGTCAAGTCTTGCTCTAATATTATTGGCTTAAGAAAAATGTATGATGCCATTGAAGTACAAATAAGGTCCTTGCAATCCTTGGGAATAGCCGCTGACACATTCAGTAATTTATTGTGTCCTTTAATTCTGCAAAAATTGCCCGAAGAATTAAATTTAAATTATAATCGTCAGCGTTAAACAGATGAATTGTTTGATATCGTAAAATTAGTAGAATTTATAAGAAAAGAAGTTGAATGTAGAGAAGCGTCATTAATATTAGCTAATCCGAGAAATTTTAACGCAAAGGAATATCCCTTTTGAAACAAAGTAACAGATCAAAGTTACCCGAATAAGCCTCATTTCTTGAACTCAAAGAGAAGCGACGCGAGCAATAAATTTAGCAGGGGCGGTCATGAGTACTCAAGTGGGTAATAAATATCCCCGCGGACCTCGGAAATACGAACCGAGCGCTACGTGTAAGCGCAACTTTTATAGAATAGAAAATAACCAAAAATGCATTTTTTGTACACAAAATCATATGAACCATGATTGCTCACTAAGTGTTAATGATAAAAGGAAAGCCTTAATGTCAAAGGATCTTTGTTTCATTTGTTTTCAAAATCATATAAGAAAATTTTGTGACCGTAATTATCTAAAATGTAAAATGTGCGGTTCTCAAGGTCACAACTCCCTGCTATGCGGAGAGACGGTTTCAGTCTGGGAAGGCGATTCGAAACAAGAAGCGGTCTCGTCAATGGCTTTATTTTCCGCCAGGGAACTTAATGTAAACAGAACTTCGCATAACTCTGTTTTGCTACTTTTTCGGCTTTGGTGAAATCGAAAGAAAGCAGCTTACAGTTACGCTGCATGGTAGACGGCGGAGCAAATAAATCATTTATTTAAAAAGTAGTAGCCGACGCGTTAAATTTGAGGGTTATTAAGAAGAAACCTTTAATAATTCATACATTTGGATCTAAAAATGCTGAAAAGCGAATGTATAATTTGGTCGAATTAACTTTACATAGTATTAAATATCCTAACCAATGTGTAAAAATACAAACCATAGTGATTGATTCGATTACTTTGGCCAAAATAAGAATACCGTCAAAATTCGTGAGGAACCTTGCTTTTGAAAAGGGAATTGAATTAGCTGATGTTAGTATTTATGAAAAAATTCACATTTTAATCGGTTCAGATTATATCTCAGAAATATTAGGCGATAATATTGTAAAACTCACTAAGAGATTAATTGCTCAAGAGAGTATATTTGGACACTTAATTCAAGGTAGGGATGGAGATTCTAATATTCAAGGGGCATCTGTGAATTGTAGAGAATGAAGGGTTAGATTGTGATAGGATAAAAAATGTATGGCTATTGGAAACCATTGGAATTAATGGGGATAAGGAAATGTCTCTCTCAGACAAGGATATTTTGGAAACCTTTAAGAAAAATACCACGTATGCAGATAAAAGATATGAAACAAAATTTTATGGAAGGTTAGTAATAAGGAATAAAGCAATAATGATGAAATCGCAAAACGTCGTTTATCCAGTTTAACTTGTTCGTTGATCAAAAATGAAGATTTATATGCTAAGTACGATACAATAATTAACGAATATTTAAGGGATGGGATTGTTGAAATAGTTGACTCGAATTCACATCAAAATGTGAAAACTGGTTATTTCCTCCCACATCACGATGTCGTGCGCGAGAAAAAATATAGTTCTAAAGTTAGAATAGTATTTGACGCTTCCTCTAAAGGAAAAGCCGAGTTATCGTTAAATGATTGCTTAGAAAGCGGGCCAAATTTAAATCCCGATTTATTAAAAATAATTTTGAGGTTCAGATTACACGAAGTGGCATGTTGCGCAGATATTCAACGCGCATATTTAGAAGTAGTTATTGCTGAACAAGATAGCGATTTTTTAAAATTTCTATGGTTGAAAGATAAGGGTCCTAATCTCAATCTCAACCCTCAAAACATTGCAACATTTAAATATAAGAGAGTAACTTTTGGCATCAAATGCAGCGCTTTTTTACTTACTGCAACCCTAAGGCTGCATTTGGAAAGGTATCAAAGGAAATATGATGAAGCATGTGAATTGCTTAAAGAACTTTACTTGGATGATATAATAAATGGGACTTCTAATGTTAAAGACGCCTTGAAATTAATCAAGGAAATGATTTTAATACTTAGTGAAGCTAGTATGAACCTTCGTCGATGGGCGACGAATTCCTCGATTCTTGATGAATACCTCAAGCGTGCTAATATTGATTGTCGAGAAACATCAGTGGACCAAGGTGTGCCATTAAAAGTTTTAGGTCTAATTTGGGACAATGAAAATGATGTCATTAGTTTCGATATAAATCAATTTGAAAAGCTTAAAAACCCCACAATAGTAACGAAGCGAATTATTCTAGCGGCATGTGGTATGTTATTTGATTCTATAGGCTTAATGAACCCATTCACAATAAGAATGAAGTTGCAATAACAAAGGATTTGGGAACTAGGCCTGCAATGGGACGAATGTGTTCCCCCAGAAATGGAAATAGCATTTTTGGACTGGTTAAATGAAATGGAATTTGTAAGAAACTTTGAAATTCCAAGATTATATTTTCATGAAATCAATTGGGAATCTTTAGAGGTCCATGTATTTTCTAACGCCAGCCCCAAATGTTATGGATCAGTATGTTATTTTCGAATGAAACAATCAGATGGGTATGAAACGAGATTCGTTTTGTCGAAATCGCGTTTATCTCCATTAAAGAAGCTTACACTCTTTCGGTTGGAACTATTAGGAACTTTAATTTCAGCACGCATGGGGCATTATCTGCGAGACACTTTTCCCCTGTTACGCAACAGTAACATGCATTATTGGACAGACTCACAAATTTGCCTTCATTGGATCAAAGGAAACACCGACGAGTGGAAGCAATTCGTCCGCAATCGTGTCATGGAAATTAAAGATAAAACAGATCCGAGCAGTTGGCATCACTGTCAGGGAAAGACCAACCCTGCTGATAAACTCACGAGGGGAATTAAGGCTCAAATTCTTGTGAATGATAGTATCTGGTTCCATAGACCTTCATGGCTTCTGAAAGGTGACTTCCCATGCTCTGAGAGCGGCTCTAGACTGGATACTTTGCATTGTATAGAAGAAGAAATGTAGCAGTGTCTTTTCAAACGAATATTGAAACTTTACAGCCTTTACTGAATTTGGAGGACTTTAGTGAATTGAGCAAGGTTTTTAGAATCACTGGTTACATATTAAGATTCATAAAAAACTGTAAAGCAACCCACGAACGAGAAACTGGCGTTATCACTACGAGTGAACTAGTTAACGCTGAACGATATTGGATTCGGACTGTGCAGCAAAATGAATTCGAGAAAGAATACATTTGCCTTAAAAACAATCTTCCAATTCCCTCTAGTTCCAAACCTTTTACTCTAAACCCAGTTTTGGACTCCAATGATTTAATCATTTTAAAAGGAAGACTCCAGAACTCCGAATTCAATCATCAATCCAAACATCCAATTATCATCCCCTATAAATCAAGATTCACAAATCTCTTTTAATAGATATGGAGCACAAAAACTTGTACCATTCAGGTGTCTCCGATACTCTTACCCAACTGAGAGAACGATTTTGGATCATCTTTGGTAGACAAGCTGTGAAAAATTGTCTAAACAAGTGTTTTAAGTGTATACGATTTCAAATCAAACATGGAAATCAAATTGTAGCCCCACCAACTGCAGACAGAACCTGTGAAACTGATCCTTTTGAAGTGGTGGGTATTGATTTTGCGGGTCCGTTATACTCAAAGAACCAAGACAAGGTTTATATCGCCTTATTTACATGTGCTGTAACTCGTGCCGTTCACCTCGAAGTTGTCTCCGGATTAAGTACAGAACATTTTCTTCTAGCATTTAGACGTTTCATCTCCAGAAGAGGTATTTGCCGCATTGTTAGTTCTGACAATGCAATGACATTTAAAAGTGCTGAGACTGAACTTAAAAAACTCTATGCAAACATAACTGAATCTGATGTTCAAAATTATTTTGGAAGAAAAGGAATTAAATGGCAATACATTGTTGAACGTGCTGCATGGTGGGGTGGTTATTGGGAGAGAATGGTTCGAATAACGAAAGTTACATTGAGGAAAATTTTGGGAATGGCATTAGTTTCTTTTGAAGAATTACAAACTATCTTGGCAGAAATTGAAGCTATAATTAACTCTCGTCCTTTAACTTATGTTTATAATGAACCTAATGAACCATTCCCTCTCACACCCGCGAACTTCTTAATTGGAAGAAGATTAACTACCTTACCAAATTGGTCAGATAATCAAAATTGCAAATTATTTACCGGTAAAAAAGATTTTTTTATAGAGAAAAAATCTTAAATAATTTTTGGAAAATATGGAAAGGTGAATATCTTCTTCTATTAAGGGGTGCGAATTTCCCCAAACCTGACAATGTAAAATGTGTATTTAATGTAAATGATGTAGTTTTAGTAGGTGAAGATAAGGTTCCGAGACAGATGTGGAAGCTGGCCAATGTACTGGAAGTCCATAGACGCAGGGACAACCAAGTAAGAGCGGTGGCTTTAAAGGCTCCATAAGGGGTCATATAACGTCCCGTACAGCTCTTGTATGATTTAGAAGTCCAAGAGTAAGTTAAAAAATTTTGTTTAAAAAGGGTGAAGAACCTTTATTATTGTTGATGAATTGTAATGATTAATAGTTAGGGTTATACAATTATAGTTAATATTATGTGTATATTTTGTTTCGAATTCATATTTCTTAAGTATTCAATTTATTTTGTAATGTAAAATTTTAGTTTTCTTATATTTACGTGTATAAAATTTAATATGTGAAATGGTTTATTTTTGGCTGATTCTTTGTCGGGCGGGAGGATGTGGCAACTCAGCCACAGTAAATCCCTAAAGGGGAATGAGAAGTGCATCTTCCCTATCCGATGGGGAATCTAGCCCAGTAGCTATTTGGATGCGGTCGAATGAAGACCGTATTGGCAACAGTGTATTATGGTGTGGAACTTATTTTTATGGAATATAATCATGAAAATTGTTATTTGTTAAGTTGTTATTGTTAAAATAAAATATAATAGGCAATAGGACTTATTAATGAACAAAAAACACGCAACAATTCGTAACGTAACATCGGCCATGTTGTATCTTCACGTTTCCCACCTCTTGATCCTCTTATTGAGCTGAAAACTGCTCTTCAAGAAGAATGTCTATTGCTTAATTCTGCGGTGGTTGACCACCTAATGGAAAGCATGGTCACAAGGTGTAAACTTTGTATACAGGTGAGGGGGATCACATACCCTATTAATGTCCTTCTTTCCATTTTATGCTGTTTATTTTCACTTCATACATAATTCTGTTTAAATCTCCAGTATGTCATTATCTGATAACTTACAAAATTTTAATATTGTTTCATTTCTGCATATAATTATTGATTTTATTTTATGCATATATATATATATATATATATATATATATATATATATATATATATATATATATATATATATATATATATATATATATATATATATATATATATATATATATATATATATGCTACATTCCAAATGAATTTTGTGTCAATCAAAGCAGTATTTGTTGATTTTTTTGCATCTTCGTGCTTAACTTTTGGAAGGGTGTGTATTGAACTCCCGATGAATCTCCCCCTAATACTATTCCTCTTGTTGATTGCTGTACAGAGAGTATTAACAGAAGTTTGAACTGTATTATGTTTTAAGTTCGTTACTTAATTATACAGCATTAACTTACGTTAATCAATGTAATAAAGACAGAAAATTTTATAAATAAAATTAAAAAGATCAGTAACACAATTTTATTTTTAACTTGTACTCTTGTTCGGAATTTGCAAAACATATTTTTTAATCCAATAAATTGAAAAATAACGATTCAAAATAGTTGAGTAAATTGCTAAATATTTAAATGATAACTGTGTTTGTTGAGAATAAAATGCAAAGGATATTTATTCTTAAATGCATTTGCATGTAAGTAAAGCTTCTCATAAAAAATGAAGCCGATAAGGAAAAAAAAAAAAAGAAAAGTAAGAACAAAAATCATCTTAGCTCTAAGATTCAGATGCAAAAAATGTTTTCGTAGAATTCAGAACTTATTCTGTCTTTTTATTCAAATATTTATGTAAATATATTCATGTACACATGATGTTTTTAGAAAAATTCCAATAGTTCAGAAGTTTTTATTCATATAAAAACTTTCACTGGTAATATCAGAGAACTAACAAAAAACATCTTGAAAATAAAGCAAAAATCACGAAACATTTTCATCTGGAAGACCTTGCAAGATTTACTTATTAAGGTTTCTTTGATATGATTTATTCAAAGAGGAAATAAATTAGAGAATCGCAAAAGCTGGGAATAGCAATAAAATTGCTTTTTCGAGAAGTAATATTCCTGTTTCGTTGCTTATGGTTTCTGCATTCTTAGCTGTGATGAAAAATAAGATTTTAATGAAAGTAATCCTTTTTCCATTATAAGAATATTTCATAGGTGAAAATAGAAATTTTTGTAAAAAAATACATTTCTGTAAAAATACTTTTTTTAAATAAATCGAATAACTTTATTCATAATATATTTTTCGCTATGAATAAGTATCATTTTACAGAAAAATCCTTTTATATAAAAGAAAAGAGAACAAATATACTAGTCGACAATAATCATTTTCCATCAGCTGCGTATCATTCTTATCAGAAATATCGATGATTCATCATTCTTGCTCATCAACAAATCTTTTCAGTTTCTTTTAGATTATCATCGAGTTTTAAAAAGAAAAATTTCAATTTAATTAATATTGTGTGTGTGTGAATATCTATCCCGATTCTACAAGAGAAAAATTATTAAATTAACTTTTCCAACCATTCTGATTCGATTAAAGAAAATTATTAAATTAACTTTTTACTAATCTTCAGAGTAAATTAGAAGAGGCGTGAATAAACCGATTAATTACAATTTTAAGGAATATGTTGCAATTTGTCATTGAAAAACTATTAAGAGAGAGAAAGAGAATTACATATTATAATTTCAAGATAAAATATTATGATTTGCTATCAGAAACTATATAAGTAGTGTAAATAAAATACGAAAGTCATATAAGCCAATTTATTTATAATTTATTAATATTGCCCTATGATGAAAATATTTAGTATTTCGAAAATTTTTTGTAAGGTATTTCTAAGATACACATATAATTTTGATGCGGATTTAAACTAAATTATTAGAAATAAATTTCTAGAAAACAGTGTTATTATTCATTAATATTTTAATCAAATTTTTAATATTCTTAATTTCATGCTTTCAAAATACTTTTAACGAAACAGAAATTCATGCATAACAAATTATTGTATTTTGTTTAATTCAAAAATTGGCAAACTTAAATTTGTGAAATATGTGATAACGCTTATTATCTTCATATTGTCGTAAATAATTCTTCACCAACTTTTAAACTATGTACTTAAAACTCAAATTTATTTATCAATGAATACTTTAAAAATTTTCATTGATCTATAACCAGTGTTATAAATTTAAATGTTTTTACTTTATTAAATTTGTCGAACGATTGAGATAAAAAATTATTCGATAATTGAGATATACAAAAATTGTAGAAGTAAAGAATTTTCTGAGTTAAGTTTTCTTATTCGTCGTATGCATGTCTCCAGGGATTTTCTTAAGCTTTGAAATTTTCGAATTGTATAATTAGAAATACTGAAGTGCGTGCTTCACTGTATATTCTTATAAGTCAGTTTGACTGATGTAAGAACGTAAAATCAAAAAATTTACTACTTTAACTTAAAAATATAACAGCAATAGATTTCAGGTAAATAAATAATTTATAAAATCAATAAATAATTAAGATATATTTAATTATTACTTAAAGTTAAACAAGTAAAATTATTTTGAGTTTTAATAATTAAATTATTTTAGATTAAAAAAGACTGCAGTAATCTAAAATAACATTCGATAATAGTTTTGAATTTTTCAGATCATTTAAATTATTTTTTTATTTTAAAAAGAATAAAATTTGAAAAATTTTAAGAGATCAAATTTTTGAAATTCAGACCTAAAATATCCCTTAAGATTCACAGAATCTGGGTTTTCTGGCATTTATGTAGGATATACTTAAATATCACAATAAATATTAACCCCCAAAATATTGCAGTAATATGCTCTTAAATACATATTACAGTATTACGCCGTTAAATAGTATAGTTAATGCACATGCTACAGAAAAGATACAGATAAATACAGATTTCCAACTAGTTCTCATTTTCTTGTCAACTAGAGGCAAGTGCAAATATTTTGGCAATCATTCATTGAAAAATGTCATCGAATATTTGGATTTCGTTTTCTACTCCTTTAATAAGATATGCAATATAGAGTGACAGAGAAAGTATTTTCTATCATCAAGATTTCCACTGGAGTTTACTCAGAGCAACTCTAGATGAATCTTTAGGGGGAAAATCATTTTCATATGTGTTGAACCCCTCCAGCAAAATGGGAAGCTTAAGAAAATACTTTTTCACTGATATCAGAACTGTTCAAATGGAAGATAGGTCTTTCCCGTTGCTTCAACACACTAAGAATCTACAGCGAACATGGCGCTAATGTCAACGTTTTAAATGTTAATTTTTATCTTAAGTATGGAATGTATTTGTAAAATATGTGTAGCTTAATTAAGCAAAGACGACTGAGTCATTTAGGGAAAATTCAAAATTCTTTTTTATTTGGAATGCAGTGAACTGAACCAGGTCCCTTATTTGAGTTAAAAGTATATTAAGGCTTGTAAACAGATCAAACAATTTATAATTGAAATTATCAATCATTGCTTCTGACGGTATAGACGTAATATGAATTTTCGAAAGCATTTTAATTCGAACTTTATTGTTTCGATTTGTTGATGTTCGTCTTATAGGGTGATTGTACTCCTTCATTAGGTAGGTAGAGTTTCTAGAAAAAATTATTTGGGCATTGAATCGCTACTGCATTCCTTTTGATAATATTTATGTTACCATCGAATATCATTTTAAGAAATTTGCACAAATTGATAACCAATGAACTAATTCACGGATCTCCTGCAATAAATACTAATTAGTAATAATACTAATAATAACTTGCAATAATTAATAGTTAGTGATTCTAATTACTAATTTGTTAAGAAAAGACTATTTTCAGAATTAGAAATCCCTGCCATCCGAATGCCGTCCAATGAGAAATTGCCCTTCTATTTGAAAGAGCAACCGGACACTGAGGAAGCCGACCGACGCCTTCCCACGAGCGGCAGGAAACGCCATCGCAATCCCACATTATTTTACTTTCTGTAGCCTAGGGAAGTGAATCAAGAATTTTCATTTTTTACTGTAATCTAATGCTTTGAAAAAAATTTCCTTTCTATTTATTTGTGGCTTATTTTTTAATATCTTTTTTGTATCGAATGAAAAATTAAAATTAATTCACTGAAATACGTTAATTTCAATAATAAATTAATTATTAAATCATATTTTGATGAGGAGATTATTTTATTTTAGCAAATCCAGGTGATTTGTTTCACAGAGCTAAGTTTATTTAATGTTATTTATAGAAGAATATATATATATATATATATATATATATATATATATATATATATATATATATATATATATATATATATATATATATATATATATACATATATATATATATATATATATATATATATATATATATATATATATATATATATATATATATATATATATATATATATATATATATATATATATTTATTTATATACATATATATATATATCATTCATAACAAAAAAGAAAATATGTTGGTACTACATGCTTTTAAATTTATAACTGCTAGCATTGCTTTAGAATATGAATTATTTTATTAATACTTAATAAAAATTTTAAATATCTTCCGAAAACATCGCATTCAAAAATATAAATGAATAGATTTAAAAGGTGTAAGATACTAAAATTTAGAAAATACTTCAAAAGTCTTAAGAAAGGAATATTTTTTTCAGTTAACTAATAATATGCGCATTAACTATCCACATTCTACAGCATACAATAAATTACCAAACATCAATTACCCCTAACATAAATAGTACTTGTTTGAAATGACTTAAAATGCACTTATTAAATTTAGAACTCATTCCATTAAAATTGCGTAAACGCATTACAATAATTTCTTTATGTAAAATGAAGCAGATATCTGTTTTGTCTGTTAATTTTATTGTTTTAAATATTTATCATGGTAAAGATTTGAGTTCTCAAACCAAAATAACTGAGACTAATGCTGTATAAAGTTTTCTAACTTTCCAAATCAAATGCATAGCTTTAACTGAGACGTTAGATTGGAAAAACTAAAATATTTAGAAGATTCTATATTCATGCGAAATCTCTAGAAATTTCTAATGCTTTTTTAAGAATATATTTACTTAATATGAGTCTCAGTCTTATTTTCGATTTTATTATTTTAAATTAATAAACTTTCAAGAAATTGTAGTTTATATAAATACATATCTTTCCTAATATTATTATCTTGGAAATCAACATTTCAGATTATATATATTAATACTGAGGCCTTAGGGCAAAATATTGTGCCATCTAAATAATGAGAATATTTATTTCTATATTTACACTCAAAATAATCATCAGCGCGCTAGGCTAACTCAAAGTAGATTTACTGATCCCCGTGCTTCCATTGAAGTGGAATATTCAGCGAGGATTATTTTAAATAAGTGAAATGTTAATAATAATTCTGCTACGTAATCACATGCGAAGACATTTACAACGCAATTTTAAATACTATTTCTGTATTGAGATTTAGATTCTATGAGACTTATAAGAATTAATCTCTTTGTTGACGATGTCTTGTTTCCTTGTTGAAAAAAATTCTTGAAACTTGCAGAAAGGGGGTTTCCAGAAAATAACTTCTACTAATACTTCCAGGGCAAAAGATTATGTACTTTGTAAATATTACTAACCATATTTAAAAAATTTCTGTCTCGGCTTTACTAAATGAATTACATTGACTTTTATTTGAAAAGTATTTTTCTTACTCAAAATTAATTTCTCGTTATTTAATATAGTATTTTTTAATTATAAAATTTATGCACATCATTTTATATAAATTTTATAATTTAATTATACTTGTATGCATAAAATTCATATCATGTACTTTAATTGAAATTTAAGCAGATTCATAATAAAGCAATGTAATCGCATTTGATACAAAATGTCTGTCAATTTTTAACAAATTTACTTTAAAATAGAAGATATGGAAACAAATGTGAGTTATGCATGGTATGAGTTTCACGTTAAATAAATACTTCTGCGAGACATTTCAAATTTTTCATTTCCAACTGACGAAGGAGAAATAATAAATTTCCTTACAATATCTGGAAATATTTTGCAAATACTTTGAGACAAGGGAATTATGGTATGAAACAATTCTCAGATTTTTTTATTTAATTTAAAGTTGCATAAAATGCATCAATTATTAAGCCGCAATCATATTTTATGAAAATATAAAAGAAAATGTGATTTTCTTACATAAGGAAAAATTTATATTGTACATTTTTTCATTTAAAATGTTTAATTTGTTTGCCACTCAACAATCATTTTTGCACACGAGCGCTGATTGGACCCACCGTTTAAAAGGCAGGCCGCAAATTCGGTAGACAATCCGATTAAGTCTTATAGTAGACAAATGCGATCTCCTCGTAGTCTTAGTGTGACGTAGCTAAAACGTTGTATCTGACGTCATGGAATTTTAAACCAATGAGAGCACTGTCTAGCGGAAAGTTGCCAGATATTTCAAACCTGCTTGAAATCAAGAATCGTCTCGCGCTCCACCCCTTTTCTGACGTAACTAAGACATCAATGACGTCATTTAGTCTGATGCGATTTGGGCGAGATGCTCTGCTTGCCTCGTGAGAGAAGTCTCATGCGATCATCTACGAATTTGTGGACTGCCAAAGGGAGCCAACACAAACGCTCAAGGTGGAATTGGAATCCAAAAATTGTGGAAGCTAAAGAAGTCAACTCGGCTTATTCAAAAGATGTTAATGTTTTTAAATAAACTTGCCATACTCCTGATGATATATTTCAAAATATATATAAGCCTGAATGCATGCTTTCTAAAAACATTTTAAGAATCAGAGAATAGTAAAAATGTAGAAAAACTCTTAATAATTAAATCTTTAATGAGTTCCAAATAGCAGAGGTCACTTTCCAACGTGCCATAATTATGTAAGTAAAACTAATCTGTTGTGATTAGAAGATTCCATTTTGTTTTAACATAGCCAATGTTGAGTGACGTTTTGCTAATTAACTTGTCATTGTATAGTCAACAATTATTAATTATTTTTACAGCAATTAGAAAATCGATACATATATATTTTTACGACAGTTTCGAACATATATTGTAGTTTTGAATCACAAAACTCTGTAATCAAATCTCAAAAATATTTTCATGTTTCAAAGGTTACGAAATCACTAATTTATTAGTTATTTAAAAAATAAATAATTAAGAATTTAATGCATTTAAGTTTCTTTTATATCTATAAAGCAAAGGTATATTGGCTGGAATTTCAGTTGTTGTACTTTGCTTCAGTTAGAAATAAGGATATTTCTAAGATATCAAATAATTAGCTGACAATACATTGTCAGCATTCTATAAAGAATTTGTCTGAAAAAGTTTAAAACAGGTTTCAGTATTTGCATTAAATGTAATACGATATCCATTTTTTTTAAATATTTTAAAACATCCCACAATATAAATTAAAATAATTGAATGGCTTTAAAAATCTTTATCATTCAATAGTCTAAACTTTTCCATAATAAACATATTTTTCCAAATGTAGTTTACATAAGCTCCCAGTATATTAACAAAACTAGATTTTTTTGAACTTACCTCTTAATGTTTAACAAACAAAAATTATACCAGATTATGAAAAGTAACTTCCAGAAAAAAATTACGGGGTATTTTTCTTAATTCCTAAAATATTTAACTAAACACTACCCGGATAATAGGAATCAATGTACGTTAATCCGTTTTTGTATATGTTTTCACTCGCGTCGAGATCCACAATCTTCAAGACCATTTGTCCACTGTAATTTAGAATTGCAAATAAGTCCCTTACCCCCTGCGTATTTTACTAATCTCAAAATTTTTAATCACTGTCTAAATTTAAATTGATATCCATTTTTTCAATTTTTCACTCCACATTTTCGGAAGGATTTCATGTTTTGCTATTTGAACTCATTAAGTAATAACTGGTTGTATGAAGGTTGCACTCGTAAAGGGTGGTTATTGGAGTAACAGCTTTAAAAACCGAACTAACAGGACACTTATATCTGCACTAGAGGTCATAGAGAGTCAATGAACTAGAATTCATTTTTTAAAAACAGCACACACAAACCTAAATTGTTATAAATCTGTCTTGATTAGAAATTAGAGCACATAAGTGCAATTATACTTGATAATTTAAATCGCATTATATAAATATTAATTAATTTTTTAATAACAATCTATAACATATAGTAACAATTTTCATTTGTTTTCGAAATTAAACTCTGTAAGCACATGACATTTGATTAATTCAACCGTATGGTAATAGTTGATTTGTTTGTTGTTCTATGAGCTTATTTTTCTACGCGGAATAAATTGATAAGGATCTACAGGTTTAACGGGAACAGTTGTACTAAAGATTGCATTGATGACAAGGGAGCTAACCAGTCACTAGCCTGTTTCTTAATAGGACGGATGCTTTAATTATTAAGTTTTTTTTATTCCAAAAAATTTATTTTTTGCTTTTATAGGTATTAAATTATATATATTTTAAAATTTTACATTTAAGATTTAAAATTTTCTATCTTATGTATTACCAAATATTTTAGTAGAAATAATTATTAATCAAAATATTTAATAACCAATAATTATAGTAAAATCATAACGAAAAAACATCCCATACATTCTTTCACACGTATTATTTGTATTAAGAATTTCCTTCGCAAAAAAAAAAAAAAAAAACAAATTTGCATTAGCAAACTTTTCATATTACATTAATATGAAGAAAAATTCGCACTTTTAATCTTGTAAAGGCAAACTTCGAAGGTGAGCACGAGTTTTTAACAAACAAGTTTATGCCTAATGCATATGTATGTACCCATATACATATTCTTTTTTGCAAGTAAGAAATGGAAATTACATTTTATTGAAACAAAAGATTCTTAGACTGTACCTTTGAAGTTTAATGTTATAGAAAAATTAATTCAGCAGCCTGTACTGATGAGGGAAACATCTTTTCATTGATGTCCTTCCATAGAAATAGTAAGCACTGAGATTTGTTGGCATTTCGGAGGAGTCCAGAGAACAAGCTCTATCTTTCAAAGCTTCAGAGCTGTTATAGGTTACCTAAGTATTAATCCGAGATTGTGTGTGATTTATTTAATTTCTCAAAAGAAAATCAATAATAATTAAAATGAATATTTTAAAGATCCAAATTTTAAAAATTTCATCATTTGTGTTGTAATATTTTATTATTAATATAACATGCTGCAGAATTTATAATCAACGTCATTTATGACATAATAATTATGCTCAGTTGTGCATTCGGCAGTTCATGAAATGTATGAGCATGTAAAAAAGGCACATTCTTTTTCTCTTGATTATAAATTGTTTTCCAGTGGGACATATGTAACACTTAACATAAGATATTTCTTCAAAAGAAATCTTCGAAATATGTGGACGTAAAACACTAGTTTTTCACACTTTTAATTTTCTCTAAAAACACAAATTTATTAGTAGTTTTAATATATGAAGTAATGGACAAAAATATGTATGTTAAAGCAAAAGTGTGGATCCCATTATACATTTAATTAAATATTGAATCCCATTAAATCTTTAGTCCCATTAATGTTAATATCAACAATTCTATTTTTTATCTGATCCCATTGAAGTACTGTTAGGATCCAAGATTTGATTTACCATATTCAAAAACAATCCAAGACAAAACTCATTCATTGTAAAGTATAAAATTTTATTTTTCCTCATGAAATGAAAGAGTATTGTAACGATTCAAGGGAAATGAAGATTTCAATTTTCTGGAACTCGAAAATAAATTTTAATTTGATCTATTTAAACTAAATACTCTTGCAATAAACAGTAATAAATTATTGACTAGAGATTCAAAACTTATTTTTATCTTCTTCAAAATTGTAAATTCGTTTTTCAGTATTAAACATAATTTATTATAATCATAAGTAAAATTTCAACTCGTGCGTATTAATCTGTACTACTTTAAAATCTTTTATAGTTCTTGACATTTTATATTTATAAAATGAAAGAAGAAACAGTTCAACATACCAATATTAAATGTAGGATATAAAATTATTCAAATGAAGAATAAAAATATTGTATTTTTGATTCTGTATATTAATTTTTCAGCTCCAATTGTTTCTATAAACAATTTTCTCCCAATTGAAGAAAGCAAAAATAATTCGAAGCAACTCCCTTTGCAGTTGCAGTCAATTGTGCTGATTTTAAAGGCTTACATAAAGAAGTTTTGACACCAATTATAGGAGAAGAGACAACTTATTTCGCCTTTTCCTTCTCTTTAACTGGCAGTTCGGTATTTTTGTTGACAGTAAAATAAATATTATTAGAGAACAAAATACTTCTTCAGCAATTGAGTAGTGTTTCTGTGAAATTCTCTTAAGTTATGAACTCAATGCTATATTTTAATTTGTTTTCATTGTATTTACAATAGTCTAAAAGTTTCAGTATTTAATGAATGAAAATGCTTTAAAATTTAGATTTAATTTTACAAAAAGTTTATATATATATATATATATATATATATATATATATATATATATATATATATATATATATATTTGTGTGTGTGTGTGTGTATACACCAAGGTTAAAAAATTTGAGGTTGGTAATAGCTGTGTGAATTATTTAGTTCTCCTTTAGAAAATATTTATTCAAAGAGGATCATCAAGTGTTGTTGTTGTTATTAATGATACTTGGACAAGCAGAGCTCGCTATGCCTTGGCTATGCGAATTTAAGTCAATTGGAAGCGTCTTTTATTTTAATCAGAGCACCATGAAGGTGAAAGTACGACTTTGCTCTACACACATGCCATAGGGACCCGTTTATAGGGTAGGCAACCCTTCACACCTCATTCATACAAGGAAAGGACAAAGACAGGATAGATAGAGAGAGAAAGTACATCCACGCCTGAACCGGGATTCAAACCCAGGACCTCCTTATCCGCAGTCAGCACGCTGACCACTAGACAAGTTGGTCGGCGGAACGTCAAGTGTATTATTATAAAGGGAAATTGGAATTTTTAAAGATATTTTTGACTCAGAAGTTTATAAAAGCATCTTATTGTTAGTTCATTTTAATATATGGCAAAATTTTGAAAATGTTAAATTCATTTTTTACAATTTACACAAATGGTTTTTATTTAAAATTTCCTAGATGAAGAGTGTTGATTTTTGTTTAACAATATTTATTTACCAATATCTTGCATCATTTGTAAAAATTTATCAATTTAACTAGAGGGAAAATGTCCATAAGTGTTAAATATAGTTGACAACTAGTAATGTCAATATAAAATTGTTAAAGCCATTTGTAGAATATTTGTAGCTACTTTAATTAGTTTTATACTATGATTACACGTTATCAAACATATATAAAATATGTCGACTTAGTGAAATGTAATCCAAGATTAAAACTACATCTCAATCCTATTTTGTTATAAATAAAACAAAAATTTCCAAAGCACTAATTTTCAGTTAAATATAGGAAACTGAACCAATTTATCATCCAATACCACATTTAAAAGAATCTATATACGAAGAAAAATCCATAAAATGCCATAAAAGGTTATTTTAAATATTTTTACCTTTCTCCCATCTCATGTTAAAAGATAAAATGTAGTGATAAAAAAAGTGGAAATAGCCTTTGCGATGACAACAGATGAAGTGATTGTTCAAGACTGACAGCCAGGAGAGTAGCGCGATGATGATTTCAAAGGAAAGCATTCACTACAATCTTGTCCATGAACTATGAATATTCTTCACTATCGCGATGAAGCAAATATCAGATCAAAAATAAAAGACGTGAAAAACTCCTTATTTTTCAAGTGTAACCATATATACCAGTCATTTGTTTATTTAAATTTAAAAAAGAAATTATAATTGGGCAAATTTACTTTTGCAAATAGTTTAATGAATATTGAGAACTTTTCAGGTGCTTAATATGATCATATCTTTAACTTAAGGACAAACGCTGTCGCCCATCTTGTCTAGTGGTCAGTGTGCCTGACTGCTGATAAGGAGGTCCTGGGTTCAAATCCCGGTTCGAGCATAGATGTACTTTTTTTCTCTCTCTATCTATCCTGTCTTTGTCCTTTCCTTGTATGAATGAGGTGTGAATGGTTGCCTACCCTATAAATGGGTACCTATGGCATGTTTGTACTGAAGAAGTTGGATCCACACCAAATATGATTCAGTTGGAAAAATGGAGCAGCTCAACCCATATTGCCAGCCTAGCTGGCACACAACAACAAGGACAAACGCTTTTAAACAAAGAATAAAACAAATTATTATTTCATTGAATATATTCATAAAGCAAAGTTGACAATTTTTTCATGTTTGTGAACTATTACCTGTTACAAACTTTTAATTTATGATAAGCCAAGACAACTTAGATACCTTTTCACTGTAATAATTTAAAGAAAATGAAAAGAATAAAATGCTCATATATGACTATATATTAAATGTTTATGCAAAGACGATTTCGCTCAAATTTATAAAAATTCCACGTCCCTTTTCCTTATAATTTATATTAAGAATTGTTGCTTTCCATTTGTTAAATTTTAAAGAACCAGTGAGAGAAAATGTTGAAATATAATAAACAAAATAATAATATCTTGTTAAAAATAATAATGACAATAATTATATAGTCTACAAATAAATAATTTTATTATATAATTTTAACTATTGCAATACAAGCAGATTAGTTAATATTTCAATTGTAAATATTTATTCAGCTATTTTTATCGAATGCTTTAATTTTCATATAGTTAATATGTAATAATTTTGATTTGAAATGAAAAAATATAATATTATAAAATTAGACGCATCCTTTTAATAATTCCATAAATAAGGAATATGCAGTGACAAAATTTACATAAACTTCAAATGTGAAATCATCATTCGCATTATTTTTAACTGCGCTAATAAAACAGGTGTCCGTGGCTGTGGCACAATACAAATAAACGTACAAACCAAACAAGTAGAGCTTGTGAAAATATAATCAATCTAATGATAAACAAATCAAAGACTAAATCGAAAATCAAAGCTATTAAGCTTTCAGTGTTCTTTCTTGCATGAATATAATAATCTAAATAATATATATATATATATATATATATATATATATATATATATATATATATATATATATATATATATATATATATATATATATATATATATAGATAGATAGATAGATAGATAGATAGATAGATAGCTATAGATATTGAAATGCACTAGATTTTAAAATAGAATTAATTAATTTAGAAATACACTAAATATTTTTTCATTAGGTTTAAATTATTGCAGCTTACTTTATTGTTCTAGGGATTTTATATTAACTTATAAGTATAATATTTAGTTTTTATTTGTACTTTGCTCATAATATGTTAATTAGTTAAAGCGATAAAAAATAAATTGAATAATAATACCTCTCAAACTTCAACCATCAGAATTAAAAAATATTTGTGTTTCGAAAGAATTTAGCACACGTCTGAATTGTTTATATATTATAATCAAATTTTAAATATTACAAATTCATAAGAATCTTGTTCACATGAGAAAACTAATAAAGAAGGTATTTTTCTCTACTTTATTGCACTTCATTTCTTCTATCAAAAATCTTTTACTTGTCTTATCGGCTTGCCTAAGAGTAGTTTGCATAGTAACGAGATAAAATACGATGAAATGGTCGAAGAAATTCATTTTAAAATTGTTGATCTGTTTATCATTTGAATTATATGAATGATTTAAGTAATTACTCTATCATTTACTGACATATTAATAATAGAATAAGATAATAGCAAATTATAAACACTGGCAAATATTTTGGTTCCATTTTCAAAATGAAAGTAGCACTCATTACTAATAAGAACACATTTTTCTTTTAATTTATTCTGAATGAAACGGTATTTGATTTTCCGTTTTTTATTTCATTTTAAGTCTTATGCAGTGGCAACAATTTCTATTTACATTTCATTAGATATTTTCAAATATTTTTATGTTGTTGTCAGTTATTTTTGTGAGAAGTTTCCTCTTGCTTCTCAGGTGCATTCATTGCTCTCCAGACAGAAACAAATTATGTATGTTATAGTTTTCAGAAATTTTTTTTTAATTTACAAAGATTGCTGTATGTTCATATTTATCCATCTTTTAACAGATGTACACATGTTTATGATATATTTAATACACTTGCAAATATTTTTAAAATCAATTTAAGAATGATTTCTTGTGGTGTAATTTTTAATTGTTATTAAAATGTTGATAGTTTAAATTTTTCATAGTCAAAATTTTGAATTATTTTATTTGTTTCAAGTTTATTTCTTTTTAAGTTTTCTTTTTATGTACAATAATATTTTTTATATTATGAGATATAATCTACATTTTCTCAATAAATAAAATTTTTATAGTCTACAGTTTGTGACACTGTGTGCATGTGTGTGTAACATCGATATTTCGATATTTGCCATAAAAATGATCACTATAAATGCCTTTATATAGAACAATTTTATAAAAACATTATATAAATTATTCAGATTCATTATACCTGATGAATCAGACAAAAAAACCAAAACGAATTACATAAACAGGAGTTCTTATTTGAACATTACCATTTTTTTTTAATTTTCAGATATTTCCATTAAATATTTATTATTTAACAAAATGCATTATTCTAATTGTGACATAATTCTCAATATATGCAATATTACTGTATGGAAGATACTTACGACATTGTTTGTATATAAATACAAAAAAAGTGCAGTATTGCTTACTGTTCTGTAAGTATTTCAGAACACGGTAGGGCGTGAATAAACACTTAGTAGCAAAGCGCATCGTCAACTGTTTGGCGCGTAGCCAATTTGAAAACGAGCCATATTTGACTGTTTTACGCTACAATTTTAGTGAATGTTTTTCCTGCTGACTGTTGATTTGATAAGAAAAGTTAAATTCTTTTATAAAAGTCACTCCTCTAAGAAAGATATTTAATCAAATAATTTAAGATAATTAGTTAATTAATGAAGTATTTGATTTACTAATAAGTTAGTTAGTTAATTAATGAATATCAAAATGTTTCTATATTGTGTACAAATGCTAGTGAAGTCCTCATTTTTCCAATCACAAATTTGCAGTACTAGTTAATACAGTTAAAAGTCTCCCTAATATATATATATATATATATATATATATATATATATATATATATATATATATATATATATATATATATATATATATATATATATATATATATATATATATACCACAAGTAATGTTTATTTGTCACTTTAAGGGGAATTTTCCATAAAAGAGAGATCATTCACTTTAGACCTAAGGCATTAATTTTCAAATTGCAACGCTTAAGATAAGAATCGAATTCATGAGCTGTTGTGTTGAAGACAAACACATAGTATGATAAAAGCTAGAACCTCTTAGAAATGTATACATAAATATATATACATAGTTATTTCACTTAAAACTCTTTTAGAGTTTAACTTATAGTAAAACGTATAAGTTGAATGAAAACAAATGAAAACAAACTCTATATAAATGTAATTAAAATACATAGAAGCAAGAGAATTGGAAACAAATATAGAAAAATTAGATTTGTATTAAAAAAAATGAAAATTTGTTACGAAACATAAAAATTAACAGAACCAGCAGTTGTAAAAACTGCTATTTTTATTGTAATAATTACATTCATTCATCCTTGAATATGTTTTTATTACGTTGTATAGTTCCATGCGTCTTACTTTAAATATAATTTAGATGTATTCAATTTAACAAACAGTATAGTTAATTTTTTAACTTATAGATAATTCATATATGAATATGTTTTCTAATAAGTAATGTCATATATTTCTGTAACCTAAAATATTTCGTTGTTTGCAGATGCATTACGATTTGTTTGATTTTTATTCTTGCATATTTTGTAGAACATAATTAAAACGTCAAAATGATTTCAATAACATTCGAGAGGGGGAATAAATTATCCTTGGAAAATACAAACATATCAAAAGAGCGAAATATAACGAAATTAGAATTTAAAGATTCAAGTGAATGATTTACATTGAAAAGCTTTATCAGATGAGCAGTATGTATCAATTTTCAATCTTCTACAATGGTAAATTATTTAAATATTTTACTTCTCGAATATTTTATCTGTACTTACCTGACTTAATAAATTTTCAATCAATTTTATATCTTTTTTGCAAAAAAATTGTTTTCTTTATAAATGCGTCATATGATTTATTATTTTTTTTTCAAAAAGATTCAGGGAGGAAAAAATTAATATCTTAGAAGTATTAAATTCAAAGAGAAATTAATGAGTTTTAAAAGTAAGGAGAAAAGATGTCAATGTAGGAGGAAGGCGGTGTCTGGCACAAAGAAATTCAAATGCTCCATAATTAAGGAATTTCCTCCCGTTTTTATTTACCTTTCTTCTGTGGTTCTGGAGAGGGGGATGGAATATCCGCCTGCTGGTTGAGTCGCATAGGAATAGGTACCTAGGGCGAAAAATAATATTCCGAATTTAAGATTCTACGGGCTGACAATAAACAGACAAGTGATAAAACCCAGTGGCACCATCTGATGACAACACTACAAATAACACTATAAATTTGGGATGACAATTTTCATTGATTCACTTCTTTTAGTTTCGTTATTTTTCGGGCATCAAAATCTTAGCGCGAAACTTATATTTCTACTCAATAAATCACTGGAAAGAATATACCTATAAAATTAATGTCATAACTTAGACAAATAATATCGTTTCCAGTCATTTAAATTTTTGGTGGCTAAGAATATCGATTTTCTGAACAGGTTACAAAAGCATTGGATGTTAGTTTACGGTAGCGTGAGATTAAATAGATTTTTGAAATTGCTTTTTCTTAATTACTTTCGCATTTACCTCTGATCATAAATAGAAGCATTCTTGACAGATTCTGATAATCGAAGCAGGTTTGTCATTCATTGGATAGTCGGAATTTTGTTTGCGAACAACAATCGAAACGATCTCAGTTTATGACATCAGCTGGGCTCTTCAATCGAATCGGGACAGGTTATCTGGATACTGCAGTAGCTTTCGACGAGATACTGAAATTTTTGGAAAGGACTGATCATTTTGCTATTCATTAAAGTGATCTTATAAAATTTTAACCGTATTTTTACGGCTTAAAATTTGGAAACCAGGTAACTAAATAAAAAAATATTATATTTATATTCTACTGCGATTAATATATTTATAATTGCTAATCTTAATAGAATATAATTATTCCATTAAGATTGATATTCTTTGTAAACGCGTAGACATCTATTCCTTCGAGTATATATTGAAGTGATATAAAATAAATCATAATCTATACCATATAAATAGACAATGAGTGAAAATTAAATTACGTTATACCATACAAAAAACTTAATTTCAATCCTTTGTATAGATTATCTTAAGGAACAACAATGAAATTTTCGGTGCACCAATAGAACGAAGCAGAATGTTTAACATTTGTAAACCATTATCTCAAATCATTAGAGAAAAGAAAAAGCTAAGTTACATTCACATTCAAGTAATACACACACATCCACAACTACTATCTATTGAACTATCTAAAAATTTATGAAATTTCTGAAGCTAAAATTAAAAAAATTATCAATATAAAATAAAATGATTGTATTCTTAAATTTAATGACTGATCATACTTGTGGAATAAACAATACTGATTCCAATTGTAAATTGTAGAGCGAACATTAAGCCATCAGAACACATTTCAGAACTAAAATAACGCCTCGAATATAAAAAGAACCAAAATATCACTCTAACGGCGATAAAGCGCTGAACACAATATATAGCAACGGCATCAATATAAATTCTTAAAGATCGCTTCACATTAGAAAATACGCAGTCAAGCAATAAGTAACAAAACTCGCTTTCTTGTATTTTCAGACACCTATTAAAGAAATATGTCATTAAATTTATTCGCTACAAATCAGAACAAGAGAAAAACGGCCGCCACTTTTAAGGAAACCATTAAGAGCGAGGTTGGAAAAAATATGTCAATAAGAAGTTGGAAGGGAAAAAGGAAAGTTTTTTTTTTTTCTTTTAAATGCTGCTCTAACTAAATTTAAGAAGCCATTTATTGGCGCAGCTTGTGAAAATGCTTCTGTGTGCGCGTTATGTACACAAAAACCGTTTTTAGCCTCACCAAACAACTTATTAAAAGAATTTGAATCATATAAATGACAACCTAAAACAAGAAGCAATTGGTTCTAAGAAACTTTTTTCTTTCAAAAAAACTTTATTCTTGAGAATCATGACTTTGATTACACGAAAATAAAGAAAAATGGATTAATAAAATAAAAATCAGATATATAATTTAAAAATATAATCTATTCTTTTACTTATAAGATAGTTCTGTAATATTTATATATATAATAATGTTTTAAATAAAAATCAATTGACATAACTACACATGACGCTTGAGGTAACGTAATTGATAGAATTTAAGTTAAAACAAATGTACACACACACATTTTTTTAGTGTAAAACTCCTTAACGATAAAATACCTAGAATTTAAATATAAAGAAATTCACCTTTATTGTGTAATAATGCTATTTATCACTATCATATAATTTTAAGATGCAAATGATAAACCTAAATAATAATATTTGCTAACAACTAAAAATGCTGTAATTATGAATTTTAAAACTACATTTTTTTATTTCAAGTTTTAGTCAACAAAAATAATTCATAGTAAAATTTTGCCAATAGAAATAATATAAATGATATGAAGATATAAGCAAATGAAAATATTATAAAATTTTGTTGAAGTAATGGAGTTTTATAAATAATAATATCTGAGATAATAAAATGAATTTATAATTCTTTATTTGATCGATAATTTTTTTTTCCGCTTACATAAAATATTTTCTTTTCTAAGGAATAAAACAATCTCATTATGAAAACCTAAGAGGTTTTCTTTTATAAGGCTTATGTATGGTAAAATTTATTATAAAAAATATGACAACTAATTAATTTTTTTTGCAGCATCAGGTACTTATTTTACAGGTTTCAGATCATAAAATTACTAATTTAAAAATGAATAAAAAGTGTTTAGTATTTTTATAGATAAATATATTCCCAATAATTTAATAATGGCCTTTTAAAATGGTAATATAATATTGTATAAATAATACAAATTCAATTAAATGAGTTAAAATTATATTATGGGTAATTTTATAGAAAAAGTTATTCATAATTAATGTCTCACTAAACTAACGTAAAAAAATAAGTTTCAAAATTATCTGTTTATTAGTTGAATTGGAGATTATTAGGTTTCAAAATATGGGCATGTGCTTCAGAAAATAATTAATTGCGATACAGATATGTGTTTCCATATGGAAACAATAGATATTATTTCTCTTTCCTAAAACCCTCCATAACGTCCAAAGCAGCTGCTCGAGAATCATTTGTTAATTTTTTAGATATGATTAATGTAAAGTTTATATTATTTACTATTTAAATATTTACTTTTTAATTTACATACACAAAATATATATAAACTAAATAGTAAATATATATTTTGTGTTCAACAATATCGATTGCGTAGTCATTTGCGATCATACTTTAAAAATAAATCACTCACATGGAAAATATATTTGATTTACAAATTCACTTTAGATTTAAGAAATGCCTTTATTGAAAACTAGTCTAAATTAAAAAAAATCCAGCACATATAAGTTAACGAGTCATAGATCATGACATATAATATGAGTAAAAACAATTATTTAATATGATTTAATTTTAATTTCGCAATTTCTAGAGAAAGTTATAATTTATTCTGTTATTTAAGCCACGTAATTTAAATAAAATTTATTTAACTTCAGAAGGTGTTTGAAATAACAAAGTTATTCTGCTTCATCCAGTTTTATTTCAGCTATAATAGCTTTAATGATTTTTATAAAATTTTAAATTACTCTAACTAATAGTTAAAATTTATAAAAGAAAACAAATTGCGTGTTACTGTAAATCAATAAATATCATTTTTTGATGATAAATTTGTAAAAAATCATTTATTTATATAAATTTTAAAAAGGAAAAGTATAGATATTTTATTAATACTATACATTTTTTTATGGTTTGGATTTTAAAAGATTTTACTTTTTAAAAATAAAAAATAAACGTTTGGTAGTTTAACAATAGACATTTTTTCATATTTTTTATAACTGAAAAATATATTAATTCCACAGTTTGTAGTAAATATAATACAAATAAAACAACTCTAATTCATCAATCAACATATTTACAGCTCTAATTTATTTCCTCAGTAAAGTTACAGAATAAAGAAAAACTCTAATTTTTAATAATTTGCAATTAATTTCATAGAAGTTTGTTTTTTAGGATTATTTTAAATAAGAAGCAATTTATAAGTAAAATAAGGGAATTTAGTAGAAAATAATTCTTAAATAACGAAAAATAAGTTATAAAATTAGTA
Organism: Latrodectus hesperus; assembly: GCA_037975125.1. Classification (NCBI taxonomy): domain Eukaryota; kingdom Metazoa; phylum Arthropoda; class Arachnida; order Araneae; family Theridiidae; genus Latrodectus; species Latrodectus hesperus. The sequence goes on along the minus strand of CM075859.1, from coordinate 96,304,281 downwards.
ATATAACATAAATTGCTGATATATGTTTGCAATTTATTATTAATTTGAATCATACAAATGCTACAAATTCTTAATATTTGTTAAATTTTTTAAGAATGTAGTAAGTGCATATTATTAATTTTATAATGACAATTTATCTTGAAGACCCACTAGATAAATCATTTTAAATTAAAGTTTATAGTAATTCAAAACATGAATAAAATGCATCAATCAATAAGATTGTGAACTTGAAGAGAATTGCACTCATCCCTAAAATGGATTCAAAATAAATTCTCTAAATGGATTCTAAAATGGATTCAAAACTCATATTTACTTTCATCACAAATAAGCTTTAAGCTTATTTGTGATGAAAGATACACCTTCAAACATTTTCAAGCAGTGAATTTTAAATGTTTTTTATACTAACCTTAAACATTGATATTGTATACAATAATAAAATAGGATACGGATTTTCTAGAAATATCAATTGTAGCCTGAAATTTAAACCATATATGATCTAATTTACTATACATTTAAATATTGAAATTTGATTAAATTATTTACAAAATCTAAGTTTTAGCATACACAAATTGATAAAAAATTTTAAAATCTGCCCTTAAAGCTGCATTATTAAAACGATTTAGGGTTTTACTTTTTATCGCAAAACTTTACAAAAGGTATTTTTGAAGTTTACTTTGATTTTCAGAAAAAGCATGCTTTGAGGTATATTTTTCAGAAGAAATTGCTTGCGCTCCTCTAAATTCCTATCGAATTGTATTATATTTATATATATATTTATAAAAATGCTGCATAAGATTTGATATCAAGCTGCAATAAATTAATGAAAAATAAATCCGAAATTGGATCCCCCTTGTAATAAAAGCATGCTGTGGATTACGACTGAAGCTCGGTGTTAATCTAGATTTACGATCCTACTTTCACTCCCTGCTATAAATGAGATAAAAAAAGTAGCAATTCTCAGGGTTAAGCAAGAGAAAAAGATCTCGAATTAAATGTGTAACTATTTTATCTTCACTGACTATAAAAGCATAAATGTTTTTGTAAAAGTTTCGATCGATATTATAGATATATGCAAGTTTATTAATAAGAATGTTTATAGTTTTAAAAGTATGCGAAGTATACTTACAGCTATAAATACATTAACAAGTAAAAACTAAATATAAAATATCTAAGAAACAATCTCAAGTCTGAAAATACTTAAAGAAATATTTATGCATGCAGAGAATGAGTGAAAGAGAACGAGGCATCGATAAAATGGAATGATTAAGCATGAGAAAAGGAATTTTTATTTAAAAGCGAAAATAAGAAACTAAAAAATTATAAATACTGAAAATTTAAAGCGTTTATTAATTAGCTCACTAGAATTAAAGAAATGTTTTTTCCTTTAAAACTAGATTTCCGAAAACGTAATAAGCCAGCAAGTCCTGAAATCATGATGAAGTATCAAGAAATCGGAAATATTAACATTTGGAGCAACCTCCAACTGGTTGGGAAGGCCTAACATATTGATGAAGCAATATCCAGGTACCAAGTAGCCTCCATCTTCAAGCCATGAGGTAGAATTAATGAAATAGAGAAGCGACGCTCAAGTCGTCGAACAAACGTTTGAGGCTCATTCATAGCGGCGTTGGGACGCGGTCTGCACCCCAAGTGTCTCAGCACCAGCGCTTCTTTCAAATGAAATGGGATATCTTGATAGCTAATTAACTTATTGTAACGAGAATCTGTCTTGTCTATCAAATTACCTTCCTTTCAGTATTTATATATTTGCTTCTCAAATTATTAATATAACTTTTGAAATAATTTATTTTGTAGAAATTGCGATAAAAGTAAATAAAAATCTTCCCGAGATACGTTTTGTTTTAAAATTAAACATGCTGAATATTTTTATCATATTTGCAGATAGGTGCTTAGTATTTTTTATAATATAATATAGTTTTTTTTCCAGCTATTTTGTTATATATTTAATTACATTAAAAGGTAGTGATATAATTTTAAGATTTAATTCTCCTTATTTGGAATTTCATTTTAACAAAATTCAATTCTAAAATCTTCTTCAACTTATTTTCAATATAAAAGCATTAAATTATTATTTATTAACTTGAGTGTAAGGCCGCGAACTCTACCAAGTGTTTGATAGTTCTATGGAAATATCCGTGAAAAACTTTTAGGAATGTCTGGCAATCATTTCAGAGGAGAATCATTAAAATCTTCCTAAGAGGAAAGCGCATTAACGAATTAGAATTTCAAACAATATTAAATGTACTTCACTCCTAAAAAAATATAAGAAATTGCTCCCAAAAAATTAAAAAACTGATCAAACTGAGAAAATATAATTTAAGATTGAAGATATTATGAATAGAAAAAGTATAAAGTTTTGAAAGTATCTTTTTTGAAAGCATATTATATATAATGTAAGTTTGACAGTAAAGCCATTAAAAAATTTAAAAACAACCATCCATCAAACTTGCTCGCAAAAAAATTGTGTCTTAGTACTGATACTAAGAATATAATTCCAGGTTGAACGTATTAGAGATAAGAAAATTGAAAGTTATCGTTCTCTTCTGGGAAAGGGTAAATGGAATTGCCAGAATAAAGCCACCAAAAAAATTCAAATATGGCAATCAATAAAACTTGATTATAAAAAATTGTGTTTGATTTAAATACTAATCAATTTGAGAAACTATAATTTACGCTGGTAGCAATATGATTAGGAAAATATAAAAGAAAGGGAATTAATTATCTTCTTTAAAAATATTTAATAAAAACTATCAACGGAATTTAAATTACTCGTGTTTACCTGTTTATTGTTATTAATAATATTTTGATTACCATTTTGTAAAATTCAGGTCAATTTAACAAATTATAATTCAAGCTAAATGATTAAGAGTTAGCTAAAAACATAAGTTTGCGAGCACATTAATTATCTTATAAACCTATAAGTTAAAGGGAGTAGTTAGGAATAAAAACGATTCGAAGCATTTATTTCTAATTCTTCTCATAAGAGAATAGTTGACAGGTTTTTAAGTTCCTAAAAATGTATGCTCACACATCATAGCTCTTTCAATGTAAGTATTGAAAGTGAAACAAAGTGTAGGAGGATTGCAATCCACTAAGATATAACTTTATGACCAATGAATTTTTTTTCTCAAAAGTTGATGACAAAGAAATATTTTGAGGAATATCATATTTCACTAAGGAAATGCTGCAGAATAAGACTCATTCCGAAGAAAACAATATGAAGTATAAAATATAGAAGTATTTTTTTAATGCTTAACTATTCAAAATAAAATCATGATAAAAACAGCCAGCATTTCTTTGAGATGCTATAATCATTGTGTTGAATGTATTTAAGTTGTACATAAATCATTCGATAGTATGGACTGCCATTTAATTCAAGAAAGAATATATGTAATTGTAAAAACATTCACTTATAATAAAACATTAATTCATATAAAATATTAAAGAAGGATATTATCAATGTCCTTCATTACTTTATTTTAATTGCTAAAAATTAATTAAGAAAATAAATTACAAATAAAATGATATTATAAATTAATATAACAAAATAATATGCGTTTGATTTCTGTTCAGTGAAATAGTGAAGAATAAACTAACCGATGTAGAAAAAAATTCTACTGTATCATCAAAATTTATATATAAAGAATTACAAATTTATATAATACAACTAAAGTTTATGGAATTTTATGGAACATAATTCTGTCAGTATAAATCAATTAAATCTGAATTAATTCAACACAAAATCCATAATTTTGTATTCGCCTGAAATATTTTCATCCTACTTACTATATCGGCCTTTCATTTGTCTCAAACAAAGAAGAAAATGTTGTCCTAGCAAAAAATGGGATTCACTATCAATTTAAAAAATTTCCATCAAGTGCATTTAAAATAAAATAAAGACGAATGTATCTGCTCGTATCGAAAGATTTGACAGTAGTAGTAGTATTTTTTTAGAAGTACATTTTTTTAATTTAATAATAATTAAGAGATTATTTAGAAGAGCATTCATCTCTTTTTCATAGTAAATATCATTATATTATCTCCCAAGAAAACGTAGTTATTTTGACAAATGGTTTAATTCCAAACGATTGATGAATACAACTTATTTTGAAATGAGATATAAAATACTTTCTTTACTCTCGCTCTTGGAAATGTATTACTGATAAAATTGATCCCAATACCATAAGATAAAATACTTATCTCACTTTGAAGTTCTTTAAGTGGAAATTCCTTTAACCCACAGGTTGAAATTTAATTTATTACGTAATATAAGGCACAATTTCTAGAGACAAGAGAATTGAAAACTGTTTTGTGATTTCAAAATAAAAGATAACAAAAATTATATACATGAGGTATAAATGTATATGTGTGTACTATATATAAATATGCAGTCATATTTTAAATTAATGTAAAAAAATATTACCTTTTGATGGAAAATAACTCAACAGCTATGCAAAAGAATAGCTGCCCGACAATTTTCGAGAGATAACTTGAAGAAAATAAATTCTTCGAGCGAAATCTCACCGGAATGTTTCACACACGACGGGCGAGCAATAAGCGATCGGAAACTTGTTCATGAAACACGATTCGAAAAATGCGACCGATTCCTGTTGCTGCCAACAGGAGCAATGCTCCGGTAACCATGAGGCGGGTGTCTGATGACTGCGACTACTGCCATCTGTCGGTCATCGAGGGGAGTGCTTCGGAATTTCAGATTGAATGCGTTTTACTGGATATGTGTTGCTTTGAGGGTTTTCTTCCACCGGGAATATTGTGGAGGGATATTCGCGCAGTCAAGCTCTTCAAACGCAGTTCTGCTGCGGCGGAAGGATTCCACAGCGGCGCTAATTAATAACTGCAGCTTTTGATAGCAAATATTTTAAGTTATGTCAAATGATTTAATACAATGTTATGGCTACAGAAAATATGTAAACATATATCTCAGAAACAATTTACTTCCCTCAAAAATCAATCAATTTTAATATTTTTTTTAACTTTAATGTTTAATACAAATGCCTTTTGTAAGCGAAAATTAACAACTGCAAACGATGATTTCAAATAATGTTTGCTTATATGTAGCTAATAAAAAATGAAATGTTCAAAATATAAGAAATTAAAAGCGTGAGAACATAATATTTTGTAAAATTCTCATAGATATCATGGTTTATACTTAATGGGTCCTTCTTGTCGAATGAAAGTTTAAATTTAGAGCTAATAAATAATTTCTTTCAAAAGGAACAGAAAATAATGTCTGTGGATATTAAGAATCTTAGTGAAATATTTAGTTCCATAATGAAATGCTACAATAATTTAAGCATATTTATATCACATAGTTATCAAGTAGCACTCTAAAATCTCATATTATTATCTTAACTTTATATTGTATAGAAGCAAATTTTCATCTCCATGATGATAGGAATACATTAAGTATACTTCCTTATCGCACCACTTTATATAATCGTTAAAGTACATAGCAATTATAAACATTTAGATAAGACATTTAAAACAAAAATAGTTTTAAAAATGTAAAAAACATCATAAATTTTCTAAAAATTGTAGATATTTACCCGAAAGATTACAGTAAACTTACTTCTAAATAAAATGATTAAATGCAGGACAGGTGTAGTTAAAGAGATGACTCCCATGATCCAGAAATAGCATCTCGCCAAAGACTATCGTGTGGATAGGATCAATTCACGTAAATCCGCTCAATCCTAATATCTAACGATTTCTTGAAGTAAATTTGGGAGGGGGTGGTGTCAAACTCGTCACTCATACAATATTCAAAAATTTGAGGGGATTGTATACCGTATCAAAATTGGAAGCACATTTAGTTCTTTCCATTTGGTAGAAGTGCAGGTAAAAAACAAAAGACATTTAAGTAAATTTATCAGAAAAATAAATAATAAAATACATAGTATTAATAAAAATAAATAACAATTCATAATTTCAATAAATACATAATTTAAAATTAGCTATTATTATATTTCTGAGAATATTTCTATTGTTATAGGAAGAAAAAAATGAAAATAAAATTCAAAACTAAATATGAAAATATTTTTTGTATTGAATCTTTAAAAGTAATTTTTATCAAAAAATATATCTTACTGTAAAGTGCTTTAAAGCTCTTTACAGCGATAGATTCTGTTAAAATACCGTAAGAAATTGTTATTAAAAAATTTTAATGAATAAATTTCAGGTAAACACTCTTCAAATATTTTATTGCACGTTAAAAATATTTAAATTTGTTATTAGCTTTCGAATTTTTTATATTAACATTTAGATATTTAATCAAAAAGTTATCAAAGCATAAATCTTAATTTTTAGTCTTCTTCTTAGTATTCTATGTTAGTGGCTTAATGTGTGAAAATTGTATGGTAGAATGAACATCTAAAAGTTTCGACTCAACGCGAGCTAAAAGTATTTATACGGTAGAATAGAATTCCAATAGGAATCTTGTTGGCACAGGAATTTTAAAAAAATGCATACACCTAAAAAGCATGAAAACATACTCAAAGGATAGTATATACATTTCAAATGTATGCTCCGGGTAATGCAGTAAATAGAAATTAAAATATTTTGTATACAAACTGTAATCAACAATTTCAATAATTGTTATATGAAATAAACAAAGAAAAAATATCTGCCGATTTATGCGAATGCTAAATCGAAAACAGTTTAAATTTAATTTTCTATTTTTTCAATCTAAATATTTATAAAAATTTCGAAAGATTTTTAAAAATTTATAATCTCTCATCACCATTAGGAAAATTTTAGATCAAAGTGATTTATAAATAAATCTATAAAAAAGGAACAACTGCATTTGGTTTTTAAAGAATTATTAAAAAATTAAAATAAGGATAAGGTTATTACTAAACACTATATATATATATATATATAATATATATATATATATATATATATATATATATATATATATATATATATATATATATATATATTTATATATATATATATATATATATATATATATATATATATATATATATATATATATATATATATATATATATATATATTATTTATTAAAAACGATATTTATAATTATAAAAATACTTGTATCTTTTTATTATTTTGTAAAAAAAATAGGCAAATGTAAAAAAAAAAAAATCGAATTAAAAGTTAAATTTGATGAGTTATTCTGTGTGAATTCAGCCATCTCAGTGCTTTCCTTAGGATCCCTGCCAAATTTGCCTACATCATTAGCCATATTAACTAAACCATTTCCTCTTTTAGCTATTCATTTACAAGTAATTAAATTCAGAGCCTTTGTGTTAACAAAGGGGTGAAGACAAAAAGGATTAAAAGTACGTATGCTCTAGAAATTTTGGCTTTCAACAGTTTTTGAATTTGAAAATCTATTGTTTTGGAGGTAGTGAAAGATAATACGATAAAAAGTTATTATTAAAATCAAGACATAAAATATTTTCTTTTCATTTTATTTTTTATTTATTTATTTATTTTTTTTATTTTATAAAAAAAAGTGTAAATTTACCAAAAAATAAACTAATGGAGTATCAGTGGGTGAATGGATTTACATTATTAAACACATTATTTATGGCCAACAGTCTCAATCCTTACGAAAAGAGGGCTTACAAAAAGCAAATTTTAATTAGAATTACTGATAAGCTCTATGCGTGTGACAGCAGTCCGTATACATACAAATGTGTATCGACGTGTATCGACCACTAAGCATGCATTGAATGCACGTGAGGCTTAGAAAAATGTCATTAAAGAGAAGAGTGACGCCATTTTCATTGAAGCACGCATGCAATATTGAACATTTTATCCTGTGTCATGAATTTACACTCAATAATTCGTGCAAATTTGGATTTTTTTTATATAGAAGGCTTCCTACTATTTCATAAGAAATTATGAATGTATTTTACTTATTATAACATCAAAATACCTCTTATTTTTTATTGAGAATCATAGCACATTTATCTTTTTGAAGAAATTAGCAGATAAATACTTTGGGGAAAAAATCGAAATTTCCATATTTTAGACAAATTGTGTGTCAGGGGAGGTAAATATCTTCCATTTTAATTTAATCTTGTTTATTTAAACCTATTTCATCAAACCTGCTATTTAAACTAGTTTATTGAAACCTGCTTCATTGTTTAAACATGTTTTACTTCCATACAATTCAGCCAGAAATTTGGATGGAGAAATAATTGCTTTAAAACAACGTTTGCAGGAAATTCTAATCTAGTTTACTGTTTCTTAAATTCAAATTTCTGAACCAGATTATATCAATTGTGTTTCTAAGATGGGAGAAAAAATTATGTGCATATTTTACAATACATCTATAAAATGATACAAATAAAATCACTATAAGTCATTATTTTCTTTCACAGAGACAGATGATCAGCGCACCTCTCATTGACATCCATAGTACGGTTATGATCTTTTTTGACAATAACTGGAAACAAACGCTACTGAAACGGAAAATAACACTCGCCAATTTAAATTTACCTTACTTCTCGACATTCGATTGATTTACTGAAATATTTTCTGTAAATGTTTTGATTGAATATTAATATCAAGTCATAACTTGACTATTAACAAATAGATTATTTTCCTTTACTCGGATTCTTTATATTAAGAGAAGAAATCAACATGTACGTGTAGTCTTATAAAAAAAATTCTCAGAAAAAAGAATAAACTAATTGAATGCTTTTTTAAGCAGAATTTTTCAATGAGAATTGCAAAACCCCTATATTCCCTTGAAATATTATTCTTTTTTCATCATTGTGCTGTGATTCATAATCACTTCTTTAATATACTTCTTGAATTCCTTATCTCTTTTTAGAATGAAAGATTCATCCATATAAATTTCTTTGCTGATATCTCTTCAATGTTTCCCTTGTTCACATCAGCCAATCTGCTTGATAGGAAGCAACACCAAATGCTTATGCGCAGAGATCTTCACAGTGCACATCAAAAATAAACAACAATCGCAGAGGATTATAACATTTCAAACAAAAATGTATTCAAACAAAAAAAATAAGGCAATTCATTTTAGAGAATTAATATCGAATATTCTCAAATCACAAAAGGTTGAGGAAGTCTAAGCGGTAGGAATTATTAGGTTTCAGAAAATTTCATATTATCAAGTTAAATTTGACAGCTGATAAAATATTTTGTAAATAATTTGAACAGGCTTAATATGGGCCATGCACTCACCAAATATTTTCTTAGATAGTGGGTAAAAATACTCATGTCCCAAGGAAGCAAAAAAATCCAATCCCAAACTCTTGAGAGATGTCTTTCCAACAACATTCTCCAGCACTTCACTAAAACGTCCCTCTGCGCATTCAGCAAATGCAAAAACAAGTGTAAAATAAAATATCATTTAGTTGTCCCTGTTCTTCCCCCATTCTTCAATAGAATTTAAATAGAATGTGGACTTTGCACAGAATTTAAATTATACTTAGAATCAAAGGTGCAAAACTATCAGAGGAATTGTTTTATAGATATAATTTTTCCCTTGCAAATTTCGGCTTTTTTTTCGTATTGTTAGTTTTGGTCAAATGTATCATTACTGATAAATACTCCAGCATTTATTGAAAATATAAAATATACATATTTATTACATAATATTCTGAACAGATTATTTTATGTATAATAAATACATTCCACAGAAAATAATATTCATTCTACAATCGTATGGAATAAGCTTAGTCTTGTATTTTTTCATATCTTAAGCTATCGGTAGTGCTACAAATAATTGAGAATAACGCACAAAAGTATTTGCAAAAGCACTTCGGCTTTGAGCCAAAGCTCTTTTTTAAAAGAAAATTTTGGAATAAATTTTAGGAATAAAAATTGGGTTTGCTTTTTATCTTAGAACCTAAGAGTCAGTGTTTACTAGTTGAAATGATATTCATGTTCAGTACATTTAGAAAATGCGAGTGCAGATAAATATTTTTGGTATAAAAATTTCCTACTTTCAGCTAAAATAAGAGAATCGAGACTTCCGATTACAATCCATTCGCCCTGTTTCTGAAATGTCTTCTTTCCCATATACAGTCGTTAATTAACTCTTCACCTGCAGCACACAGTGAATGCTGTACAATTGGCTTCGAACCACTGAAAAACACCCAAGGGGCGAAGAGGACTGCAAATAGACTGTCATCTTGGGGAAACCATAATTCCAAATCCAGACATATGGTTATTTCTCTTCATAATGATATTAATTTTTGTTGTGTGATTAACATTTACAACTGTAATTCTTTTAAAAGAAACTATATATCTAATTTATTATAAATAGAAGCATTCAAAAACAATATTTAAAAATATGTTTTCAAAAATAATCGCTTTATTTATTGCTAAAAATTTAAATTAAAAAGCATAGGGAAAATTTATTTTCTACGCTTGACTTGCATTTAAAATATTTCTTTTAAAACATTTTAAGGAAATGTCTTTATCTTTCAGAAATCCTTTAAATAAATGGAAAATATCTGCTACATATCTTATCTTATTAAACTCTTTGAAATCTTTTCACTTTAGTGATGCATGGAGCGTAGTTGCAAACGAGAAAATAAACCCAGGTTAGCAAAAATCGATTGGTAATTTATTAAAGCTAGCTTAAGTGAGAGTCAATCAGGATACATGAACAAATAAAATGCATTGGGAGATTTGCTCAACATTTTTAGAGATTTATTCTTGTTGGATTAAAGGCTTCGGCGAGATAGAGTTTTAAATCAAAATTGTATGTAAATTCAAACTTGCGCTAAGCTAAATTTACATTTATGTTTAAATTGTATGAAATTCTGTTACAAAACTGTGTAAACCAAGTTGTATTTTCTTAACTAGGGAGAAGAGAGTTTCAAATATATATATATATATATATATATATATATATATATATATATATATATATATATATATATATATATATATATATATATATATATATATATATATATATATATATATATATATATATATATATATATATATATATATATTGATAGTTACATATTGAAATAACCACTGAATTTAATTCTTGTTTAATGAAATTAACTTCTCTTGTAGAAATACAATTCAATAAAATATATTATTGAGTTAGATGAAAGAATTTGACATCTAAGTACATCAGTCATACTTATACAATTAAAACATTCCCACAAAATCAAAAGTTAATCCAATTAATAATTGAATGTATTTTTTCTCTATATTTGTATCCAGGTGAGAACTGAATGATTTGTGCTTTGACATTCAGTTTAACAGTAGAAGTTTTTACAAAAAGAGAAGCTTAAGCTTAAGACTGAAGGTTCATAAAGATATGAAATTCCATTTTAGTGTACATTACATTTTATTTTGCTCAAATGTTTAATTTTGATTACAAATTCAATTAATAAAACTAAATTGTTCGCAATTTGTTTAAAATTTGATAGTGACTTGGTTAAATAATTATTTTTTATCAATAACAATAAATGTATTACAGTTGTGTTATTATATGAAAAAAATTTATTTTCAATTTCTTGAGAATGGTAGTCATTTATTAAAAGATTATTATTTTCATATATGCTCTGAGACCTATTAAGTAATTTTTAATAGCTCTCTGCATATTCTAATCTAGCATGATTTATGAAGTAATTAACATTTCTGGCATAGTATGCTTTAATCTTAAAATTTTAAGGAGGAATTCATGAAAATAAAATTATTCAATGATATAAAAATTAATTATTTTAATATTGTTTTTAATAATGACAAACTATAGACTATAGACAAACTATATTCATAGAATACAGACTGATAATTATTATTATTATAATATAATAACTATTACACATTTAATTTCAGCTATTTTCCTTTATCAAATATTTAATATGTTTATAAAATCCTATTTTTTAAAACCACAAAATGTTGTATGAAAAACTGTTATGAGACATTTTTCCAACTAGCTGAGCAACACATATTTATCTGATGGAGTAAATGTATACCAATCTTTATATATTTCCAAAACCAATAAAATCTAGTTTACTAATCCCAGAGTCGCATGATTAGTACGGTTGTCCTTTCTGTTCAACAGTCGGTGGGTTTGAATTTCGCCTTTTGCTTGGGTGTTCGTATTGGTTAGTAATCTATTTTAAACTGTAGGTTTAACTATAAATGGTTGGTAGGACTGAAATTACTAACAGTTTGAAATGTTATCGGAGGTTTTAACTTTAAATTAGTATTCCTGGTCTAATTAGCCCTCGCATGAAAAAAAAATTTTTTTGAGTGACAAACAGAAATCAAATCAATTTGATTTGCTTGATTTGATTTGTAACTTTAAGTTCCATTTCTCTAGTTGTAGTCCTTTATCAAAGATTTGATTCATGAGGCGATAGAATCTAGAGTGTCTATTGTGTGTTTGGCTTGTATTTGCTTCAATCATTTTAAACAATTTTTAAGCTCTCAGTTGGAGCAGGAAACATTTTATAGTCGAAGCTTCTTCTTAGGAGAGCAGAAGAGGAAACATGAATGGAACTTTCATCATGTTGATTACTGTATTTTCAAAATTCAATGAATTCGGAAACCTGTGCATGGCGTAAATATTGCACACAATTTACTCTACGTTTTTAAAATTTTACCCAAGCTTAGGTTTATGCAAATTGAATGATTAAAAATTGCCTATTATTATTTAGTTTTATAACTCCATAAAGTATTATTAAAGCAGAATGATATTCATTATTCATATAAGCTTCACTTGGATATAATTAGTCTATAATGTCCTATAGCTAAATCAAGTGATCATCAAATTATATGGAAATGCGTTCAGTGAATCAAAGAAGTAGTAGTCCAAAGGTGCTGTTTTACATTAGCGTACTTCGTGGCTTCGAATACCCCACCAAATATCATAGTCATGAATTAGGAAAAGAAAGTTATTCATGAAGTGTTGAAACAACTTTGGGTGTGAAACATGAATTCTTTTATCTAACGAAATAATTATATCATTCAATATATTTCAAAAAAAATTCTTTCGCTCAGTATCAATCAAATAAATGTACAAGAAATTTATTTTATTAATTTTGAAAGTTAATAATTATAATTTATTTTTTTCATTCTTATGCACATTGTTATTTTTAGAAATAATATTGATATTGACAGATAAATTAGCCCTTGTTTAAATATAACCAATAAATATTTTAACTTTGTGTGCTTATTTTATATTAATAGCATTTAATTTGAAGTAATAGGCTTTTTCTGTTTCAAATACCGTATTTAAATACTATATAAATTATATTGAATAACAGTTACCCATTTATATATTCATGTTTTTTTTAAGAAATTAATAACCTGTTTCAACAACGATCAACTTCCTTTACACTTGTATTTAAAAAATGGAATAATCCTTCAATAATTTTTGGTCAAATAGAAGCCACTTGAAACATTTCAACAAAACAATCATATGATACATAAATGTAACAAAACATTTTAATAATTTATTAAATAATTATTTTTTAAACTTACTTTTAAATCCCAAAACTTAATTCTGATCACTTTCTGAATTATTTCTAAAATCGAATAACTTAATTTATTTGAACTTCCAGAAACACAAATAATATTTATATAATTTCATTACAAGCTATATTTTTACTATCATTACTCTTAAACTAATCCTCTAACTTTAGCTTGCATAAAGGCATCTTAACTCTTACTTGTTTTATTTGACATTTCTCATACATGTCAAATGCATAGGTTACGAATTTAATAGGTTAATAAGCGTTTTATTTTAGCATGCTTAGTTTTCACAAAGAAGTTAATTAAAATTTCATGTATGGATTTCAGCTTTGCATAATTTTTTACACTCGAGTTTTCCCTGCCTTACTTTTCTTTATCTCCCAAATATAGATTCAAGAACACAATTTATATAAAATATACTGTGCGTTCGAAACACTCTTTCACTTATTTGAATTAGGTTATTTTCTTCTTTTATAACTCTCTCTTTATAATTTCTAATCTTGTTCTAATTTAATTATAACAGAAAAATTTATGTATATTGAATTCAATTTTATTTAAATAAATATATTTCGAAACATGTTTAAAGTAACAAAAACTATATTTTCTCTTAAAAGTTTTTTTTAAATTAAAAAACATTAAATACCTATCAGATTACAGATTAATATTTTTAGCATTTGTACTTCGATTAGATATATTTTCTGGGATTTGTTTTGCACGATTTGTAATTACCTGTGGTAATAGACATTTCTGTAGTTTTTGTGTAATTGTACAATCCTTACATCTATTTTCGTAAACTATAAAATGTGGTTTATGTAATAATGATTTTATGTTATACTTATAGTTCGTGTTATAATGTAATTTTCCTATTCGATATTGATAAATTAAACTAATTAATTTCCTTCAAATTTGAATATACTCTAATACCATCATACATTTACATTAAATTTTCGAGTCAAACATAAAATAATCTATAATTTTTAATTTTTTATGTGATGATATTTTATACATACAAATTGATTTATAGCTGCATGAGATATTGATCCAATCAACACTAGATATTTCCTTAGAGTTGCATCCTGATTATCTGCTGAAAATTGCGCTCATTCGGTGAGTTATACGGCAATAACATTTATGAAGCAAAACATTTCTTCATGTTGACTTATTGATGAGGCAACTTGTCAAAAGTTATTTATTGTTTATGAATTTTCAACAAAACATAACAACATTGTGTAAATCATCCACGAGATCATTTAATTTAACAATCAGCAACTTTCATTTATTTTCAGAACATGAAATGAAACTAAGTATTTGGATAATATATCAACCATGCCAACCGCATCAGCACACGCAATAGTTTAAGTTTCGCTTTGTGAAAAGAAATTGTTTATCGAATCAGTATTACGTTTTTATAGCAAGTATATTACATCTAGCTTGCTAAAAATTTAAATTGAAGTAAACACTTTTTCGCTTCTTTGGTTTCCAGTGCTGGTTCAATTTTTTTGAACTCACTGCCAAGACAAGTACAATAAATATTTCGATTTGGATGCTTCAACTCTATAAATAAATTCAATATTTATTTTAAAATATTAAGTATCAAGTATTTTTCATTGATTGAATAATGGTAACTAATTTAACATGTATTATTTAAAATATCTGTAAATGGAAAATAGTTTATTTACTTCATCGAAAAATTAGAATTCAGAATTGAATCAATCCATTTATTTTTCAATTTTATTTATTTGTGTTGGCGAGGAATAAAAAAAAGTTAATTAACATTAATTACCTTTCAGATTTTAATTTATTATATATTTTAGTCCTGAAAATCTAAAATCAGCTGATAAACATTGTGTTTTTCCGAAGTAATTTGATATTTAGTTATGATTTTATTAAAACCTTCGAATTGATTCACGTTAGAGTAAAAGTTTAGTTTCAAATAAATTCTAAAATGCATGAATTTTCCATAAAGCTATCAAATTAATCTTCGATTAAACTTTTGATCTATAAGGAATAGTCTCATGTAGTCTCATGTTAGTTAGGAATTACTTTTAAAATATTACTAAATAACCTTTTAATGCAATGGTCATATAATAATATTTTAATTGCTCAGCAAACCGTGTACTGTGTATGATTGGTTAAATTTCATTATATCATCCATTTACTTAATCAAAATTTATATGAGCTCCATGAATCAAAGTTAAGTTTCATTGTTTTAAATGCTTAATATTCTAATTTCGGTTAAGTTTT
The DNA here is from genome assembly GCA_037975125.1 of Latrodectus hesperus. NCBI lineage: Eukaryota > Metazoa > Arthropoda > Arachnida > Araneae > Theridiidae > Latrodectus > Latrodectus hesperus. The sequence continues at coordinate 96,288,540 of CM075859.1, read as the reverse complement.
TCTAAAACAGGGCGACAGATTTTTTTGCATAGTTTTCTAACGAAATCGAATTGGTTTCACTTTTTTTGAAATGATAAACCTAATTACATCCCCATTCATTTGAATCGATGCAGTTCGAAAGTCAGTTGAAAGAGAAGAGATCCGTTTCCTTTTTAAATGAAAAATAACTGGTAGAGCGTGCACTCTGATGGAGCCAAACTCTTGGTTAGTTTTTTGAATTTTGTGAATATTTCTACATGGTTTTGATATCACTAATACGATACTCTCGTATCTAGTAAAAATTTAAATTCATTGAAAATGTACTCATTTTTTTCAATATAAGAAGAATTAAGCTTGGAAATATGCATTTAAAATGAATGAGGCTTATTTTCTCTAAATTTGATGATTTCCATCATTTTGCCGACATATCATTTCTTTCTGATAAAAATTAAAAGCTTCATAACTTTATTTTCTTTAATACATACATTAATTTCAGAAATAATAACTTGAAATAAATACCATTTTCGTTAATTCTAATAAATAAATTGATTTAGTTAAGCATTTTTACTTAAAATAACGATTTCTTAAAAAACTAAGATAACCATTAAAAACTATAACTTCTTTATTGCAATCAAAATTATTAGTCGGTTAATTACGGCCCAGTTGGTTAGTAACTTCGGTCAATAAAAACAGATAACTATCACAGTAATAGTACAATAAAATACAATTAAGGAGGTAATTGAGGGTTTCTTAATGATATATTCCCAATATTAATCTTTATACCTCTGCTATTATTGTCTATTCATTATATAGTGTACCTTTTTGTCACCTGTCTTTTTAAATCTCAAAAATACATTTTTGGATCATATATATTACTAAAAACAAATTCATGAAAAAAAAACATTTGGTAACAAAATTAATTATATCATAACATGTTCAAGTAAAATACAAATACATTAAAAATCTAAAATATCCTTTGATTACACTATCACTTCACAACACATAACATTGCTGATATCTTCCGCTTAGCTTAATTTTTAAGCATTCACTGTGATATGATTAAGTTTTTTATGTGCATGTGGGATATAAATAAATTGGTAAATATTCATAATATAAATATTGCGTCAAATATTTGAAGACTCTTAAAATTTCTGTAAAAGCTAAGTAAACTTATAGTAAAGTTTAAATAATTCTAGAAATATTACTAAAATACAAGAAAACCAATATATGTATTTTATATATATGTATCGTTTATAAACTTTTTTAAAGCTAGAAATGATTTTTGAGATACAAAGAATCTTACAGAACTTTCAAAATAATCCATCCGAAATCTTATATTAACATTTTTCTCTGTATCTATCCTTATTTTTTCGTTTATTTTCTCTTGTACCAACCTCATTATTGAGTGATTTTAAGGAAATCTGGGGGCTTATTAGTCTACTCTTAATCTCTAATGCTGATGAGAGTCTTGTTTCTTTTGTATCACGACGTTTTAATCTGCAGCGGATTTAATACGTAATTATCTAGAAATTATGCTGTTGAATCATGTTGAAGATTTCAAATATATTTGAGTCAGTTGAAAATGTAAGGATGAAACATTGTAAGATGAAAATGCTTTTCAAAAAGTGACACAAATTGTGTAGCGTAAAATTAAAATTCTGAGCAGTAATGGTCTTTCTTGAGAACCGGTAACTGAGTACAAGCAATGACCCTGTTGCCAAAACAAATTTTCAGGTTAGTAGTCTATCAATACTCGGAATATTTTCAGAATTCTTTATCCAATGGTTTTTTATTGTGAATAAAATCTGATCTGAAATATGCCTATAAATAAAAAATATTTAATCTATACTTGAACATCGGTAACCAAGTTTAGCTCAATTATGACGATATTATTGAAAATTTTAACAGAAAATTTCTGATTTAATTTATATAATAATTATAAAATTTATTTGTAATTGTAAGCTTAAACAAGTGCATATCCTATTCATTATCACATATATTTTTTGTCCTTGAAATACGCATGTGCGAAAACGTGAAGCTTAAGGCATTAGCTTATCACAAAAGTATTTCAGATTTGTTAATTTTCTAGCTCCATTCTTTGCTTCTTCCATCACTGCAGTACTCAATTTTGCAAAAAACATCTAGGAAAACAACTTAATTAGAGTTAATAATTTCCTTTATGTGAAAAATCTTATACTTAAATTCATAGTCATCATAAGCGTATAATTGCAGATCCATAAAAATTTATTAGTCTCAATATTCCGCAAAAATGTAAGTAAAAAAGCTTTTTTTAATTTATGAATTTTTAGAATTTAAGAAACTGTACTTTGAATGCTCATGCTTGCTTATATAAAAGTTGTAAGCCCTCTTTATGTGAATTTATTAATAACTTGTGTTTGATTGGTCTTAGTAATCAGCGCTGTCACATAATACTGAAAGGTTTAACATTATTAAGAGTTTGATACAAATTTATACGTAAATGGCAGTTTCATAAAAATATCTGAAGCATTAAGAACACTTATTGATCTATATAAGAAAAAAAAATTCATTCCATTTCTTGGAAAACTCCAATTTGCCACAAAAGGATTACAATGTGTGATCCAAACATATTCTGAGCAGATGAAAGAGGCTTTCTTTCAACCTTTGGAGGGCAGCCACGGTCTTAATGCCTGACTGAAGCTCTCCCAGAAAACCACGGCACAAAAGAATCGCCTTTGTTAAAGGGCCCTAAGTACAGCCCGCCAAGTCCTTTTGTGGCAATCCTCAAAACAGCTTCCTAATAAAAGAGAGCGATCCCAGTGGGGGGGGTCTTTTCTAAAGGGATTAGGCTTGACACATGCAGCCGAACAAGACAGCTCCTAGTCTAAAGCTTGTAGGTTCAAGTGATAATTTGACTTATTCAGACAGAAAGTGGGCAGTCTCTATTTATAGGTACAATATTTATTCCTTTTGATGAGTAATCGGAAATAATACTCAGATTTAGACATAAGATTACATTTTCCCTAAAAGTTTCAACAAATTGAAAATTCAACTCATACTAAATGTGCACCGAATTCTGTCCATATGCATTTTTATTGTAAATATCCTTTTTGGAAAATATAAGATAGTTTATGATAAAATACAAAATATTTTTCCTCTTTCCATCATAAATTTAAACATATTTAACTCAATATTGATGATAGGAATGTGTTGCATGAATGTGGAATGAAAGATGACATGTATAGAATGCATTATTTGTTTACAGTGTTCTTACTGAAAGCAATATATTTTATTTAAAAAACTACTTTTCTCTCTCTTAACTTGCCTTTTAAAATAAATTTAAAATTACAAAAAAAGAGAAGTAATATCATGAGCAAAAATTTTTACCTTTTAATTGAAATCTCTAAAACAATAACTATTTTTAAGAATAGTTTATAAGATTATAAGAGCTAAAAATCAAGTTTAATTAATAAAATAATAAGCATTTCTTTAAATTATTATAAATCTTAAATAGTATTTTTTTTGTAATCAAATGTGATGATTTTTATAAAGATAATATGTAAGAGAGATAGATAAAAATTTATTTTGTGTTGGATAAAATCAAGTCAGAAACTTACGATAATTAACCTAATTATGGCGCTAAAATATTTTATATAATATTGACTTAATATAATTATGGTGACAATATTAGAATATTATTTTTAATTTAATGATTGAAATAAACGGTACAGAAGCAAAATAATTCATAGAAAAGTAGAAAAAATGATCTTTAATTATTAAACATCACTTTTGATAGTCAATTCTTAAAATATTTTTAAGAATCTTTGTTTTGATATAATTTAATAATATAAATAGTCTGCTCTATAAGTGAAATCACAAATATGTAATTTATCTTACAAACATGCATACAATAATTATAAACAATGTATCATATTTTATTTTATCCAATGAGCTGTTTCCTTAATTATTATTCCCATTACACTAAACCTTGTACTTAGCTATCAATCTAGATGCATAGCTTGTTATGAAACAAGGAGTAATGAAAAATTATTCCAACATTTCATCACTATCATGCATCTGTGTAAAATGTTATTTTCTAATTAAAGAATGAAACTGAAATTGACTATAGATATTTTAAAATATATTGCTTAATATAATTCTGAATTTTAAATTTTGTAGTCATGGAAATGATTTATATTGTAGTATAGATGTGCCATTTTTGTATAGATATACTAGGTAATATTTTTTCTTAAAATTAATATTTGTTTTTAAACTATATTGCAAATATTTTTATATAAAAAAAATTAACCGACTTTATAATTAAAAATAAACAAGCCTTTAAGAGGAAAACTCAAATGTGAATCTTAAGTATTTGTTATTTATTCTTGAAAAATCTAAAGGATATTGAGGGTTATGTATGAGAAACAACCATCAAATAACTACTTAATAGAAATAAGAAATGAAGTTACAATGGATGACTTTAGTGTTTATATATGCGTCGAACGCTATCAATTTTTTAACCGAATGAGGAAGAAGAGACACAAGAGAAGACGCTGCTTCCTGAGAGACAACAAGATGTCCCAGGAAAATAGTTTAGCTGATCAACTTCACAGAATTTAATCTACTACAATGCAGAGAAAATACGTGGGGGCACGCATAAGCCACTTTAAGATTATAGGCTCACAAGACAGAAACGATTATTGAGATTTATAGGAATAATGCCACTGTGTAGAATTCAGAGAAATTGATGATCAAATAAGTGATTCCATTACAAATTAACCAAGTTACTAAGTCATAATTTGAGGATTAATACAACAAATGTGTTAACTATCAAAACTTAATGAAATTTTGTTGAACGCTTCATAATTTTTCTTTTGTATTTTATTAAACTCAAAAAACCTTACTACCAGCAGAATTTATACAAAATTTTATTTCAAATGGTAATTAAAGGAATGGAAAAATTTCTTTTTCACATATGTGTATAGAAATTTATATATTAGATTTAATTGTGGAGGAAACGTCGTCCTCGGAATAATGATTTATTTGTGCTCTAAACTATTCGAAGAAATATTGTTGTAGATATAGTACTGATTCTAACTATAGCCGTATCAACAAAAACCTATCAGTAATATAGAAATAATAAAAAATAAAACATTCAGTGATATAGAGAGAAATATAAAATCCACTGCTATATGAATATCCTGACTGATCGTTATGAATTCAATCATCATGAATAAATATTTACAAAACTTGCAAGACTTTCAGATGGGATTACAATACTTGTTCAATTAGATGTGGATTTGATTATTATAAATGTTACTCAAAAATTCGAACCACTTTTTTCACTTTATAGGTTTTGCATAAAGAAAGCTGAAAATTCTTAAATGATAGATTTGTTTTAACTCTTTCGTTCATCAATTTTAATTACTGTTAAATTTTTATTCATCTTTGAAAAGATTCCAATAAACTAAAAATATGAAAAAAGTCATCTTTTTCTAAGTCCTAAAGCAACCAATAATATTTAAATAATACAATTTAAGTTAATAAATTTGATATTATTTATTTAATTATTATTCTCTTATTCTATTTGTAATTTGACTTTCTCCCTGAAAGAAAGCAGTACTACTGTCCATACAGGAGAACCGCTATTTTTAAAGCTGAAGGACACTTACATTTTAGAAATTCGAAAACACACAATTTCAATTTCATTTTATGTATTTTACTTTTTCCACTAAAAATTACGAGTGTTGTTTTCACCTTGACTATTATGATCTGGACACTACGATTAAAAGAGAATGAATTAAAAGAATAATTTACTCCGCCGTTAAATTTATAAAAAAGTAAATACGTTACAATTAGTCCTTAAAATTCATTTTGAGTTCAAAATTTCACGAATGGGAAAATTTAATTCAAATAAAAATAAATAAATTTTGCAATCTCTAAAGATGCTATTTTTCTTTTGAAATGAATTTCATCTCAAACATTCTTTTGTCATATTTTGGAAATTTGAACATTTTTGATAACAAACTACTAGTATCCCTAATACGACTAATTAACTGATTGTTTTGAAAATTTGCTGATATATTTTTCAGAAAGTATATAGATACAAAAAAGATATATTTTAAACTTTCTATCAAGGTCAAGTAAATATAGCTATATATAAGTTTTTCTCTGAAAAGTGCTTATACCAAAAATAATTCATTGACTATATTAAGTTTTTGTTCAGAAGTTACTTGTTTGGTTGGTAATTGTGAACATATCCTGAGAAATTATATCCGTCAGTGTTTTTTATTTTTTTATTTATTATTATTTTTTAATTTCTCTTATTTCAGTCACAAACTAATGAATTTTCTCCAGCGTTTATTTATCTATAGTATTTAAAACACATTTTTACTGATAAGATAACTTATACGTAATAATTAACTAAATTTGATTTTTAGGTGTATTATAATTTTCGAATATGTAAGCAGATTTAGAGATTTTATGAAAAGAACATTTATATATATACTATTCTTGATTTGCGTTTCTTAATAGTATTGCAAACGTTGAAGATGTGTTCATCCTATAGAAAGATTTTTCTTTATCTATTACTTTGAAAACGTTCCGAGAAGTGAACAATGGGGAAGCTGATACTCTTAGAAGACACCATATACATAAGGGCTCAACATTTCGGATTTTTCTCAACAAACCTCATATTATTGTTCAAAAATGACAAAAATAAATGATCCAAAGGAATGCTAACAACAGTCATTATTAACAATATCAGAAATGTATTTTAAATTGTTCATCACATCTTTATAAAACATCTAGAATAATGACAAAGTTTTTTTGTTTGATTCCTTCTCCTATTAGATTTTGTACCCCAAGGCTGATTCGATGGAGGGCTACAGTTTGAAGTGGACTGATGCACTGAAAACATCCAGGAACGAGATGGGAATGAAACTCATTAGCTGTTGAGTAGGAAAACATAACACTAACAGTTCAGTTGGCACAAACGGATTAACAGCAGAAACAACATAAGTGATCAAAGAGAGCAAATTGTTAAAATATGTTTCTGGGTTCATTCCCATGCTTGGAAACCTGGTGGAAGATAAGCCAAAATAGGAAAATAACTGGAAGAATATTGACTCGGAGAATAAAACTTGTAACTGATTTAGGAAAATAGAGTTTCCTTTCAAGATTTCGATACTGGCTCTACATTCGTAATCACTAGCATAAAAATAAAAATTAAGAAAACCGCTTTTGAAACTCTAACACCATTGAAAACAAGATCAGTCAGAAGCACATTATCTATCTCCATTAGTAAGACAAATAACCTTTTGAAATGGAAACAAAATATGGACCACAAATCTTCCTTGGTAATACAATGGCAAAAATAAAAGTTAGTAATGAACATTTGGGTACTATGCTTAACAAAAATAACATTCAATGAATTTAAAACTCCAAAGCAACGAACCTGGAATTTAATAACATCAACTTTTCAAGATAATGAAACTATCGCATAACAGTGAAAAAAAAGATACTGTCCCAGCGCTCAGCTTATTGAGAAAATTTCTTTAATTAAGAACTGTAAGACAGACAATGCAAGTAAATTTTTCACTGAGTTCTACTGATGCATTCCGAAAGTCTCCTGTTATTGTCATCCTAGCAAAAATAGGCATTTTACCAACTCTATTCGTATACCGAAGCAGAGACAAGGTTAGTCTAATTAACTAGGTCTGCAATACCGTGTGCTAAAAGGTAATAACTTTTTTATTCAAATTAGAGAAAATATTTCAAGAAAAACCACCGATACAGGCCTCCTCAGTACGTTAGTGACTTAATAACTCTTTCTCATTTAGTAGTCAAATTTATCGAAATGTCAACACAAATATCTTTCTAGAAAATGAGCAAAGAGTTGAAGGTTATTCCGAATTTGAGTTAGAAGTTAAGTGATAAAAATTCTGTATTTCAGGTCAAATTTTATTTCTTGAAATACTCATAAACTATTAAGTTGATTAGAAGCCACACACATAGAAAATATTTTTACCAGGAGTTTGTAGAAACCGAGATATAAATGCTCTTTCACACAATCCAGAAATAGCGTTAAACCTGTCAATGTAGGAACCCATTTAGCAATATAGGGGGCAAAGGTAAAACTAAGGAACTATTTAAAGATATTCCAAATTGAATTGAGCTCCAGCTAAATTATTACTTTCAAAATTATTCACAGAGAAAAGAATATGAAAATAGATTTTGGAAAAATGGCAGGCAGAGTAGGATTATGCTATTAATGAAAAAGACTTATACTAAATGGTACCAGAAATGGAAGAATACGCACTTAAATGGATCCTAAAAAATGAAATAATTTTTTCTCTCACCGATCATAGACTTTTTCTTATTTTTATCCATTTTTTTTTATCAAATGTAGGAGTTTGCTCGTGAAACAAACTGTTTTCTCAACATACTATTTGTCTAGTGAAAGTTTCTTGACAACATGTCTTGCCAAGCACAAAACTGAAAGGGAACAGAGTGTAACGACACAAATCCTCTCAAACAAGAGTTCCTTCTGATATTTTAGCATGAATTGCTCAATAACTAAAATTCATGTTTTTCCAGCAAATTTGGAAACTAGGAATTAGATAGTGCTCGTTCTGTTTTGATATGTCTGCGTAACTTCCATGTGAGCTCAATAAAAAAGTATATTGTCTCTTTTTCAAACCATACAGTTTTACTTTCTTATCAAAAGCAAAGTAGACTTGTTTACTTATTGTGTGGCTTTTTATATGATTATTCTATAATCTCTTAACTACTGAAGTGTAACTTTTTTGGTACCATTTTTTTCAAATAATTTATCATTTTGTATCACTGAAATGCATCATCTATACTATGTTTTTATCATACATATTACATGGTCTATACTATAATGTAACCTAATTTCATTTATAATTGTATTTTTTTGTATCATTGATATGCAAACTGTTATTTGTTTTTTTAGTCCCACTGATTCATCTGTATTTTATTTATTAAACATGTAGCGGTGCTCTGATTGATTCGGGAGTCGTTTCCGTATCCGAAAGGTAACAAGTCCTGTAATTTCATCTCAATTGCAGATCCCTCCTATTCACTTATAATAGCTGAGGCACTTGAATTACGTCTTAATTACAATGTTAGATATTTATGTTAGAATAAAATGTGGCTGTAAAATCAATTCAAGAGCTGTAGTTAAAATATATAAAATACTTAATTTATGTAAAAATGATAAATGATCAATTAACAACACTTTTCAAAGAATGTTAGCTATTCGGATTATCTGAATGAAAAAGGGAGATTTTTTCGGATAAACAAAAGTAACAAAAATTTTGAAATGAATGGGGCAATTGTATAAAAACTTTTATCAGAAATACTGTAGAAAATATACTAAAGACCAGCTACCGGCTTCTTTTTAGAGTTAGTAATTATGTTGAAAAGTATAATTACTCTCTTTTCTAACACATATTAAATATATATATATATATATATATATATATATATATATATATATATATATATATATATATATATATATATATATATATATATACATATGAAGCCCGGTGGCTTAGTGGCAGCGTTTCACGCTCCATGACACAGGTCCGAGGTTCGAGCCACGGGCTGGGCAAGGTTGACTCAGCCTTTCATCCCTTCAGTGGGTCGATTAACTGAGTACCAAGCATGCTTGGGAACTGAACACTAGGGGTCTTACGTTAGGCTGACCACTTAACTGGGACATATGCCTCGCACCCCAGGGCCCTCGGTCGTGAAAACTGTTATGGGCACTGTAGGCTTTGGCCCACATGGGCTGTCGTGCCAAGGAGTTATATATATATATATATATATATATATATATATATATATATATATATATATATATATATATATATATATATATATATATATATATATATATATATATATTACATGCTACTTTTTATTCATAATGAAAGAAACGAAATTAAAAAAAAAACTTTAAAGTGTGTAAAATATATATAAAGGAATATTTTTGAAGAATTTAAGAAATTTTCTTAGAAAAATATACATCGGCAATTTTTTAGGCACTATATCATTTACCAGCTTTAATTAAACGGAAAAATATACATCGGTAATTTTTTAAGCACTGTATCATTTACCAGCTTTAATTAAACGGATTTATATCAATTCCAAACAAATTAAATTTTATTTCTATTACTTATTGAATAATTATTTATTATTTTAATCTTTTTAAGCATTTCATTTTAATGGAAGCTATAAAATATCTTCCCATTAAAAATTAAGATTATAAGGAATTATGAGTTTATAAAATGTTAGCCATGTATGGAAGTACGTGATAGATATATTCATTGAATATTTTACGTTCACCTTTAGAATGTCATAATTTGAATTCCTACTACTTAAATTGAAAGGTTTAATAGCTTGCTAGCATCAAATTTCTGTAAGAAAAAAAAAACAAACAATCTCTTCATGTTACGCTTTCTCTCTCTTTTTAAATGTATAAGGAATAATCATTGAATTAATTTACAAAATGTTAATTAAAGCGTTATTCGTCAGAAAATATGCCAAATATTCGAATTTCTTAAGATATCGATATAAGAAGGGAGTAGTTTATAAAAAATATTTTTCGATTTTCCATTTTTCCAAATTATTAATTGGTGACATTAATAATTATAATGGAAGTATGACAGTTGATAAATGCTCTTTTTTATCAAATTAACAGTCTTTATTAATGTCATTTATGATAATTAAGAAAGACGTTTATTTTAGTGAAAGTATATAACTTTTCATGGTGTTTTTTACCTTTATCACAACCATTAAAGAAATTTTGTTCCTAAGAAAATTGATGTACTATCACTACGGATAATAATTAATTTGTGAAATTAATGTTTCTCTTAAGAATTTTTATTTTAAAACTTTTCAAATGCCTACTTTTTATCAGCATATTTAATGAAGTACAATAGTATTTAGTATACTTAACTTAAATTACTTTAAGTTTTACTGACACAATCTTTTATAATTATTCATGCTTCATTTTTTTAAATATTTTGTCACACATTATTGATTTATAAACTTATGAATAATTCATATGAAACATTTGAATGACCGTTTTTCAGGGAAATATACAGTGTCGTGCTCTTGTCTCCCTTGATCACATATTTAATTGAGTAATAAATGAAGTTAGAGAATAATTTGAAATAATTTTAAATAAATAATGTGAATTTTTAACTGCTGAAATTTAAGTAAATGTATTACGTAAATTCACATTTCTCTTATATACTTTCATTTCCTTACTTTGTTAGCTCTAAAATGAGTTTTACTTAAAATTTTGATTACTGCTAATTTTTCTGGAAAGTAAATTTGTTAGTTTTGATAGTCTTATGTTAAATTTTCTAACTAAACATTTATTTACTAGATATTTTGATGGATACCACACATATTAAATTTACTAACTAGATATTGATGAGTATAATATTCAGCGATGGTCATTCATAAAACTGATGGGTATCACAGAATATACGAGTAAAATCTTGTTCCACCAGAGGAAGCTGTTTTTTTATTATATCTCTTTGCTGAAACAAAACAATGAGAATTAAATTCATTATTGTATTTGAAGTATTACCTAATTCTTATTTTCAACTGCTTTGTCAGGTAGAGAAAAAGAAGCAACAATAATGAATGAAAACAAATATAAAGTTATTATACTTTTATGACTTTTATGTAACATTTTTTGTATTTTTATCAGATATTCAACTTCATAATAAAAAATTATAAGAAAATAATAACAAATAATGTAAAGTAAGTACTGTTAACAAATTGTCTATTATTAGCAAAACATTGCCTGAGATATTTACCATGTATTTCCACATTGATAGGAACTTAAGGGATAATATCTCTTGAAAATTATCATATATTAAACACCTGCACTATAAAATGAGTGCAACAAACACTACATTTTAATAGAAAATTACATACCAAAGTATAAGAATTTCTGGTGAAGATATAACTGATGGGTTAAGGAAAAAATAATTAAAATTCATGTAATATTTTTTCAATATTTTTTCGGCTTAGTCGTGATATGAATTTCACAAATCTAATATATATAACAAATCTAATTACAAATAATTATTTTTATTTGTAAATTACAAAATCCAAAATAAATTAATATAGTAATATTTATAGATAAGAAAACACCTATAGTCAAATATTAAACTATAAATAATAAAATAAAAATATTACTATAAAAAACATCCTTTTGTAACTAAACACATTTCTGAATATCTGTAAATATGCTTTTTACATATATTTACTGCTTATGTTTGAGCAAAAAAGTGCAAGCTACCGCATATAGTTGTGATTTTACTGAGCCATGATTAACAAATTAACCCTTAATTAAAATATTCTAGTAATTATACCTTATTTGTATAGTAAATTAGTGTAATTATATTATTGTAAATTAGTATCCCGTCTCCAGAAATTTAATATGAAATAGAACTCATTTAATTGTGTATGATTATTTCAATAAATTGTTCTCATTTTTAATCTTCTATTATTAACAAAATTTCACTGCCATTACTCAATACTACACTTTTCCAACCATTTTATGCTTGCATTTTAATACCTGAGATTTACATCGCATTGGAGCTGCGGAGTAGGTTGATGATGATATCATGGGACAAAAAATATTCATACCGTGTTTTGTAATACTCACCCAAATTCAAGTAAGCCGGTATGAATCTAAGCCAACTTATCTCTTTTCAAAATCTTAAACATGCATAATAAATTATGCACTTTCATATAGTTAACTTCTATCCTTTTCTGCACAAATCTTACAAAATATTTACTCATACAAAATTATCTTATTTTATTGAAACAAATACAAATATTGAAAGAAGATTTCAGACAAATAACTTACCTAACTTCATAAATTACATATAATTAACTATTTCCAAGAAAGCGTATGTTTACACGTCATTAGTTTCTAAGTGCAAGCATAAGCTTTCTTATGTTTTATACTGATCAAAAAAGAATTGAATATATATTATAACGCTATCATGAATAAAGATAAAAATGCTCGATATTATCGTAAAATAATTAGGGATTAATGAAACATAAGCCTAGAAAACTCTTGATGAAAAGAATAAACTTCAATTTAATACACTGTGGCCTCATTCTTGTTTATGGGATGTAAACATGATCAGAGGAATTGCTTCTAGAAGCCTAACCTTAGAACTGTTAAACATTTTGCGTCAATTAACCGTAGTATTAAATCGATTAGATATTTTGAAGTCATTTTCTCTTGCTTTTGTTCAAAAAGGGTAATTAATTTGAAATAATGGATTCCATGAAAGTCACTTTTTTAGCTGTATTAATTCATTCTGAATAAAAGTATTTACATGATTAGAAAAATATATTTTCCTTGTTATTACTACAATAATTTACTTATTTATTCAGATATATTTTATGAACATATTTTTAAATTCTTTGCTAATTATTATAAGTACTAGTTAACATAAATATTACTTTTATGAAACTGCTTACCCTTATAGATTTATATTATTTTTGATAACTACATGTATATGCCTATAGCTGAAGACTACATACAAATTATTAAAATATAAGGATGCATAAAGCTATTAAAGAAATGAAGCAATGTTTTTTTTATCTTTTTCGTTTCAGATTGCTATTTTGCTGATCGAAACCTCTAATAGTAAAGAAATGGCTGGTCCTTTTTGTTGTAAATAATATAATCCAAGTAATCGCAAAGAAACACAAAGTAAGTCTCTTTTCGTCTGTAAAACTGTAGTCTTCTAAGACATCCGCAATCGTCTGCTGCTACAAATCGTCCGCTGCGCTGCCTTCTGATTGGTGGCTGTGTTCAAGCCGTCCAAAATCTAAAAATACACCATATTCTGATCTCTTAGTTTAGTATATGGATAATTTCTTTCTTTGTGTAACTTGCTTCATTAAAATATTCTTTTTGCGATTCATGGACTCTTGTTCGTTTAACGAATTTCAACACTTTTAAGCCAAGGTAAGTTATGAGACTTTCCTTGTTAATTTTTGACTGACTGACTCTTCTTTATTCATCCCCAAGTAAAACCAAGGGAAAAAAGATCTTTAATGTGCATAGATCTCTGGAAACGATGGTCTATATATATATATATATATACATACATATATATATATATATATATATATATATATATATATATATATATATATATATATATATATATATATATATATATATATATATATATATATATATATATATATATATATATATATATATATACAGGGTGATCTTTTTTAAAGTGACAGTGTTTGGAGCTCCCTGTAGCGATCTAATAGCCGAAATGACACCATACTTGGTATTTAGACTAATCAAGACATGAGAAAAAGTATTCTGTGAAAAAATTTCGTTTCAAAAGTCGCCGCTAGGGTATTTTGTGGCGCTGGTTTAGCTTACAATAACGAGAATTAGCATAAAAAACGGGTTTCTAAGAAAAATTCAAATGTTGTGCAATGACAGTGCCAACAATAGGGGCCATAAAAGCAAATAGTAGACATCTCCGACAAATAATCTCAGCTGAAGTAAATGACCTCTCACGTTACCGGAACGTGCGTTTATGTTAGTAGAGTATCAAATTTGCCTTTTCTAAAGGAAAACCTAACGAAGACAGTGCTGGATATTCCTCGTGATATGTTACGTATGGCTGTGGAGAACGTTGTGCACAGAATGCATGTGTTATTTCTGAGAACGGTGCTCACTTGAATGTGGTCTAAATCCTCACCGGGAAAGTTAATGTAGTAAATAAACATTAATGATTTAACTGCACGATTGTATGTGTTAGTATTTTCCTTTTCTCACATTTTATACATTGTAATGCGCCTCAATATGTCATAGCGGCGATTTTTCGAACTAAATTTTTTTTCACGGAATCTTTTTTTCCGTGTTTTGATAAGTCTAAATACCAAGTTTGGCGTCATTTCGGCTATTAGTCGCGCTACAGGGTGCACCAAACATTGTCACTTTAAAAAAGATCACCCTGTATATATATATATATATATATATATATATATATATATATATATATATATATATATATATATATATGTATATATATATATTTAACAAGAAACTTTGATCTTATAGAATATCAGCTTATATGAAAAGAAGATGCATATATAATTTGTATCTCGGTATTCATGCTGAACTAGTATCAATTACAATAAATAAATGATTATTATTGGCTATAATATATAATAAAATGCAACTGAGTTTAATGCTTCATAATTTTGATTCATTGATGAATAATAAATAGAATAATTGAGCTAATTTACAAATTGCAAATTTTACAAGGATTAAAAATATTTTCCTAATTATTATAAAATAAACGCGATGGAAAAAAAATTTTTAATGGCACAAAATTTGAATTACTTAGAATATAAAGTGCCTAAGGGTCATTTGCGAAACAAATATCTTGAATTGATAGACTCTTAAGTTAAAATATTATTAAAATATTATAGTTTCAAAGATTGACCGAACGCTTGGAAAATTGAAGAAAAGTTATTATTGTTAAAAAATAAATAAGAAATGAATGCGACAGTTCTATTTCATTCACGCAATCCCATCGGACGTAAGCCAGTAACAAAAAAAATCCTTTTTGAAGTGTTATACATTACACATGATGGTTTTTATATATAAACTTAGGAAAGCTGTTTCACACGTTAAATTACCTCAGTTATAACTAAAACTTCAAGATGTCAAATATTTGTAAGAGAACATTACGGATTTCAGATGGCTCAGAAATTTATGCATGAAACAGAAATTCATATCTTTAAAATGGATTTGATATTGATGGACTTAACATGTTAACGGGAGTGAATATTCCAATCTAAGAAAGGTGCTTCAAAACAAGCAATAATCTCATCTAAAAAAGAATTCGGATCACACTTTTAAATCTATTATGTAGATTTAATTTTACACAAATGTCTACTTACAATGAAGTAAATGTTACATATCCAAAACTTTATTGGTCTTGCAAAAATTTTCCATTGAATTAAGGATAGGTGCTTGCACTTGTATATTATTTTTGCCAAATTACATAAAAATAATTTCATATCACGTTCACGTTTTCCACTTTTGTTAAGTCTTAGCACTGAATCTTCTTTAAAATTCTACTGAAATTACACCGAAAAATAAAAACAGGTAAAGGCATTCTTCTCTATCTTTGAATACAAAAAGTGAGTAGAAGAGACTTTTGTAAAGAAAGCGACTCGGACGTATGTATCTATTTCTTACACGCTTCCTCCTTCTTAGTGGCGAAAAAATACAGAAAAGACCAAACTGTTTTCTTTGCAGCAGGCGTAGGAAAAGGAAGCCACCTGTGGCATCTTTAAATCGATCTGTGGCGCGAATAGTTTCCACTGCGTCTCGATACCCTGACTGGAATGCCTGATAAGGAGGGAGCAGCAGATGCAAGAGATCTAAAGCAGCAACCCTTATCCCTAACTTCCATTCGCTCGGTACAATATTATTGCTTGTGCCACTTAATCTGCACACTTTGGCTAAGAGCACTGAAAGTTGTTTTATGATACCCCCACTGGTATTATTGTTATGGGTACCGCAGATGGAAGATATCTCGTCTACAAGATTCTGCTCTTGAGCGAACAACCGTTCTATCTACAATAATGCGATGTATATTTCTGGAATATGGAGGTTAACTTTTGCTCTTGTCAGAAGAGTATTACTAGGTTCATTTTACTTCAATTTATATCTGATATTACTCTGTTATTGGGAGAGAACATAAGGGAATTTTTGTTTATTTAAAAAAACTATATCCTGTTAAGGTACCTATTATTTTAAACCACATAATATATCGATAAATTAATTGCTGAAAGTTGTCATATAGACCTTTCAAAGATTCACGAGAGCTTATTATATGTCATAGACATGCATTGCAAAGGAAGAAATCCGATTATCTCCAAATATTCTTTATGTTTCTGATGTTATTCAGTGAACATAGGGAATTTATGTCTAGCAAAATTTTCATATTAGGAAACTCTGTATCTTATTCAAAAAAAATATTGCCTACGACCGCACAGTAGTTAGCTTAACAGCTGAAAATCGATTAACGGACTTTTTTAATCTACATCACTTAAGAACAATTTGCATATAAAGGGTCATGGATATATAAAGATATCTAGGAAAATCCCAAGCATGCCCCATGACAACGGGAATATAGAAAACGAAATAAAACAACCATTTCTTCTCTTTACTTAATAGTGGTTAAGAGGGAATTTCTTGTAAAGTTCGGTTCTATTATTAAACCACAATAAGGTGGTGATATGTTCATTAATATTTTTGACTATGAAAGAAATTGTCTTCAGCACGTGTAATAAAATAAAGTGAGATGTTTTAAAATAGCCTATAGAGATTTTTATTACAGTGTTGACTTGTGTGGATTAATTAAAAACGATTTCAGAACATTTATAATTTCTAACAGCCATAATTTCGTTCTAAAAAAATTATATATATATATATATATACATATATGTCAATGAGTTTAAATTAATAACAACACAATTCTGTTCCTAATACCATTTGGAGACTCTGTTTTCTTTCAAATAAAGAGAAAAGTTTCGATTCAGAAAAATACATTTTTAATTAATTGAGCGTTCGGTACTTTTGCAGTTCTCATTTAAAAAGAATAAAACACAAAAAATAATTTAAATTAAAAACTGGTTTTTAATTTAAATTATTTGTTTGACGTTTCATGTGATAAAACTAAATCAGTAGGGTTATCAAGCTATATGTTTAAAAAAGTCATATTTACCTTTTAAATCGGAATTAAATTTCCGAAGCTCAGTATAAGAATAATATTTTTTGTAGAAATATTTACTTTATAAGTAAAGCCATTTTTTAAGGAAATAAAACCTTGCAAACACACATTTATAATTTTTTTCATAAAAATTTATAAAATTTATAAAAATTTATAATTTTTATTTTAATGAGAATATTTTTAATTAAATTTAATCAAATTAACAACTACGAAAGATTTAGATGTCTTGATATCACAAAATCTTTCAATTAAATAGTGTTTTTTTATTTATTTGAAAAGTAAAATTATGCTCCAACCTTAAGCATACAAGTATTTCTTTGCCAAAGAAATATGAATCATAAAAAAATGTACCTGGTAAATTTTAAATGGAATAAATGGGAAGTACATAATACTAAATTATCACAAATTGAAAGCAAAAAACGATAACACTAACGAATTTGTGATGTTACAATCACAATAAACTGGAATTATTCTTAGTAGAGCATTATGTAAAATCCAATGTATGAGCAGCGATAAGAAATCAGAGAGAAAAGTCAAGCAATACAATAACACGGCAATGTAAATTCTATTACCTTCATACACATCTGTCAGGAAATTTTGCAAATTTCTTCGATTTCAGAACTAGAATACGGTTCACATCTATAATTCTGCTACAAAGCTGTATACGGCACAATTCAAAATACTATCGTGAACAGCTTTCAATTGTTAAATTATTTGCTAGGCATAAATTTAATGAGCTCACTTTTACTGAGTAATAGGACCTTCTCTGGCTATAAGAGGTCTAACCGCTGATGAACGACAGATAAATCTTGACTCTCACGAAATTTTTATCTAAGACATTTTCTGGATACAAATCTGGTTGTACAGTATGCCGAGCTGTCAGCCGAATGGTTAGCTCTCTGGCCTCTGATTCAACAGTTGGTGGTTTAGAATCCCACCCTGAGCATCAATGTCTGTAGTGGTTCGGAGTCCTCTTTAAACAGTAGACCTCGGTATAAGTAGCCCTCGCGAGCAAAAAATGTCCTTTGTGAGAAAAACAAAGCAACTAATTAGTAGGAGAGAATGTCCCATACTTTCTATATTTTTTTTAACTTTACATAGTAAGCTTGCAAAATAAATGTGATTTTATTGCTTATGTGCAACTTTAAGTACCTTTTAAACGATTTATAAACATTAATAAGGCATAAAACAACCTGAATCATTTGGTAAGAAAATCATCTGGAATAGTTTTACAATACATGTTAACATAAGCGATTATCAGATTTCGTATGATGATTGCTACTGTATCGATGCACAGAATGCAATAAAAACTGAAGGAGTAACTCAGTAATTGGTAAATCAAAGTATTTATAGTCTAAGTAAAGGCATACATAGTTTCAAAGTGTTAGCCCATCTAGTTTACGTGCGAAATCGTTATCGCTTAAAGAATAAATTAAATAATAATTTTAAAAAATGTAAAATTTTAGTTTCATGTATACTTGACTCCGATTATGGTTATCTTGAAGGACATCACTTCAGTCAACATGGTTGATTTTGCAGGGTGAGAATATGTTGAAGGGCGATGTGAATGTAATCATGTGACCCTGCTATTAAAACACGACAATGTAAAACATTATACTGATCAGAATAATGATTTTGATGCACCTTGGAAATATTTCACAATTTTCCAGTCTCTCCTATGACATCGTACCTTTTTGTTCATTTGATCACTGTAGAACTTGCAGCAAAGGTGTAATATGTTAATGAGCAATAATTCTTATTTACTTTTATTCCTCTTACTTGTTTCAGAAAAAAATTTCAGTTATGAATAACATCACCAATCACATATAGTTGATATTATTAAAAGTTCCTTTAAGAACATAGCGAGAAAGTTTATACTTTTTTCAGTATTTTAAAAGCCGCACTATTTGACTGGCTTCCATTCCAGTGGAAGAGCAAAGAAATTCATGAATGTGTTGCGCTTTTTCCAATCCCAAGTGAAGTAATTTCTGAAAGTAATACGCGCATAGGCAGTCACCAGTTGTTAGTGGTTAACTCATATGCTAAGTTAATAGGAAGGTTGTAACTTTGCACAGCGGTTCAACTTTTATGAGATGCTGGTTTCTCTACATTAATGAACACTTCATTCAAATTAGTAAGAATGTGATGAAAAAATCCCTCAGTGCCACTCTTTAATTCGAGAAAACTATAGACATAATTTTTCGAGCATTTTTTTCAAATTTTCGTAAATTTATTTTACAGTAGCTTCGAAGATTAAGTAAGGCGAACGTATTTTCAAAAAACTTGCATGCACTAAATTTATGAAAAACAGAAAGTATCCAATACCACTAATTTTTAGGCCAGGGACTTGGTTTTCACTTTTGGATGGAATAGCAAGTCTCAACAAGCGTGACCGACGACTCACTTGTAAATGGAGATATTATTCTTGAGCTTTGTAATGATTTATAATCCGACTTGGCAGATAAATGGTTATTACATTTAGTTCCATATTTCATAGTATATATTTTGATTCTAACATCAAAAAAGAAGATTTTAGTGGTTCGGAGTCTACTTCAAATTGTCGGTTGCAGTCTAATTAGCAATCATGTACAAAAAATGAGTAGAGTGACAAATAAACCAGTCAAAACATATGTATACTTTTAGTGGTAATACATTAATGAAATAATTTTTGTGTGTCATTTTTTTAAAATTTATTTTTTTTATTTTTAAGGAACAGTGTAATGGAAATAAAACGAAATTTATTAAAACTTAATTTTATTACATAAAGAATTTACTAATATATTCATGGGGGGGTAGTAATTTAAATTTTTATAATTTAACTTTAATGGCCGTAAATTAAAAATTTTTAATATTATCAATTATATTTCAAATATTTTATTTCATCATCAAAATTATCCAAAATTCTGACAAATCCGTATTAAAAATTTAAATGTTTAATATACTTTGATATTACTTAGTCCATAGCATAAGAGTTGAGGTATATGCTTTTATAGTGTTCATAATGTTTTGCCCCCTGGGAGAACTTTTGATAGGTAGGATATACTGCAGTTGTGTAATACTGGAAAAGTGCTCACTCGGCAGACAAGTGTATCGAAATCACAGGATCGGTCTTCTGATGCGCAGTTGTTGATGGGATTAAACCTCCCTCCAGAAGGAGACTCGCATGACACGAATTCAGTGAATTCTTGGTCACTAAATTCTGATTTTATTCTAATATAAAGGAAGCCACATGACAAAGGCAAAAACACGAACGGGACACATAATGTTTATCTTCCATTTTCAAAAACAATTCGGTTTTACATATTAGAGAACATATTTTGTTTTTAATACTAGGACTGAATGTTTTAGAGGGATTACATTGAAGTAAATGTAGTTGAAATGGTTAAATTTATAAATAAATGGTGCTTTTTATTTTCATTTCTAGTGGCTTATTTCTAACAACTAAAGCCATAGAACTATCAAGATGCTCCTCTTGAATGACTGTCAAGATCAATTTGACATTTGAGTTGGTACTTTCCTCTACAAGCCGGCAGCCGAATGGTTAGCACTCTTGCCTTCGGTTCAACAGTTCATGGGTTCGATTCCCACCTTGGGCATGGATGTTCGTAGTGGTTCACTTTAAACCGTAGGTCCTGGTCCAATTAGCCCTGGTGTGCAAAAATGAGCGATAAACAAACCAAACCAAGCTGCAGCCGAGAGACATTTTTCCAAAAATTCCCACAGCTACTCTCCTCAGCACGACATGCTGTTCATCGTTGAACTTCCAGACACGAAGAAAACGGCATTTCTGGCTGGACTAAAGCAGCTAAGGGATCTAGTTGGTTGGTTATGATCGAAGGTTCAAATCCCGCTGTGATCGAAGACCTGCCGTGTTCGCGGCACGTGAAAGAGGTCGTGATAGCAACGTGAAGGAGCCCCTCTAGGGGCGGCAGGTCCAGTATTAGTTCTTCTGCTTGATCCGTTCGCTTAAATTGCGGAACTGACTAACAGATAGAGCCCAGCTCAAGGCTAGGTATAAGGAAGCATGCTATTGCAACAACATCTGGACTACAGTGAATTCTTGCTGTTGTAAAAGTCTATCATAAGAATTATACAAAAGAAACCATAATTGAAAAAAAATGTAAACAAAATTGTTTTTATCAAGACAGGAACACTGTACACTTTTCAAATGACATCCTAACTTATTGCTCAATTCATTCTAAATGTAAGGCGAGCTATGAGTCGATGAATGGTTGAATATAAAGGAGACATTAATGAGGAGAGTGACTCTTCAATGTCACCCTCTAGAAATGTGAAATTAGGAGAATATTTCTGGATTCACACACACACATGATTAAATATTACAGTGACTAATGATGAAAGAGAAGACTCACTGCTTTCTTAAACTATTGGAAATGGGAACTTTGAGAAATATACTATTTCAGCAGTAAATTAAATGCTGCCTTTTATATTTTATTTTTATTTGGAATATTGTTTTCTAAAATCTTTAAATAATTTTGGATTTAATTTTTACAATAAATTGACAATTAGAGACCATGTGCAACATCTGATTATATAGAACTATTGCTTCTGTATAATCAGATTTGATCAATCAGAAAAACTAAGTATTGCTTAGTTTTTGTTGATTTTTTTTCATACTTTTTGCTGTTTATGTATAGTTTTGAAACTGAAACCATTACTCCAATGTTTTAAAGATTTCGTTTTGCTAGTTTCAAATCAATTTTAATTTTTGAATCTGGAATCTCTGATAGAATGACAGTTGATTTTGCTCAAGAAAATAATAATTTAAATCAAAATTAAAATTACTTATATGTGTACTCGGATATGTATTTTAATGTAACGGTAAGAAGAAATTTCAATCCATTTGGTAAAAAATACTTGAAAAAATAAGTAATATAAATTCCTAAAAAAAGGTTATTTTAAGAAAACCAGTTGCTTATAACAATTAGTGTTTCAGTAGCACATTATTTTTTATCATAAGTGAATTAATTAATTATTGTGAGCCAAACAATTACATACGTTATTCATTACGTTCAAATAGAAATGGTTTCATTTTTGAATTATTTTTCGAATTTAAAAATTGTAATAACGAAAATTTCGTTATTTTTATACAATAATTAAATTATTCTCAATTTGGCCAGAATTTTGTTTGGAAATATTAAGAAAATTGATTTTAAGAGACATTTTATATTTATAACGAGGAATAGCACTAGTTACAAGGATTGATATATTTTGTTAAATATATATATATAGCTAGATTACTCATTTTATTTAAGAATAAAGCAATTCATTATCTTAAAATTTTGTTTTGGGAAATAAGTAAAACAGATAATTTAATTTCATTATTTTCTATGTATATTGTAAACTAATTTCATAGATGATGTTATCAGATAAGCACTAACGAAAATAATTTTTTGCATAACATTGTCTTCAATACATGTAACAATAGTACATTTTCCTACAGTGATTCCCATTCTAGTGATTTTTTAAGCAAAAATCATAATTATCGTAACTGAGTTAAAATGGAACTTAGTAATTCATAATAGAACTATTAAATTTTGCTTTTAGTTAAAGTCTGAGTTAAAAACTTGTTGTTTTTTCTCTTGTCGTCGTTAGTTAGTGGCGGGAAGGTGTGTAAGGCAGTAGAACCGCATAGTTCCCCAAAAGTCTAACTAAACACACCTGCTTCTATTGATTTAACTCTCTGTATGACTCTACTTACCCGATGGTGTTGGTACGAGAGATCCTTATCAACTTCAGCGTGCTCCACCAAAAACTATAAAAACTGTGAGCGGGCGACGCCCCCGTCCAAAAGTTATAAAAATAACGCACCCACACAAAGGTCACGGATTGTTCCACCCAGCACAGCAAACAGAATAAAAACCAAAGAATTGAGTAAGATAAATTACTGAGCTTGAAAATATTGTAGATTTTTTTTCTTTTGACATTTGTTTTTGAAGTTGAGTTGTGTGTCGCCGCTGTATTCCTACCCGTAACCAATTAGGATTCTCAGCGGGACTCTGTGCTCGTCCAATTAAGACACCTTTCGATTAGACCACCAATCGCGTTACAATCATCTGGGCTCTAGAGTTGGCTGGACAGATTATGAATTGTATGAGTAATATAATGTGAGTTTAAAGTTATATTGTATATGTATACAAAAACACTGTATTTTGAAATTATCCATTACATCCTGTAAAAGTAGTTTTCACAAGAGTCATTGGTAATGCCTTGTTGGCACAATGAGTTATGACGAAAGTGAATGCATCTTTAGCCTTTGAATTGAAGTTATTTTGATGTATTTAATTTTCATTAATCTCACTTACTTCTTGCTAGTCATAGTTATATATATATATATATATATATATATATATATATATATATATATAAATATATATATATATATATATATATATATATATATATATATATATATATATATATATATATATATATATATATATATATATATATATATATATATATATATATATATATATATATATATATATATATATATATATATATATATATATATATATATATATATATATATATATATATATATATATATATATATATATATATATATATACATACATACATACATACATACATATATGCATACATATATACATACATATATATGTGTAGTCTTCAATTATTATAAAAATATTTCACATTTTCATTTCTGTAAAAATATACTGTCGATTGTCGAGTATTCATATTGTCAGAATGCTATTAAGAAATCTTGAAATTGTATTTTATTTTGTTCTTCATATGTCACCATAACAAGGGACACCCTCAGTTATATAGCTCTCTTTTGTTTAATTATTTCATCACAAACCCACTCACAGTTTAAAATTTTATTAGAGATCTACTTAGCTATTAAAATTTGTGACTCTGATATCGAGATTTACATTTTATTTTTAACAAAAATTATAAAAAGCATTCCCGGTAAACTTTAAGAATCAGATTTTAAATTGATAATTGATTTTTCTACATTTTTTGAAATATATATATATATCTGTGTATAATGTATATTTTCATCACATATGCAATTTCAATGATAAGTATAAATAAAATTAATTTTAAAAAATATTATAAGTTTCAAATTAAACTCTGGGATTATATTTAATGTGTTTCCTAATACATTTCAGATGAATTTAAAGAAAACATTATTTTAATTAAATTTCCAACAAAAAATTAATTAATTTTTATTTTAAAAAATTTATCATTTTAATGGCGAATAAAAATTATATTTCCTTTGAATAATAAGGCAAAATCCTTACTTTAACATAGACTGAAAATTTGATGTGAATAAATTATGCAAAAGCAATATAAAAATTATTTCTAAGTTAATGAAGATATTTCTCAAGTTAATTATTTTTGTGTTCTTTTTAAAAGAAATTAATTATTGTCAGTCAAATGTAGAGATGACGAATAAGTAAATGTTTTTATATATTATAATATTATTAGATTAATCTCGCATAAGATGAATATTATACATAATTAAGAATATTACAGAAAATGGGCTGTTTTTTCTTCCATCTCTGAAATCTTGTGTTATTACTTGAAGAAAATTCTTCCTTAATTCTAATTTTTAGCATAATTACTGGATAAAAATACTAGATAGTTAATTCTAGATAGATAATTACCAGATAGCAATCCAAATCAATCACAATTTTAAAAGCAGACTGAAAAATAAAAAGAATAACAGAACTAAGGAAAATATTAAATTAATGAAGATATCTTATTCTCTTCAAATATGTCTAAATTAATTTCTATTCTGTCGCCAGAAAAATGTGACACAATTTATATTTTTGATTAAATAAAAAACCATAATTATATATATCATGATCTCAAATTGCTGAATATGTTATTAATTCATAAGCAGGTTTAAGTGAATCGCGAACATAATATTCAGGTTTATAAATACATAATTTAAAACTGAAAAATATTTTGCATTATTTTTTAATCTAATTTGAAATATAGAATTTGTTATGTAATGCTGTAAATTAAAAAAAAATCTCTATAGAATTTTCAGTTTGATAATCGAAATACAGATATAGATATTTAAATTTAGGAAATGCATACAATATCAAAAATATTTGATTTAAGAGAATATTACAAATTAATCTTAATTATTTTTATTTGATAAGACTGTATTAGTTTTCAAAAAATATTCTTAACTGTAATGTTTTTATATTTTTCATACAGTTCAAAATTTTTAATATAAACTTATTCTTGATACATGTGTGTGATTAAAAGATTTTAATGTTATTTAAAGTATTACACAATAAGAGTTCTTAAAACGGTACTTTTACCTACATACAAAGATATCTTCTACACATTAAGTAATTTTCTAAAATAAAAAAATTCGCTGCATTCAAGCATTTAAATTTCGTTAATTTAATTTCAGACAAGAACATTTTTAATCTAATACTTTATAATTAATCAGCCTAACTTATTAGATAGTCAGTTAATTAACTAACATTAATTTAAGATGCACCCAGATGTTTATATCAGTAAAAAACAGATATATTGAAAAATATAAACACAGTATTAGTTCTGTTGAAAAAGAATTATCGTCCAATTCACCTTAGGAATTGAAAGAATTAAAATTCCCTCTGTAATCTAGGACTAGGAATTGCTTTCACATTTATTTTCAATTGTTACCGAATACTCTCTCATGTCAACAGTCATGAAGTCTTGATGTCGTTCTCACATTTTTCGAAATATCTTCATTATCCAGAAATGAATTTATAACTGCAGAATTTATGTGAAGTTTTAGTAAAGAGCAAAATTAACAAGAGGTGATAAATTTTTTCGCAAACCTAATTTCTTTTCAATGTGTAACCTTTCCAATTATGTCAAATTACACATACATGAGTTTAAAAAAATGTTCATTTGGGTTCATCACAAGGACTTATTTGAATAAATTAAGAGTTCATCGGATCCAGTGCTCATTATCGTTCTTTCTTTTTTCATTAAGACAAAGCCCGGAGTGTGCCTATGCTTTCAGAACTATAGCACTCTAAACTTTAATGTTCCCGGTCTTAGATTTCTTTCATAAAGGCTAAATCCTTAGTTCAACCAGATAACTATCCTTTTTATCTATTTTCATGTTTTTCCTTTTTTTTTTAATCAGTGGCCTCTCGTTTATAATTTTTCTTAAAACCTAATTTGCACCCATTCTTTCTCTATGATCCAACTTTGTGAAACTCTGAGATTTACTAAATCAAATCTCGATTGCTTAGCTGTTCCATCGCATGGTAACTTCAGATTCCCTATTGAGAAGCACTTCACTTTATGGGTCCGTAAGCATTCTCTTCCTCTTATTAATTCGACATTATTTGTCAGTCTAAATTTTAATACCATTCGATACGCCAGGACAGATGACAGTTTTATAAACCTTTCTTTTAATTTTTATAAAAAGGAATTTGTTCTTAAATACGTGCTATAACAAATAGCATTTAATTAGAAATAAATGCTATAACAAATAGCATTTATTTCTTTTTCAATCCAACAGTTAATTTCTTGTGAGATATTATAATCATTAATAATTTAACAGAGGTAAATGAAACTGGATACCATTGCAAAGTTAAAATTTTCTTCTGTAAGTGTAGATAAAATATTGGAATACTTTGTTTGTTGAATAATTTGTTTTCTGCTCATTAATAGAAAGACAAACTTTTGTCTCTGCTGCCTTTGAAAATTAGCTCTCGTATCATGATATTTAACTAATATCTTTGCACATTGAAAAATAAATAATTATTTTGCAATTTTAAAGTTCGTTGATAAAATTGATTTTATATTTATGGATTTAAAGTGAAAAGGAATAAGATCAAAGACTTCATAAGAAGTTATGAAGCATCAAGTGGGACGCTCCGTGGCTGAGTGCTCAAAGCATCACTCCGCTAATCGCTTGAGAGCGTAGGAGTGTGGGTTCGGTTCCCACCGTGGTCCTGGGTGTTTTCTTCGTTATCTTCTGTGGTTGTACATCTGTCATTGTGCTATTTGTCCTATTATCGACGAAGACTTACACAAGCGGATCTCAAGAATCAAGCATACAAGTCTGAATATATGTAATGCAATAAATAAAAAAATAAGCAACAAGTGGTAAAGAGCATAAATCTTTAGAACTTTTGAGTGTGTAGAATTAATATCCGTTTCTTCTGTTTACTACTTTCATTTTCATTTGCTGAACAACTGTTGAAATTGCTCAATACAGCTAAGTGACTGAGAAATTTCTATCATGGTCAAGAGCTGAGAGCAACACCTGAATTGGCATGCTTTATTCAACTGTAACACAATACGCCTTATGAAGTTTTGAAATGTTATTAGTTTTAGAAATTGTATCCAAACCATTACTTTTCTTTCCCTATCAAACTGCAACTACACTTTATTTTTCAAACTGTCGTGTCCAACGTTCGTTGGGGGAGATGCTTGAGCCTTCCTTGCGACACAGGAATAGGCTATCTATAAAAATGCTCACGGAAGCTGTGAACATTACAGAAATTTCAGGAATCCCCACTGCGGTGACAAAACTCGTGCTTTAAGTCAATAATTGAATCATCTGTTGCAGTGGAAACGAAATGGTAATCACGTGTTATAAACATCAATATCAACATAGCCTTATTTTCACATTACTTATTATTATTACTTGTAATTGCAGCTATATTTTTATAAATTCATGGTAAGCTATCGTCATGGCTACTCATAAATAGGAATGATATCATAATTTCTATTTTCTTGAAATGACATTTTGTGGTTGTTTTAAAATGTAATAATCTATTTCCAATTATTTTATTTTCGAAAATGTGTTTAATTTTCTTTAAATAATTTTATGCGTTGTTTCTAAAAAAAGAGAATCAGAACTTAAAAATTAAGTTAAGTATAGCAATTGAAGTTATTAAAATTATTGGTTATATTAATTAAACACATAAAGATACACATTTTAAATTATTATTTTTGCTTAACTTTTAAAGTGGCTTTAAATATGGCAAATAACAGTGATATAGCTCAGTAATAGGAAACTTATTGGAAAATATTTAAAATAGCACTTATATTTCTTAGTGCAATTTCGAAATTTTTTCGCTAACACCTTGAGATAATACAAAGTAAATATTATTATAAGTATTCAGTGGCTCCAATTTTTTTCTCCTTTTACCTTATTTACGTTAACGCTTCTATGTAAAATAAGCTAATAGGATAGTTACAAAAATTTTACTCTTTTGAAAACACTTTTGCAAATAATCTTTTTATTTAAGAGTATTGGGATCAAGATTTTTTTTTGATTAGATAACTTGGCATTATTTGTTTGGGAATCTGCTCCTCTGAAATATTGCAATTTTGCGAGTCCTGTACACTAGATCAGAAGATCAGAAGGCTATAATTTGATTACTTACTGTCCAGTTGCTCTTCTCGGACATTGACTGATTTCTGATGCTTTTAATAAGCGTCTAAAGCTGAAAGGGCTATATCTGGAATCAAAAAGTGAATTTTACCTTTTTAAAAAAATAAACATTGATCTAAACTTCTACTTTCAATACTTCAAACCCCTTATGTAATTTCTTAAAGCTAGATTTGGAAACTTGTCCGAGAAAATACATTTACTGAGCAAGGGGAAAATTACTGAATTGATTTTTATATATAACTTAAAATTTGATCTTTTTTCTATTATGTTTCTCTTTAACTTTCTGCAATTTAACAATGATTTCTGTTTACATCGGATTTTAAAGCATAATAGTTGTATCATTATTAATTGAAATGAAAAATAATTACTATTTTTTTAATATCAATTATTGGTTTATAATTAAATTGTATTCTATAAATCATTTTACCATAAAATTATGTAAGCGATAATTATGTAAAAAAGATAAAAATATTATTTCTTCTATTTACATATATATACTAAATTGTTTCACTATAATTTTTTATATTTTACTAAAATGACGCAAAACGAAATTAAGTTTTAAGATATTTGGTTAAGATTAATGAAATTTTTGTTTATAACAAAATTTACGACTGTCCTATTCGAATTTAATGTTTTCATTGCATGCAAAAATGTACATGGATTGTGCGGACAGTAGACGAATGATCAACGTTCAAGCCTAAAGTTCATTAGGGTGTGAGCTCAATTCCCTCCTATAGTGAATGAAAATCCTATTAGTGATTCAAACTATTCATACCTGTTGAGCAATGTCTTGTAAGTAAAAAATGCCCTTAGATTGTTAAATGAACTCTGCAATGAATGTAAGTTAACTGTATTATGTTAAGTGATTGATGCGTATACAATAAAATCACTGTTGTTATGATATTAAATTCGCCTCCAGAATAAAATTTTGCCTAATTTAAAATGTAAATCTGTTACGTAATTGAAATAAACAACGAATTTGTGTTTTTAGTAACATAAAATGAACATATGTTTTTCAAGTTGAAAAATATATGTTCGGAAATATTAGAGGTTTCTATGCATATAAAATCATGAATATATAACATTTAAATCTACCACATTTTATTCAAATAAATTCACTTTGAATGAGAATTGTATTTCTGCAAAATGAGCAAAAACACTCTTTCAAAGTGTACTATAATCAACTATTTGAGAGAAAACACTATTCTTCAAAATACCTTAAATATTTCTTTATTAAGGTATAGGCTATAATGAAAGCGATTTATTCATTAACAAGAGCTAAAGAACGACAGGTTTTCCTTGGTTACTCTTTTAGCCGTCAAAAGCTATCAGCGAAGCTTTTTTTACATTTAAAAGGATCAAAGAACAGTTCTTGCCTTTTTTTCCCTTTTTAAGTAATTGTAAAAAGACAGAGTGTACAGCTACAAAGATTTTTAAAGATAATCGAACTTGATTCGTGATTTTCTTCCCAATTGGGATTCTTTTGAAGTCAAATATTTCTAATTCGGGAGCCGTTTCACGTTTACCAAAGATAAGCATTTTCACTTAATATAAGATGAATGCATATTAAAGTGTACTTTCTCAAGTTTATTTATTAAAAAAATGCCTTTTTCTCTTTAAAAATGATGATTTCCTATGAACAAACAAGAACTGTAATTTTATAAAATAATGTAAACAGAGCGTTTTTTCAATTTATCTTTCGCATTATTTTCCAGTAAAATATATTATATATATGTGTGTCATTAGAAATTCTATATCATTAATTTATGAGAAGCATTTTTATATATTTAAAATGAATTAAAATGAATTTTCTTATAAGGCAATCCTTTTGAACAAAACTACTGATCCGTGTCGTGAAATCTGTCCAGGAAATTAAAATCTATGCATATTTTTGTTAGCCAATATATGTTTTTTATAACTTAAAATACTTGTTTAATAATTTTTACTGGTATTTTTTATTACAGAGAGCCAACAAGTGAAAACATTTTTGATAAAAAACAATTAATTACTTATCTAAATAAAATGATTAACCTTAAAGACCTAATATACTTGTTATATATATAGTAAACTATTTAAATTAGGTTAGTATTCCCTTTAAAATAAAAGCATCCAAAAATGTACTTTCAATTGATTTACTAGCCGCCCAACTTGTCTGTTGGTCAGCGTGTCTGACTGCGGATAGGGAGGTCCTAGGTTCGAATCCCAGTTTGGGCATGGATGTACTTTTTCTCTCTCTATCTATCCTGTCTTTGTCCTTTCCTTGTATGAATGTGGAGTGAATGGTTGCCTACCCTATAAATGGGTACCTGTGGCATGTGTGTACTGAGGAAATCGGACTCCACACCAAACTAGGGTTCAGTTGGAAAAGTGGAGCAGCGCACCCCATATTGAACGCCTGGCTGGCACACGACAACAACAGCAATCGATTTACTATCATGAAACCTCTAATGAATAAAAGTAAATTAAGTATTTTCGATTTTCTAACAATTACATATAAATTAATAAATGAATTTATAACTATTATTTTTATTAAACTGACATTCCAAGTCCTTGCTTCTTTAGTATATTGCCAGAATAATGCATTAATTTGTGAAAGAAGAGTACCTCCAATTTGCACTATCAGCAACTTAACCAAATTTCCAGTAAAACATACTTTCCATAGCTGCATATATTAAGTTTGTAAATTTATCGAAGAATTTAAAAATAATACAGAATATTATAAGTAGGTAAATGTAAAGTCTAACATTTCTGGTTTATTATACATATTTCATTATATATTTCTCTTATATGATACTTCACTAAAAGAGCTTTTAATTGCATAGGTACAACGTGGGCTTATGAGCAGAGAAGTTTAAAAAAAATCTAAAACAAAATCTTTATCCTGATAAAATTTTGTTTCAGATATTTTTACCGTCTACTTTTTTACACAGTTTATTTAATTATAAAGTTAATGAAATGAAAATATGAATTCAGCATAAGTTTAAATAGTAAAAGAAGCGAATGTCTATTTTAATTAAATCAAACAAGCATACAAGAGGCACAGTAGTTTAAGAATGAAACATTGGAGAAAATATGAACTATCTGATCCCTTCAAATAAGCAAATTTAGAAGATTCCTTTTCGTTTTAACCTGCTGTCTTATATTCACTTATTTGTAACAAATTAATAAACATTCCTTAGGCAGAAATTTGTTGGAGACGTTTCTGATTTCTTCAATTCTGGAGTATAAATTGATCCAACAAAAACTCTTTCAAGAAAGTGCTGGATAAATATTAGTTCTTACCAATGTCTTGAGTTATAAAGTTGTACTTAATGAAGATTTTTATTTTAATTGAAATCTTTTTCCAGTTGTAAAACTGTTCATATTTACATAATATATTAGGATCTAAGATTAAAGTTGCATACACAAAAAATATCAGAATTAATTACAATCCATCCTAATCTAGAAGGGCTGTGACTTAGTAGAATTTGTTTACAAAGTGTGCCCTATAAAACTGAAACCAAATTGGTTGTTTTAAGAATTTAGCAACTGCTTATGTAAAAGGAAATACTGAATCCTGATTCGTACAAACATTAGGAATAATGTGTACAAGGAATTGCTTAAGCAATGAAATGCATAGAAGAATCCCTTACATGTTGAAAGATAGATAATAAAAAGCGGATTTCTTTTGTTGTTTATAATAATCACATACTGTAGTCTCCAGGTTGCATGAACTCTTATAGACATCGGATATTATTATCAGGAGAAGTGGACAGGATCATTACCAAGCTTAAAGAGACATAGTTATTTGTCTCTTGATCACCCAATTATATCAAGGTGGAAAATGGATTTTTGAAAAAGTTTTTGCCACTGAAAATAAAAGGAATGCGAATGCTTCAGTTAATTACGCAAGCAACACATTTATTGTGGTGCTGGGAAAATCAATTTTTGATATAGCAAAATTGAGACAATCAGTGGAGTTTGAGTTATGGTACTTCGAGATATGCACTAAAAATAGATTTTATATCAGAAGAAAACGTATTTAACAAAATCATCCGACATATATCCATGAAATACACTATCATTTTGTAAGAAAAAGGATTCATTTTTGTACACACAAAAAGTACCATATACACTACATCCTATTTTAAAGGCCTCACCTGACTCTAGAGTGATACAGTGTCGACACCTTCCCATCGATACACAAACTCTACAGTAATACAATGATGAGAGTCTCAATCACTACATGTAATATCTCAGGGGAACTGTCAGATTTTAGAATATGCCTGTAAATGATAAAGCCTATTGATACAGGGCTGATCTAATTGTCAATTATTTGTTTTATGATAAATATTATATTTTATTTATATCATGTTCAAAGATATTCCCCTTATAGTCAAACTATATATGACAACTATCTTATATAAATGAAATTACAAAACGTTATTCACATGTTTCATTTTGTATGAAGTTCGATAAATAACGCTGAGAGAGAAAGACCTAAAAGTTATTGTAAAAAGTAATGTCTAACAAGTCCTTCTTTAAATTAATCTTACTAAGAAATAATTCTTACTTTGACCCTTACATTAGTGGACGAGATTCCAACATTATTTAACGCAGAAATCACAGTCAAAAGTTATGATATATTATGATATTTCTCACAAAATAGGACACAGAATTTAATTTTTGACAATAAATTGCATTTTTTATATTTGCATGAGGCTAGAAAAATGGACTAAGATGTATACCTTTTTGTTTCGTCCAGCTAGTGTATCCATGTATATCTATCTATGTATCTCTCTATTCAAGTATAAAATAAATTGATTTGATGCTTGAAAACCGGAGAAAATTCAGGAGTAATGTGCCAACTTTGATAATTACCGCTTTACATGATCTTTATTCAAAATTATAATGCCCTTCTAATGAGTTCGTAAAAAAATCCATCTTTTAAGATTTTGGTGTTAAGAAAATATATTCAAGAAAGGAAATACTTCGCAAATTTTTTTATTATCACGCTTTCATTAAAATAATCATTAAATTGTTAATAAATAAGAAACGAAGAATTTATGGGACAAAATAGTTTTATGTCATTGAAATGCTCACTTTAAGGTAAAAAATTATCTAATTTCAGTCTGTTCTTTTGAACTATAATACTATTGTCTTAACAATTTTCTTTAATTTCAAAGAAAATAATATTTAACATAAAGTCGCATTGGCACCCTAAAATTTTTACTGACACTCATACAAAAATTTTAATTACGAAAATAAAAATAAGAGAGTTGAAAGCATATTTGAATAAAGCGTTTTTGTATTGTAGTTTTTCTTTGTAAGAAAAGCTATCAACCATTACTTGGCACGTAAAACACGTAAAAAATAGGCGAGTTTTAAAATAGGCGAGAATAGGTTTCACATACCTCAGAGAATAAAACGTTATATAAATTGACAATTACAAAAGAAAATAATCTATTGTTGCGAGGCAACTTGAATGAGCGAAGAAATACCGCTTAGTTTAACTCATTAATTATATCAATCATATCCTGTGGACAGAATCAACTGAAAAATTACTCACCACCTATCATTATTTTCAGATCTTTTCAGTGCATTCCCCCCTTTCTGTTCAGATCATTTGAATAGAGAATTCCTGTGAAATCACTTTTAGCAGATCAAGAGATAATATTTTTCAATGATTGATACGGGTTATTTTTTAATCCCTATTGGGACGAAAGTATTCGTTAGCTCACTTGGGAAGTGAAAGATAATTAAAAATTAATCGCTTCTAGGTTTACTTAATGTGATACTGACAACAGCATATATTTTCAATGGTTGATGTGCTGATTATTATTTCCATAAAGGAATTTTTAATGAAAGGGAATAATTTTAATTTTATGAAAATAAAAGGATAACAAATACCCGCTTAAAAACATGCTTTATTTTTAAGCATTCTTTTTATTAGGATGTGATTAAAATGAATTGAAATAGATTTAAGAAAAACAATATGTTGTCCAAGCTTCATTTATAATATTATTACTTACATTGAGGGTAAGCACACACAAAATGATCACAATAACTATCCATCTTATTGTTCAATATTTTTGCGTTGTTTACTGTACCTATACAAGATCTGTACTATATTAGTCACCTGCTATACAAGTGTGAAATTTTTGATGTTGTACAAGGTTATTTCGTTGATAGAAATCCCATTCACGCGATTAATAATCCAGCCTTATTCCGTTAAGCATTGTTGAAATTTATATAAAGGATATCTCATGGGATGAGAGCTAGTCTCTTTATCTAGGTTTAAAACTACAAATCTAATTAAAACTTCATCAAAGACCAAATTTCAAGATTAGATCCCTATGTACACGGGAGTCAGATGTATAGTTTTCTTGTATATATTTATATAACTCAAACATAATTAACAACACTTTAAAACCGACTTTTCGTAATTGTTAAATTTCCATATCAAAAATACAGATCATTTACAATGGCATGAGAATATGTAATACGGAATATAGGGGCCATATTATTACGAACACAACACTTTTGCAGCAACAAATAAAAAAACTAATTTTTGGAAGTTAATAGAATGTTACGGGTCAAAAAGTGTTTAATTTCATAAAAAATTTAACTGTAGATACAGCATATATTTATGTTAAAGGAAAATATAATTTGATTTTTGAAAAATATAAGATTATTTTTTTAAGTTGCTTATGCAAACTTCTGTCTAAAAAACGGTTTAGAAAACGATTTATCTAAAAAATAATTTAGAAAAAACAAAAAATTTTTTCAGATTATCAGACAAAATTTTATTAAAGGAGATGAAATATCACGTTTAAAAGCAAGCGTTTTAATTGAAGTAACTTAGGTTTAAAACTCAGCTATATTTCACCAAAGTTTTCGTGAAGTAAAGTTATAGAATTATCAATTTTATAAATGCTGTAGTGTTGATGTCATCAGTAACGTTAATAAATAGGCACAAATTGCAATTCCCAATTTAGTTGAGAATATTTAGAAAGAAATATTTTAACTCAT
The DNA here is from genome assembly GCA_037975125.1 of Latrodectus hesperus. Lineage (NCBI taxonomy): Eukaryota > Metazoa > Arthropoda > Arachnida > Araneae > Theridiidae > Latrodectus > Latrodectus hesperus. Next base: position 96,252,294 of record CM075859.1, on the reverse strand, counting down.
TTAATGACTTCGTTACTGAAGAGTGATTATAAGCTTATACATGGTCATTAACTGTTTGATTGCTTCTCCCAAGCAAGAAAAAACAGGGACAAAAAAAGAACCGAAGCTTAAAAAAAGTAATCTAAAAAGAAATAAAATATAATAATTTTTATGTTTTCTTATTACCATTTTATGTTATTATAATTTTTCGTAAAGGTGAACGGGTTTCTATTATGTACTGTATTGAAATGAAAGTAAAAATAAATTATGTATGATAAAATAATGAGAAATTTAATGCTTCTTTAAAGGGTAAGTTAACTGTATTTAATTTTTTTATCAATTGCATTGATTAGCAACCAAAATAACTGTTGCAAAGAAAGACATAAAAGTTTAAATGAAGAAAAAGCTTTTTTAAATCTGACATCAGTAAAAAAATGCCTTGAAATTTTTACATGTGATTTCCGTTTCTTAGAAGAAAAATTCTAGTTTCTAGAGTTTGATTAAAGGGACTACAACCAACTGGATGGTTTAAAAAACAAATTGCATTGTTAGTCCAATTCAGGTTTTAAATGTTTCCTTGGTTTGGCTTTCTTGCTCATTTTTTATTATCCATTTAATGCCGAAAAAACATTCATTAGAGTCAAAATTATTTTACTTGAATTCGCTGAATGTTTTATTGAAATAAATTATTAAATTGAATAGAAGTAGTTGCGTAAAAATTATTTGCATCATTAAATTTAATAAGACGAATTGAATTAAAGAAGCAAATTGTATTTGCGTTGTAATAAATTTTAAATTGATTTTAAAAGAAAAAAAAAAGCAAAAAGATGTAGATTTCGTATTTACTATTTTATTATACGTAATACAATTTTGCTTAATGGTTTTGTAAATTATTTACTAAATGAAGAAAATCTTAAGTTATTTATTACTTAAGTTATTTATAAAGTTAAGTTTTTTAATTGAAAATATTAACGATTGTTTTAAATTACAACTTCTATATGAAGTTAGAAGTTTCATAAAATTTTAAGCATTATAGTGCTTCAAAATATTTTCTTAATGATTTATTTCCTTCAATACAGTGAAATGTTGAGTCCATTTATTGATATAGGGAAAATATGTATTTAAGACCGATTTGATCGATTACTTGAACTGTTTTGCATGCCTTTTATAATTTTTCTTAAATTAATTTGTATTGTGTGAATTTGTTAAAACTTTTAAAATCTACTACAAACCCAATGCTTTGCCTTCAAATTAAAGATTTTGTAGTGGATTGTTTTATTAATAGCTGGACACAAAAGGATTTTAGCATACGTGAGGATATTTTATAGCGTTATTTACCTTTAACATTTGCATAAAAATGGTTATTATCAAAGGTATCCGCTGAAGAGTGAAGCCAACTTTTTCTTAAAAATTATATAAAATTTATATTCTTTTCTCTTGTTTCTAGATAAATAATGATGTAAAAACAAAATTAGCCAAAATTTGATTGCACATAGCATACATTTTATGAAATTGGTTATTTTCTGGCAAATATTAGCGAAATTTTAAAGAAACGGCTAACATTCCATGGAAAATTATAACCCCATCAAGCTTAAATTACAAGTAATTTAAGTAGAAGCTTATGTGACAATGTTCTTTGAAATAAAGCAAAATCTAAGAAAATACTGAGATGAAGAAGATATGATTAAAAAGATACAGCAGTATGGATATTTTACGAAATTTTACTGAACATTCCCTTTAAAAGTAGCCATAAATGAAAAAAATTCTTCCTATATATTCAAAATTCGTCTTCACTTTTTTGACAAGAGCACTTAAGATATGTAGGCCAAATTTTATTCAAAATACTTCCTTATTACTTAAAATATCATGTTAACAGTTTAGAAGTTTTGCAGGAAACAAAATTTAAAAAAATCGCTTTTTAAGAGTTCAGTTGGCTCTTGTGATACTGACCAATCTCTACAACTTCTTTCCGAATGTTTAATTGAAATAATGACTTCATACTTATGGGCATCAATCAAAGCAGCAAGAAAATTGAATAAAAAACTACAAAAAAGTAAAATACCACTATTGTTTGCCATTTCCGATTTGCCAATGCAGCGTCCTGCTTCATTTTTCAAAAGACGACATATTTAAGGAAATCTTGAAATTTAATTCCTATTTGACATACAATAAAATGAAAAACTGTTTAAGAAACTGGGAAGTTTTCAGTACAAAATTCACATAAAAAAGTTGACACCCGTAGTCAAAATCAACTTTCCAACGAGAGCTTAAGAAAACAAAAAGAATTTTGAAGTGTCTATTATTCAACAATTTAAATATTTAGCAATGAAACAAACATTTTAGCCTTATAATATTCGAAAAAAGCTAGGAAAATTAATATTAGTTAAATTTCGAGATCTTTTTTACCATTCTTTTTTCATAAGGCTCTCTTTTGCAATATGCATCATTTTATGAAGAAAAAAAATCTGAAATAAAAAGCGTGGTTTGTTTCGAGAATACAGTCAATCACACTGAGATATTTTTTATTTTCGATATCATTAAGCAATAACACAGTTTTTCTAAAACATGACTCTCTTGTGTTACTGTTCGATTGGAATATATCTAGAAAGTTTGTGCTCTTCCTATTAATAGCGTCATCAACCAAAACACCACCATTTTCTCAATTACTTCTTTTTTGATATTTTTTTTCCTTTTTCCGAGTAAAGTACTACACGGTTTATTAGATACCAGATCATAACGATCTCAGCCCATTCTAAAGAGAGTAAGAGCACACCACAGGCTAAAGACTAGATTTTAATCTACGTTTTATTTAGTTTTTTTTTTACTTCGTAATGGAAGAAAAATAACCTCTAATTAAAATAGAAAGATGAAACGTAGAGATAATGGCGTAAAAAAAATTCGAAAAATGTGGTAAATGGAGCACATTTGCAAGAAGTATATTATAACTGTTACGTACAATTTTACTAGAAAATAGTTTAGAATCTTTAAGCATTGCTTGATGTAATTAATATGAAATGAAAATTTTTATTTTCCAAATCTTTTGTTATCCAATCTTTAATTACCAACCAAAATAGATTTTTTATTTCATTTTGTCTCACTAATAGTCTGTAGCGAATAATAAAAGAGTAACCATGTATACTGCAGTATTAGCGTCGTGATGAGAACTTTTTAAGGAATATTTGTGTATGAAGTATACCTTGTACTTTTTCCATAAAAAATATTTTCTTTTGCTCTTAGAAAATTAAATTTAAACAAATAAATCGGATTATTTTTCTAGAAATATAAAATATCACACGACGTATTTTCTGTTTGAGAAATGGTAGCAATACATTTCCAGCTTTGAGAGAGGTACAGCATTTTGATCTATGATGTCAGTTTCCACAATTTTATTATTAAATTTTATACATACTGGCGAATTAATCATACAGGTTCTGATTGTACTTACATATTCATCATTCCAACCAATTAGCTTAGCATATAAAACATAAAAAAACAAGATAAAACTACCTGTTATTGTAGAATCTCCGTGCTGGTATAGTTTATAAATAATAACAAGATCATATTCTTGTAGGCATATTGATACCTATATGGACAGTCTATTTTACTTTTATAGGTTTATAAATCCATTCGCCTACATATATTAATTTAAAAAAGGATGATAGTAATAAGGACTTTTACTTTGGACTATTATTAGCCAGAAATTTGAAAGCATATTGTATATACATCTAACATGTGTATGAATTTTATATATAACGATAATGCAAAGGCTTTTCTCACTGATATTTCTATATCATAAAACAACAACAACAAGCACTGAACAATAATTTAGTATATTATGCTGATTCCAATAAAATAAGACACTAAAAACACTACTTTGACATGATAATATACATCACACTCCTTAAAAATGCGAAAGCAGACGAAGAAGAATAAACAGAAAAACCAAGAATAATAAAAAAATTACCAAGGGATAAAAATGAAAGAAAAACAAAGAGACGACCATCAATGAAAACTATTCCTTTCCGCTGTTGATTCATGAAGATTTATGAAGTGAAACGACTCCAAAAAAATTTTCATTCCTTTTCCAAACTGTATTTTTATGATAAAGAAGAAACAAGATGTGACTGAATCCAAAACACTTGCTGCAAGGTATGGACTCGTAAGGAACAAGAATATTCTGTTTGAAAGATTTGATAAGATAGCTAGTTTAAAAACATCAGAAGGAAAATTTTTGACGGAATGGATGCAAGTTATATTATATGATGATTTTAGAATAATATCATTCGGGCATGTGTACGAAGAAAATAAATGAAAGTCAAAGGAAATTCAAATATTTGCCCATTATTTTGCTAATATGTCTGTACGATTCTCATTTATTACACTTTTTATTTAAAATTCCTTTAAGAAAATTAAAGATTTGTTCAATTGTGTATATCAATTAATTAATTTTCTTAAATATAAGTTACACCTTGTAAGTATCATAAATTTAGAGATAATAATGAAATATGCTTATCTCAAAAGATTTATTTCGTGTAGAAGTTAAATGCCAGACAGACATTATTAAACTATAAGCAAGCAACATTTGAATTGGTGTAGAATTTAATTAAAAACTTACTTTTGACACTGTCCTGTAATATTTTTAATCTAAATTTTAAATTAAAAATTGAACAAATATCGAATTATTAAACACGTAATTACTTCTGCTATTTTAACTATACGATACTTAATACTTAATTCAGTTTATAATCTTAATAAAGATATAATAAAAAAATCATTATCAAAATTTAGATTTGAACTGTTTGAGTACAACTATTTATTTATTGATTATATCACTCGAATTGATTCATTTCGAAATCATACCATTTAGGTGTATTTAAAATTTAGAAATAAGTTATTGACAAAGAATGAATTGTTAAAAAAATTGTTCACCATTAAACTTTTAATAAATAAGGGAAGCAAAACAAAGTTGTCTAAATGATATATCATTGGAATCTAATCAACATGATGAAGCACCAATGTTTTAGTGGAAGGTAAGATAATAATAAAAAAATTCAAAGTTAATTAAAGTATTGTAGTTGTACAGAAATTAATACAAAACTCAAAATTTCGTGTAGAATAATGTAGTTCTCAAGAATTTAAATTTTTTAATAATACATTGATAAAGCAAATTAGGAATTTTCATATTACCAACAATTTTATTTTTGATTTGTGGATTTTAGAAACTAATGTATGTTTAGAACGCAAGAAACTGAGAAGTTCGTTACTTTACATAACAAATAATAGTTATTTTTCTTTACTCGTGTATGAAAATAATCGACTTTGATGCTTACAATGAATCATTATTAAATCGAATATATATATATATATATATATATATATATATATATATATATATATATATATATATATATATATATATATATATATATATATATATATATATATTCGATTTAATTGTAATTGCGCTATTTAGAATTATTTTAGCATCATACATTACAAGAATTTGAGGATGATTTGGTATTTCTACTATTTTTTAATATCTTTAAAACAATTTTAATACCAAGTTTTATTATTAGTAAAACAGTTTTGTAACATCCTAAAATAATGATATTGATATTCGGTGAATTATTGATATTCATGATTTATAAATAGCATATAATTCTTTTAAGAAAATAATTTAAGATTTTAACCTTAAAAAAGTTTTTATGGTTATTGACTGTTAATTAATTTATAAATGAATTTTTTATTTGTATGAAACACAAGAAGAAGTATTTACTATATAAATATATAATATAAGTAAGTAAAAAACAAAGATCAAAGATCTTTCTGTTATCGCACTCCAAGAAAGGGTTATGTTTTCTACAGCATTCATGATATTGAAGTTTTTCCAAAATTCTCTTATTGATTGCTTCTCTTCTCCGTCCATTTTTTTAAACATCTGCTTAAATATTCGTCACAAGTAATAAGCCTGAAATTTGGATATAATGCCTTGGTCCATTGGTTGGATTAAGGCAGTTGTGTTAGGCGGCAAGAAACCACTTCGAATGGAGTGCATGTTGTTAAGTCTGATAAATTTGTTGGGTGGCTCTTGGAGCATTATTAAGTAATATTAGTGCTCTTTGTTGAAGTTTTTAAATTTCGCAGTAACGTTTAACAGACGGGCAGAAATGTTCAGTGAACCAATCCTGGAAAATTTTCATAGTTATCCATGATTTTTTCATTAGACTCCCATATTACAGGTAAAGTTTATTTAGATATGCCTTTCATCGCTCTAGGGTTTTGGGAGTGGTAAACTAGTAGTGGTTTCAATTTGAAATCCCCGCTAGCGTTACCACACAGTAGAAGTGTTAAGCGATCTTTTGTAGCTTTAAATCCTGATGCTCGTTCTCTTCACGGGATAGAAGTGTACGTTTTGGCATTCGTTTCCAAAACAGGTCTATGTTATCAACATTAAAAACCAATTCTGGAGGATAGTTTCCTTGTTCAGTTATTGTTTTTAATGTCGCTGATAATTCAGCCGCGATTTCGTATCACCACTTGCTGCTTCTCGTGTAATCTTTATGTTGTAAAGATTATTTCGACGTTTAAATCTATTAAACTATCCTCGAATAGCAACGAAAGTTTCACTAATGTCACTTGCCTCAGTCTGAATGTAGTTAAAAATTCTTCTAGTTTTTCCATTATGATAGATTGGCTTAATGGCATATTGCGTTCAATTTCATCGTCAATCCATATAGAAGTCGTTTTTCCATTTCCTCTATAATGTTATTTCTAGAACGGGTAATTCTAGTTGCAGAGCTTGACGTGTTTGCAGTTGCCGACGACAGTATTTTTTTTTTTATTCTTAAGAATTGTCCTTATTGTTGAATTTGCAAAATTCAATGAAGCACTAATTTGAGACTGACGTTCACCAGTATCTAGTTTTCTAATCACTTGCATTTTAGTATCCAGTGAAATGTTTTTCTTGTTGCTTTCTTTTCTTGTTTTTAATGTCACCCACGATAAAAACTAAAGAAATCATAATATTTGTCACTCTATTAATCGTTATAGTATTATATAAATTTATACTTACAACAATGTCAACAAAAGTTTCAAATGATAAAATTCGTCCGTACAGCACTGCACCAGACAAGATTGCACTGTTCGGATCTGTTATTTGGAAATCTAGCGCTGAGCACAATTTCGGGGAATCGCCGAGTTGAAATAAAAGAGCGCTAAGCCGAAACAGCACTAAACGAAACAGGGTTAAGTAGGGTTTTACTGTATTTAGAGACTAAGTTAATAATATTTCAGCTTAAGCTTTTGCAAAGAAATACCTTTAGTATAATCTTTATATAAAACTTATAGTTTTAATGTGAAACAGTTTAATACGATTTTGATAATGCTCTGTATATGAACATTTATTTATTAATCTTTTCTGGATTTTTCTTTATGGATATAAATTTAAAGAAGAAAGTAAATGACACATTTAATTTTCGTGAATGACTACTTTTTTTACGAAAATTAAAATATCCTTTTTAACTTGATTTTTACCTATTCAAGTCATGAATCCCAACTGTTAATTTACCTATTACCTATTAATTTGCTTGTACAAGTTTCTTCCTCAACTGCAGACTATTTTTATGGGCGTTGAAAACAAATAGAGGAAGTCATCCTTTAAGTCATGGCAGACTACACTACCCTCATAAAGTGGATTCCACTCAAAAGAAGAGAAATTTCACTCTTTCATTTTAACGAAACTTTTAACTAATCTTTAAGATTGAAATTCACTCTCTTAAAAATGCATTAAAACTACTCTTTTTAAGAAGATTAACAGCAAATCGCTTAAAATAACAAATTTGATAGAAATACAGGGTGAAATTCAATCTTTTATAGAAGCATTGGTGATTTTTTTATACTGAAAATTTTGTGCAGAAAATTGATTTTGAATTCTTTGTTTCAAGGAGTCATGCATTTTTTGACAATTATAGTATAAAGATGTAATTTTTTTATTCAATAATATAACAGTACAATTGAATATGACAGTTTTGTTGATTTTGATAATTACAGAGAATTTTTAATTACATACAATATCAAGCAAATTGTTCAGCCATTTATTACATTAATTATATCTATTTAATTTTACGTGTGTGTGTAGCAAAACAATCTTGCAACAAAAAATTGTGCCACATCTTCAGGTAGCTAAATTATTTATTTTTGTTGTTACAGGAGGATAAAGACAATTATTTATAGATTATTCTGTTGAACAAAACTAACTTACGTTTTTTAAGGAAATCTTGTTTTATATTTTATTTCGCAAGTTTACTTCAAACTGAAAATAACTTCAATGAAACTAAAAATAATGTTGTAAATAAAATGCAAGATTATGCAAAAAACATTTGTTCAATTTTTAATACAGTAAAAAGAAAATAAATAAGAATATGCATATAAAAATTCTTATGTTTATGATATAAAATTAATATTGCAGCTTCATTTTTTTTGAATTGACAATTTAATAACACAAAATCAGAATTGTATAAAAATAAGAATAAGAAGATAATATACATTTTAATGCATGCATTTTGCAAAATTTAGATCTTGATCGCATATAGTAAGATACGTATTGTTTCAATTAAAGCCCCAGCAGGAACTTTTTTTAATTTATAAATCATATGGTCTATGAAAGCATGAAATACAGTAAGTTTATCATAGTACTTAAGATTAAATACATGATGACATTTCTGTAAAATATGCAACACTTTTTTTCTGTCTTTCATATCCAACATCAATAAGTTCATTGTCTACAGATAAAATTATTTCATATTCACGCCTTGCTTTTTACCACAGCAAAGCAAAATCTAATTGAAATATTACTTTTGAGCACTGTTTTTTTTCTGAAAATTCTAATTCCAATGATAATGCTTAATTATTATCATCCGCTATTAAGTTATGAATCCAACTTTGGTTTCCAACTTTTATTTGAAAATTTTCATCATTCCAAAGAAAGATACTATGTTTCTATCTATTAATCCTCTATAAATGTATTTAGAGAAATTTAAAAATAAAATTTGTCCTCATTACCGTGATCATTCATATAAAACCAGCGTTATGAAAATGTTTAATTAATTTTAATTTAGCTTTTTTATCTCTCAATTAATGGACAGAGTAATAAGTTAACGACATTTAAGTTAATTTATTTTTTTGTCTTTCTCATAATAAAGCCAGTCTTGGTTAAGAATCAAATTCCTTGTTTTCATACTGAGCGACAGATGTCTTAATCTAGGCTGTCTTCATCCTTGTCATAAAAGAAATTAAAAATTGTCCCAAAGAAGTATTTCCAAATGGTCATCAGATGGTCATCTCTTGTGCCGTCAATAAGTAAGAAAATGTAAGTCCTGGATCTTATAGGTCTGACAAGGCAAGCCGACCACAGTATTCATAGTGTTGTCTTCAGAGAACGTTTTATAAATAACTCGCTACATTTTCTTAGTTAAAGTAGAAAACACTAAAAATTTCAAAGTAGAGCCTGATAAGTGTACAGATGCAGAATAGAAATAAAACATCCATGCCATAGATTGCACAATGGGGAGTAGCAAATCCACTACCAGTTGAAAAATGGAGACTTACGTTCTAATTAATTTAAATATCTGTTGATATATCTATCTGAATGAATAAAAATGCGATCCTCATTTAACATAAGAATGTAAGTCTTATCTAGTACTAAGCAATAATGCATTAACTCAACAACTCCCATTTAGTTAATTATGTAATCGGAACTACTACCAGTTGGGATTCATGACAATTTCGAATAATGTTCAAGGTTAATTTGCTTTTCTAAGAATTACAAAATCGAAATTAAAGTGCCACATTTTTGTTTTATTAATAATCATGTAGTTTTTTTTTGACGATACTTAATTTAAATGACAAAGTTGGATGCATCCATAATTTAAATTGAGTTTCTTACTTTTATCACACGTCACCATTGATTAAATTTATTGTAAAATGTGTATTGACCTGCTGATATAGTCAATCTAATGAGTAAAATGACAATATAAATTCAAAATTTGAACAAAATTTTATTTTATGAATGCAATGAGGTAAATTAACCAAAAAACTGCTTCTAACTCTATGCTAAAATATTTGACAATGCAAAAGCAATTTTAATATTCGACCAGAATGTAATAGTTTTAACTTAGTGAGTGTTATACAGGAGTTTTGATCGTCACCTAACCTATTGTATTAATTTCAGTGCTTCCGAAATTATTTTTTCTTCTGAACCAATCAAAAGCTTCCCATTTTTCTTTCTTCAAAGGATTCCTTTGTTATCTGCCTGGAAAAGATAATTCTTCCCACTCTCTTATCAAAGCATTTATAAATATGGATTATTGGATTTTGATTTGGTTTGTTCTTCGCTTCAGAGCTACTTCTTCGACTTCAAAGATAATTCAATCGGAACCTACAATTCAGAGTGGATTTCGAACCACTAAAAGCATCCATCCACGCCTGTGGTAGGAATCGAACTTATGAAGCTCTGAATTGAAGGCCGGGCTTCTAGTTGTTTTGCTACCCTAATGTATGTACATTAAAATGAGCAGACTATTGAAAGAGCTAAGTTTGTAAAAAAATGTTTTCTGTTCCTTGTGCAGGCCTTTATAATGTACTAAATACACGACTTTTGATAAAAAATGTTATAACCAGAATTTAGCTTTTAAAATGTGTATTATTATTATAAAGGACACTACCTCGCTGTGAAGTGATTTGTATATAGCTAGGTACACCTGATATAAAGGACAAAGTTTTTCAATAATTACAAGTTAATATGATACATGGGTAAGTTATGGTGTTATTATTCTATAAATAATGCTAACATAACAATATATACAATAATAATTTAAATTTTATAACAATATATAATTACATTACAATCAGTACATCATTACAGTATTCAAATACTCTATTTTAAATTTAAATATTGTAAATTAATGAATATAGTAAATAAATTAAAAATTTTAAATAAATAAAATTATATATATATGGGATTACATTAAAAAAGAGTGTGAGCAAGAATTTAGTCTCTTAAAATGCATCGTAATTATAAAGGACATCATAATATATTAGAATGATATCAGTAAATTGAAAATCCACGTACTATATTGCTACCCTGAGAATTTAAACAAGAATGATATTTTCAATAATGTTGATAAGGATTATAGTTATAACACATAACATGCGTCGGTATATGATATTGTAATACATTTGTATTTCTTCAAAAACTGCAACAATATTTATGGCTTTACATTATTAACGTGTAAACTGTTATAAAAAATGAAACACTATGATATTTTTTTATTTATATTCTCTATTAAAGATAAAACTAGTTAATAAACATAGCAAAATAAGAAATGAAATCCATCCATAAGATAGTGGAAAAATAAGATGACTATTAGCAAAATAAATTTCTGTCATCCAAGGTCATAGAATAATTAAGATGCCATTTTTTTAATACAGCTGTCATTTTTTTTCTTAAAAAGCATTTTAAAAAATAATTTTACTATAACTATGTTGCATTTTTTCTTATACAGTATAAAAAATCCTATTAAATTAACGAAATAAACGCTGAAAGCTATTTTCATTTAGTGATAAAAAATAATATTTTGAATTGCTGAATCACGTTCGTCATGAAAAATATTCAGCGAAAATTACACAGTTTACCTTAACATGTCACCTATGATAAGGAAAGAAAAATCAAGCAATCCCTTTTCGCAGCAGATGTTACATAATCGATAGCTGAACAACTCTTTCCTACTTTTGCTTACAGATGGTATTTGTTCATGCTTCTAAAATAAACATTAGAAATTTTTACGCTTTCAGGGTCAGCGAGGTGAATCCAGTTGAAAAATTTCTTCCCTGGATGAGAAGGAAGTCGGTGAATTTCACTGAAGTGGTCAGCCGATTTATGTTTGTGGCTAGGCAGAAACCATTTGACTTGGAGGAAAGGGACTACGAAGCATTTTTTCAGTTAACAAAAACGTAACAGATAGAAAAATTTCATGATTGAGTTGTTATTTCCATTACAGGAATCTCACTTATTCTTTTAATTGAAAAATATAAAATAATATCATTTTGCTTTTCATTGAGAATGATAATGTAAAACACACACTCACATATGAAATCAATAAAGTTTTAAAATTATTCTTGTATGAAAGAGGATGAGTTAATTTGATGATTTCAGTTTATTGAAGAATGCGTGATTTTGTAACGAAGCAAAATCAATTATTCAATTATGGCTTCCGTATAAAATGATTTGATTTGAGATGATGATTATGATATTTATTTCAACACTATCAATTTTTTTGAATGTCTTCATTAAATCAAATACATAAATGTAAATTTTTTGAAAAATACTCTTCATGCATTTAGATAAAAAAATAAGTATAAATTAATATTTATACTTTTAAGCTCAAAGTAAAGTAAGATGGATCTCTGAAAACTTTTGTGCTTTATTTCACCATGGTATTACTGTGCACCATTTTGGGTATTATGGAGGCATGGCTCTAAGCGTTATACTCTCTGGCATCGAAAAACATCAAAAACTTACATAAACCTCACATCAAATTCAATGGAAATACTTTTAAGATGAAACAAATTTTTTTTACAATTTTTGTTTATTTTAGGATTTTTTGTGGAAAGATAGTGCTAAGAAACGAAAACACTGAACAAATTATTATATAAATAGGGAAAATGTGTTCTTGAGTATAGAAAAACTTAATTAAAATGAACATAAAATTTTTTCAATAATACTACTTTTCATAGAGAAAATAAATTAAAATCACCTTAAAAATACTCGAAATTCTTAAACAATATTTTTTAATATTTTAAAATAGTCTAGTAAAAAGGGATATACATATAATTTAAAAAGTTTTGCTCTTTTTTTACCAACTATAATTTTCTCTCTCTCATTACAGTCTACTTTTATTTTTATGTACTTAAGCAATAATATAATTTTACAGAAGAATCCAAATTACTTGACATAATATTGAAGGTGTTTTAACTGCATTCTTTATATTTACGTCCCAATCATTCTATTTGTTTGGAAATGAAGACGAACCCTGGAAAGGAATGATTCGATGATTATTGAAATATAAAATGGAAGTATAACTCTTCAATAATTATGTATTAATTTTATTCATTATTATAAACAGCCTCAGGTTTAAAAAAACAAAGTTTGTCATTCATTAACTGAAAAACATCGTTAGTCCCCAGATTAATGATCATATTATTGAAATGGATACCAAAATATGTTTTATTTTAGATTCGCCAAGGACACGCATTGATCTACTATCAAAATTTTTATTTAAAATAAAAAAAGACAAAGAATGTAGAAATGTATGATACTTATAAAATATATTAAAGTTATTCTTAAATTCTCCGTTCTTTCTGCAAACTTTCTTATAACACTAGCAAAGTGAGATTGTGCCAGAAATACGAACTTTTTAAAACAACAATTTTTAGTTAAGTTTGATAAGAGTAAATTTGGAATCAATAATAATTCAATAATGTTAAAAATGTAATGTGTTCATTGAAATATAAAATGGTACATAAAGACTACTAAAAGACTACGTTAGCATTAGAACCAGGTAGCAAGAATTTATTTCCCTCCATTTTGGGTCAAGTCCAAGATTTATTCTCAAAGCACCTTTCATACACCCTTTAAATAGAAGCAGTACAGTGATTAGTATTTTGTGTTCAATTGAGCTGTTAATTTGTGAGCCAATCTAAAATTATGCCCAAATAATGTTGATTGAATTTTATCTTGAAGTTCAAAATTAGGTGATATATACGAATTTGATTTTTACAAATTTTTATTCTTTTGGAGCAATACTCTATTTCATCAGTGAAATTGATGCGAAAACAATTTTAAGCGTGTACTCGCCGACATTTGCTCACAGTTTTTAACCAGGATTCAATGGTAAAATGTTTACTGTTTTTCCTTTCACTCGATCATGAGATGACTGCCGAACAGTTAGCATTCTTGCATTGCTGCTCATCAATTCATATGGCCGAGCTGGCAGTCGAATGGTTAGCGCTCTGGCCTTCGGTTCAACAGCTCGTGGGTTCGAATCCACCTTGGGCATGGATGTTTGTAGTGGTTCGGAATCCACTTTAAACCGTAGGCCCCGGTCTAATTAGCCCTTGTGTGCAAAAAATGACCATTGAGTGACAAACAAACAAAGCCAATCAGTTCATATGTTCGATTCCTACCTCGGGTTCGAATGTTAGTAGTGGTTCTGAATTCTTATTTTAAAAAATATGCATCAGTCTGGTTGGCAAAAGTAAGCAAAAAGTGCCTTTTCAGCATCATAAATTAACCTTCTCAATCTCTCACAAAAACTAGTAAATAGATATTTTAACGGCTACTGGTATTGTAAGCACATTTTTGTTAAAGGGGATTGGAAGTTAAAAATACTTAAAAACAACAAATATAACTGTAATACATACATGCATACACATTTATTTCTGAGATTATTTTGTTAATTTCTAAATTTAAATCTTTTGTAGTGTACAATTCAGAAAACTGATATTGATGACTTGTTTATTTAGTTATTAGAAATGTTTCAGATACTAAATGATATTTTTCGTTAAAAAAACAGAAATTTTTAACTACTTGTGAGTTTCTTACGAACTTGAATTTGGAGTATTGATACGTAGAGCAACACATAAAACTGTAAATCAAATGTACTAGTTTATTTCCTACCCCACATTTCTCTTTCTTTTCTTGAATTTTTGTAATAAACTTTAGGTGTATTTTACATATCGAGCTATTTAATTAAAGTAAGTTTTATATTACAGGAAGAGTAAAAGGAGAGAACTCTTAAGGCTCCCGTAACCTCTAATTTTCAACTTTTCATAGCCTAGCAGTTCGGGTTACGCATTTATGGCAAATAAAATGTTCTCTTTTCATTATGGAACAACTTTTTGTATTAACCCTGAAATTACTTTTTCACTGCGATCGAAAATTTGTTATACTAGGAAATAGAATTGCAAATGAGCGTAAAATATTATATAGTTGAGACGAATTTTGGGTTATGAGCCAAAAAATTAAAATGAACTATAATATCAAAATAAGCATTAATATGAGAATTATTCAAATGAGAATATATTTTAACTGTAGTACTGCTTGCTATTATGTTGTGTATTTTATGAGCATATTTAAATATTTATTGGATGAAACTGTCGCTATTGTTTTAAAGATCTTTGTTTTAATTGAGAGAAAAATGAAGACCTGTTTCGAGAATCTACATTTATCATTTCGTAACACACTTTCGATGATTGTCTCCAACCAAAACTCTACGAACCAAAGTCCAATTCTTCACTTTCGGTGAATCAAAGAGAAGATCTATTTCCAGAGTCACTAGGGCTTCCAATGGATGAAATATTCATTCTCTTGTAAATGCAATGAAATATGCTATTTTATATTGTATAGATTTGATTTCATTTTCCTCGTGTAAAATAAAAATTATTTAACATACCAACATTTTACATTAGATTTTTAAGAACAAAATGTTTCGACAATCATTTTTCTGACAACTAAATGACAACAACCATTTTGAGATTGACTTTTTTAAAGATTTTATGATTTGTAATTTTGTAAAAAAAATGTTAAAAAATTTTCAGTTTACCAAAATATTAAAAATTTTTCTCTATCGATTTTAATGTTTGGAATAACAGGTAAGAATGCTTCTATATATTCAAGACAAGACAGAAACTAGACTAGAAATGTTTATTGTTAAATGTTCCCTATTTCTTTCATTGTATCATATGCTCACGGTATATGCTTCAGTGAAGATGAGCATTTTACGAAAAGAAATGAATCCCTAATAAATAAATGATAACCATGCTGCACGAAGAAAGCTTTCATACTTAACGCGCTTCCTATCATACCAAGTACAATTTTTTACTAATAATTAATTAGACTACATTTGATACATAATAATAAGTATAATGGAGTAAACATCTGTTCGTTTATATATTGGGAAATCTATAGTTACTTTACCAAATTCCACAAAAGCACAGGTTCATTAAGAAAAATTACGGTTACTTAATATATTGTTAAGTAGCAATAGCATATATATATATATATATATATATATATATATATATATATATATATATATATATATATATATATATATATATATATATATATATATATATATATATATATATATATATATATATGCAAATTATGAAATACTTATTTAATTAATTATTTTTCGAACAATTATTTTTCAGAAAACATTTTGTAAGCATTACATTCATTTATACTCTATAGCATACGTAACACAATGATAAATTGAAATCATCGGTTCAAAATGGTATAGTTAAAATTCTAAAGACTATATGAGCCTTGAATCTTACAGCTGAGCAATACGTATTGCGAAAAAAATTAAAACCTTTTGAGAATAATATTGTGAATCGTTACATTGCTCTCTTCAAAGAGCATGGATTTGACAATCTTTGCTTCATTCATCAGATAATATTACTTGAATTACTCTGAGTAAGAAATTCAGTTTATTAAGATAGGATACAATTTATGCCCCTGCTGACGAAAAAATACCTTGTCTTGATTTATTTAAACAAAGAATTTACTATTCTCTTCCACGTCAAAAAAAAGTAAAATTTGATACTGCATTATTTTTTAACCTTCTCAACTCAAATGCATATAACCGTAGAAAGATTTTTTTATAAGATATTCCGTCAATTTATGCACCTTAAACTGTTCTGCTATGATTTAAATTCTATTGTCAAAAAATTTGATCAATACTTATCTCTCAAAATATTTTTTATTAAATTTGGTTTAAAATTTTAGTTCATATAATTTAAAATAGTTTAATGAATTTAATGAAATTTAAAATGGTATCTGTTTTATAGTAAATTAATTTGATCAATATTTATCTGTCAAAATATTTGTATTAAATTTGGCCTACTATTTTAGTTTCATATAAATTTTTTATTGCTTGCCTTATGTAAAAGTGTCTCATTTCTTTTTTTATGAATACTCAAGTCAGAACTTATTATCATAAATAAGTAAGGTATTTTCACATTTTTAGAATAAAAAAGGTTAGAGATCTCACCATAATGTGATCGAATAACGTAGATAAAATTAAGTTTCTATCTCATGCTATAATGTTTTGAATGCTATATATACTTAGAATATTTTCCAGCATTTTTGCAATAGTTATGTAATATTATCTATCAAATATTCTTCTTATACACTACTGGCCATTAAAATTGCTACACCAGGAAGGCAGCACACCACACACGTGAAATTTGCATGACAGGTAAAACTTGCTGTGATATGCAAATGATTAGATTTTCAGCGCATTCATACAAAGCAGGCGACAGTAGCGACATCTACAATGTGTATAAAACCAGAGATTTGACGGCAGTTTTCTCATACTCAATTTCGTTTCAACGTTGTTTTCGGCAAAGAAAGTTGTTGTAATGCCTCGTGTAAGAAGAAGAAGAAATGCCTATCAGCAGGTGTCTGACTTTGATCGAGGAAGGATTATAGCCTACCGGGATTGCGGTTTATCGTACCGCAATATTGCTGCTCGCATCGGTCGAGACCCCGTGACTGTTAGCAGAATATGGAATCGATGGGTTCAGGACAATCATACGGAACGTCACGCAGGATCTCAGCGACCCCCCATCACTAACAGCAGAGAAGACAGACATCTTATCCGCATGGTCACAAGGGATCGTACAGCCACTCACGAACCCCGAGTCGAGAAATGGAGTCATTGAAGGCAACAAATTTCTGCTCTAACAGTTCGACGACGTTTGCAGCAGCATGGATTGTCTGCACGGCGTCCATGGCTTCAGCTACCATTGACGCTACTTCACAGACAGGAGCGCTTTCAATGGCGTGATCAGCGACGAACCTGGACGCGGAAATGGCATCACGTCATCTTTACAGATGAATCTCGGTTCTGTATACAGGACCATGATGGCCGCATCCGTGTTTGGAGGCATCGTGGAGAACGCGCATTGCCAGCTTGCATTGGACATCGTCATACTGGCCCATCTGCTGGAGTGATGGTATGGGGTGCCATTGGATACACGTCTCGATCACCTCTTGTTCGCATTACCGACACTTTAAACAGCAACCGTTACATTTCCGATGTGTTAAGGCCCGTGGCTCTGCCCTATCTTCGAGGACTCCTTAATGCTTTGTTTCAACAGGATAATACACGACCGCATGTTGCCAGTACTGTTCTGAACTTCCTTGATACAGAACAGGTTCGACTGTTACCCTGGCCAGCATGTTTTTCTGATCTGTCACCAATTGAGAACGTGTGGTCAATGGTTGCCGAGCGATTGGCACACCACCACTCACCATCCACTACTGTCGATGAACTGTGGCATAGTGTTGAAGCTGCATGGACTGAGATTCCCGTACATGCCATACAATCTCTGTTTGACTCCATGCCTAGGCGGATAAATGTTGTTATTGCAACCAGAGGTAGCTGCTCTGGGTACTGATTTCTCAAGATCTATACATCCTAATTTCCTGTAAATCTAATCACTTTACACTATAATCTATGTGTCCAATAAATATCGGTCAGTTATTTGTATTCCTTCTTGGTGTAGCAATTTTAATGGCCAGTAGTGTGTATATATATATATATATATACACACACACATATATATATATATATATATATATATATATATATATATATATATATATATATATATATATATATATATATATATATACTATGTATATATATATACGTATATCCAAGTACATGTACAATAAACACTGTTTACTAAGCTGCATGAAATGCAAAAATATTAAGTCTACTGGAAAGTTTTGTAAGTTGATTGATGACGACGATGATGTTGTAATAGCAAAGTTTTTAATCTCATTCTACAACAAAAAGTAAAACATTAATCGCTAATTTATAGCTGAAATTTTAATCGCTAATTTATATTTTCTCAAAACCAAAAGCTGCTTACTTGTTTCTACCACTCTCATTTTAGAAATTCCATTGTATCTCATCAAATGTAGAAAATTTACTCAATCTTGTCTATTATAGGAGCTCGATTTTTCATTAAGATGCTTAATTGATAATCGAAATGAAATGCAAAAAATACATTTTATTTTGATTATTTATCAAAACAGAGCAAACTGTGACATGTGTATATGAATGAAGTTATTTCATTTACAAGGAATAATAGGATAATAAAATATTCTTCACTTTTTCTATAACGATGTTATTCTCGCATTGAACAGAATTCTATTCCTCTATTAAAAAAGATAAAACTGCTTCTGATAAAAAGTCAGAAGCATAGTTCATATAATGTCACAGTTTCCGGTGTTTTAAAATTTGATGAAGAATGTGAGCTCATCTTAGCTTCTTGATACCAAACGTATAGTTTACAAATAGCTGTTTACCAGTTTATAATTCCATCACTGACTAATATCTGTCAACACTTTTACTAGGACGTTTCCTCATGAAACTTTAAAAATGTTCAAGATGTTGTTTTACTTTGTTTTTCCACATTATAGTTAGATTTTATAACACTTTTTACAATTAAAGTTAATAAATAGCAAGCAATATAACTCTTTGAATGTTCAAAAAATTTTATTTCCTGAAACAATTGCATTAATTATTTATTAAAGTAATGAACATGCTAAATTAATCAACCATATTACAATATACTAAGATTGCTCATGAAATAAGAGTATTTCAGAATTTTGCAACATAATTACTCAAAAACTTACAGCAATGGTTAACTCAAATGAAACATTCAGTACTTGAAGCGTAGAAGAAAAGAAAAGACGAAAGCTTTATTTGCAAATCAACACCACACATGCTTCATAAATAAAGATGGAAGGTTTATATATATATATATATATATATATATATATATATATATATATATATATATATATATATATATATATATATATATTGACTAATTTACTATGATTATGAATTTATTTATTATGATTAATATGTCATAGGTAAAACGAATTGTTTCGAAAAAGTGATTTCAAAAATACAATCACTTTCTGTAAATGGTCATATTTTTAAAGATGATCGCTAGTTCAATGATTACTTGCTATAGAAACTAATTTTAATAATCTAAAGTGTTGAAAAAGGACTTAAAGTAATATTTTTCAGTAAAATTACGTTATGCAATTATCGCTCAGTGAAAGGCAGTTCTACAATAAGCGAAGGTCATTTATACGCCGATTTTTCCAGCTTGAGTTGATTATGGAAATAACTAATAATTATTAATTAATTTTTCTAATATTCACGGAGTCTAAATTAAGAAACTACATCGATATTTATAAAGTATACTCCAAGAGACACTGTTTTTGGGCTTGTCCTCGGAATAAGACGAGGAGGACAGAGGATGCCTTTCTGCTAAGCAGATAGTATTGCGAATCTCCACTGGAGGAGACATCTAAATACCATCATATATCAGCAGAGTACAAAATCAATAAAATGTTATCAGCTGATGATTATCATTTTCTTTAATGATTATATATTTGCTTACGTAAATCGAGAAGCAAGTAATTCATGACTCGATTAAAATATATGGGGAAAAGACACTTATTTAGGAGGTAGAAAGTTTATATTGAGCGATTACTGCTAAGCAAGTATAAAGTACAGTATTAGTTATCATACAAGCTGTGAAACCTCAATGGAAGATAAATTGTTGGTACCTTAGATTCTTTTGTTCATCATCTGTTTCCATTATGTTAGATAATTTTTCGAAATTAAAGTTTGCTGTATTGCCTTTTTAAGATAAACAAATTAAACATTCAATAATGTTATGAATATAATGTAATCACTTAAAATATTAGTATATAAATATTAATTGATGTTCATAATAATTTAGCTCTTTTTCCACATATTAAATTTTTCTGAAAAAAAAATAGGAATGAATTTATACTCGAAAAATCTACCGTTAATTATCAAAACCCTTAGGAAAGCTAATAAAAAACATATAGGATTAAAGATCTCCTGTTGGCCATAAATATTTCTTCTGAGAAACATGTTGCCCCAGCATACCTCCTCGGACCTATCGCAGAATCGAGTTTTACCAGTTAGGAGGGAGCAGTTGGGTGAAACACTTCGTACTTTAGACCAAGAACCAAGTAGATGAATCTCCTAATATTTGGCCTGCGACTCTTAGAGTTTGCCTTGGAGGGCATTCTGACCACGCCACCTTCAGTGAGCTCGATGGATCTTTATTTGAATGAATTGGCTTCCGATAGTGAGAAGGATAACCCAACAATCCAGGCCACTGCGGCATTTGAAAAGCATATTTAAATGCATTGCTGTAACTATTTATATTGAAATATTATATTTACATATAGGAAGCTATCAAAATTGTTTTAAATTCAAGTATTATTCTATGGCTAATATTTGAAAGATTCATTGTTTTTCTCAACGCGTTTTGACTACTAGCTGATTGGCAGAAAGTAAAATTTTCTTTTCCTTCTATTGACATTCAAGATTGAAAATGACTTTTAGATATAATTTAAATATATAGCTTAAATAAAAAAATATAAATTGAATGTGAATTTCACCCCACTTTAAAAGTTGAAAGACTACAATAAAATGCCCCACCAATTGCTGACTATCGCAATTTAAAGTTAAAAAATGCTTTCTTTGTAGTTATCAATAGTCGATTATGTAACTCTAACGTGATACAGTTTGGTTTGGTTTGTTTGTCGCTCAACGGTCATTTTTTGCACACGAGGGCTAATTAGACCGGGGCTTATGGTTTAAAGTGGAATCCGAACCACTACAAACAACCATACCCAAGGTGGGATTCGAACCCACGAACTGTTGAACCGAAGTCAAGAGCGCTAACCATTCGGCTGCCAGCTCGGCCTAACGTGATACAGATAAATACAAATAGTTCCCATAAAGCAGATTTTTTAAATAAGTAAAGCTGGATAACGAAGCTAGATTTGTCTTCCTCATTTAAATTAAACTATTTTATATTGAATTTCTTTAAATGAAGTGTGACTGAATGGGTGAACTTGACCTTGTTTTCTTTAATTTTACTTTTTAATACTCTGTTGGCAAACAAAATGCAACAAAAAGAAAGACAAGATATATCTCAACAAATTTTATTTTGCAAGTAACATGTTGACCAAGTATTCAATGGTTAAATTTATAGATTTCTGTGAAGTGTGGTTCCTGCCAAAATCAGAAGCCAGAATAGCCATTATTTTTTGAGATCACTGTTGGCACACGCCTCGGCATTGATTCAAAGAGACTTTGGATGTGTTCTTGGGGTACGGCAGACCAAGCAGCTTCCACACGTTAACAAAGCTGATTTGGTGTAGAAGCTGGGGATGTAATCTGGATCAATCATTGAGAAACCATGAACTACATTTTCTCTATCGGGGAAAGATCCGGAGAGCAAGCCGGCCAAGGAAACAATATAAACTGGCGATTGATGAAGAACCTTTGGACAATGCTATGGGCAAGCCCTGAAGGTTAGATGGTAAGGAAGGACAACTAGCTAAAATACCTTGGAGATGTAGAGCAGGCTGCTTAAAGTACCGGCAATGCGTACTAGAGGAGTGAGAGAATGATATCCAATATTGCCCCATACCATACTTCCTGGTGCAAGACTAGTGTGGTGGTGCATCGCAGCTGTTCGGCATTTTCTCTAAATGGTGCTTACAGACACCGAATGTGAACATCATGGTGTGGCAGACAGAATCATGACTCGTCAGTAAAGACAATTTCATTCCATTTTGCCATCCACATCCTTCTTTCATCACACCATTGGCAGCGTAGGCGTCTGTGGTTCTATGTCAAGGGAAGACGAAGCAATGTAAGTCCTACGGACAGTCCACTGTGCCGTAAATGGCGTCGAATGGTACGCGCATACACTGGATGTAGAGTTACTGACTGAATGTGAATTACGATGGTCCGTGATGTGACTGAATGATCAATCACTGCCATGCATACAATTTGCCATCACGTGAAGTGGTGCACTGATATGGATGCAATCGAAGACGTCGATCCGTCGCATCCTCTTGCATCCAAACTTCACATATCCGCATTGCAGTTGTTTGATTTTGTCCAACAATTCTACCAATTTCCCTAAAAGATAATCTACAATCTGGGTAGGTCACTATTATTCCTCTGTCGAACTAGGATACTTGATCAAAAAATAATCGCTGTTTTCTATAAGGCATAATTGATCATATTTTTTTCAAACAAAAAACGCAAGAAAAACACAATTGCCGAACTTGAAATCGTCGAAATCTCCAGGCCTTAAATAGCGTTTCAAGGTGGCGCCACAGGCGAGCGTGATGTGCGTCTTTTCTGAAATTCTAATCATTTGCATATCTCACCTGGCTAATCCATACTGTAAATATCATGTTATTTGCAAGCTTCCTTCGGTGTGTTGCATTTACTATTGCCAGCAGTGTATAACGGCAATCGGCATCAAATTATTTCATAACTTTTATGAGGATACTTCACGTACTTTAAAAGCTGAATATTTGGTTAATAATTAAAGGAATATTAAAAATACCATAAATATTCAAAAACGATGTCATATGCTTTGAAGACATTTAAAATATAGAAAAAAAGTAATATTGACTGCGTTTCCTACTTTATATAAATCAATGGAACAATTACTGTATAACTGTTGGGCTCTGATCGAAGTTTTTACAAATAAAGCCGATATAAAGTGAGTAAAAGAGTTAATTATTTCTGCATCAACACATTTTATACATTAAAATAAATATAAAATAAATACAATACAATCAATATTTGCAATAACAATAAATATTTTGATGAAATGTTTATCATATATATATATATATATATATATATATATATATATATATAACAGTTTTATTTTATTAACTAACTCTTTATATTTTTGTAACTATATTATGAGAAATGAATTATTTCACATTTAGCCAATTTCAATACATATATTCAATACATATAAAATAATATATGAACTACTTTCAAAGTTAATATTTTAAATGTGTAGAAAATAAATAAAAAAAGAGTTGTTAAAATATGTTTTCTATTTTGATACAGAACTATTAAGTGTTTGAAATATTAATATTTTAGTTTTCTAACAGATGTTGACCACATATTTTGATAAACTCTATAGTTGTCAGAGATTGAATATGTATGAAAATCATTGTATTTGCAATGTAAAGAAAAAATAGAATTTTAATGCTTTCTTTTCAGTTTTATTATTTTAAGCAGTTTTTCAAATATTTTGATGTTGGAAAGTTTAAAGTTATTTTTTATGATTAATATTTTACTTTGCAAATTTATGTTAGCATTCATTATTCAACATACTTATGAACATCTTTCAATTCTAGAAATTCATCAACTCCAATAAAAAAAAGGACAAAAAATTTATAAACGATCATAATAGGATACAATTTCCTCCTTCTTAAATAATATAGCAACAAAACGGTTTTAACAAGAAATGACGTTTGTAATTTTTAATTCATACTCACCCGAAAGATTTATGCTATGAAAGGTGACCAAAATCAAATGCAGACGGTAAACGAACGAGTTAAATATATATATAGATAGATATATATAAAGATGTAGATATATAAACATATAAATGAAGAACCCATCTAAAAATAACACTCTTTTACACATTCCCAATCCCCTTGTTTGGATGATATATTGCGAAAACTAGATTTTGCCGATAAGCAAGAAAAAAATAATTCCGCTTTAAAAATGGGGATATAGCAGGGGGGGGGTTGACTGCGGTGAACACATGTGGTTCAACGTAGGTTAAAATGAGCCGTGATATTTCACGCTTTCGAGATTTTTATCTACGAGGCACTATAATTGGGAAAACAGCCGCTTGGGCCGCAATCTGAAGTCAGCCATTGACTGCGTAAGTAATACTTTTTTATTATGTATTTATATATAACATATCTTTGTATGTCATGCAGGTGTTTGAAGGTTGGACGTTATACATAGATTTTGCAGAGGGGGGGGGGTTCTCTTCTCATCAGAGGGTCGTGATAAGAAAGAAGATCAAATTATTTTCATCTAATTTGGTTGTGCGTTTGATGGAGCATATAAGAAGCTTAAGTTATAGCTTTTTGTACATTTATTTATTTCAAAAAAATATCGCAATATAATTTGCGTCATTATAACAAAGTTTTGAAAGCGATATACAGTTCAGATAAATTTAATGTAAATTTGAAAATGTTAACTTCGGAGAGAAGATTTTATTTATTTATTTTTTTTGACACTACATGAAATCATTCATGCTGAATTGTTTTCATGACGGAATGTATATAATTTAGAATAAATATATATTCATGTGTTTAGCTTGTTTTTTTTTATTTTTTAGATTTGATCAAAGTGTTTCGCTTTTTTAACTAAACTTTAACCAAATATTTTTATGCTTTTTTAAACCTATTTATATGCTTTGCACTTCAGACAGATATGAACACATACAGATATTCTACACTGAAAAATTAAAGTTACGCCATATTTTTTAAATTATTAAAGAATAAATGTTAATCTTAATTAAGTCTTAATAATTTATTAAATTATTTAATATTTTTGTATATCTGAAAAAGATTAGAATGCAAAGGAAATTTCAATACTTTATTTATCATTCAGAAATATCAGTTTAGGTCTAAACTATATTTTTGTACATTTATTTAATGTTATAAATTAATATGTTATAATGTTATAAATAATGAGAAATGTTATAAATTATTGCAATCAATATGATATAAACAAGCAACTCAGAAAACATTTTACCCTTTTCTAAAGTAAGTTTATTTAGTAATTAGAATTTATCATTCACAATAAATTTACTTTACTGACTAATTCTAAAATCAGATTAAATCAGGTTAAATTCCAGCCGCTAATTTTAAATTTAATTTGAAATACAGAACATATTAAACAAAATACACTATATGTGTTTTTATAGGTTAATAAGCATAAGAAGAAGCTTGATAGTGAAAATTAAATCATTAACTATAATATTTTGGATATATTTTTAATATAATAATGTAAAAAATGCATCAATTCAAATTCAACTATTACATTTTTCAGGTTCTATAAAACTCCATAAAACATTTAATATTAGATAAATATTGCACTACATTGCTTGATTGGATGATGTAGTTGCTTCCAGAAGCTAAATACTACATTTGGAAACAGTCAAAATTGGAGTGGAAGATGGGTTACCTAACATCCAATCACAGATTAGGCTAAATGCCTGCTTCGTAAAAATGTATCCATATATGCAAAGTAAATAAATAAAGAAAGAAGAAAACATATTCCTTATAGTCGTATAAGAATCCACTGATGAGATAGATATATAAGGTTCGCGTGTTATTACAATTAAAAGAGGTTGAATACTTATTTTAAAGATTAAATTAAACTGTTTCAACTCCTTATAGAAATTTGTTTTCAAACTTGCTTTTGTGGCTTCAGGGAGACGAAGGGTAGATTCTAAGAGCTTTTCAAAATAATACAGCACTCGTTGAAACAGAATAACCAATTACTTGGGCTGATCAAAAATTTGGCCTTCTTCATTGCCCCATATCTCAATTATGGAAACAATCAAACAGATATTTGAAAATCAGTGTTCGGTCATCAAAGTCCTATCATTATCACAGAAAATCTTTACTGATAGCAATTTCTACAAAAGTAATATCTGTATTATGAATAGATTCTGCGATGCTCAGCGCTTATGGATAAGAATATAACTGCTACTATTATATACAAAAGTCAGGACAATAACGAAATATTTGTTTGAATACCATGAG
The DNA here is from genome assembly GCA_037975125.1 of Latrodectus hesperus. Lineage (NCBI taxonomy): Eukaryota > Metazoa > Arthropoda > Arachnida > Araneae > Theridiidae > Latrodectus > Latrodectus hesperus. The sequence continues at coordinate 96,225,497 of CM075859.1, read as the reverse complement.
TTCACGTTTTGTTCCGTTGTACAATCGAAACAGTCATGACTAAATAGATATAGCCAACATCACAAATTACTCCATCTGCATGAAGCATAGCTATAACCACAAATGAGTCAATATTTGCCATGCTACTCGATGATAAACATCTATGAATACAAGGCTCACTGAATCTGCCCCAGATCCTTATGGAATACCATGGATTTCACGGACGAATTATGTGGTCTGGGTAATATTTTTTGGAAAAATCTCCTTCCTGTATATTTGCAGATGGAACTCCGCGATGGTTGTTTGGTATCGAAATGAAGTTCAGAATTTACTATAAGATATTTCAAAAACCATGAGTTCGTAGAACCATTCCTTCCTGTGTGCAATCTTACAATGAGTGTAATAGACAACGAATTTTAAAAATAGAAGAGCATCCCCATTGAGCTTTCTGTAAACAACTATTTGAAAAGTGTATGAAGTGGGTGCATAAAGCGGCCTCCTTATTCTCCTGGAAATTACTGGACTGTCAATGCTTTGGTTGCATATACAATTTTTCCAACCCTAGGTATTCTCACAGATTTGAAACTGCTCATGTCCGTCATTAATTTGGTTATAGTCTTTACTACATAGATGATTATTTAAATCTCTGGTAGTCACCTCTACAGCCAAGATCACTGCAAGAAAAAGTGGTCAAAAGATGAGGATTTAATATTTGACTGAGGGAAATCAGAGGCTCTAATAATATTGCACTGTGGATTTTTCTGACTACTTCTGAGTAGCTTTTTCACTAAGGATTCCAGTTTGAATTATGTGAATTCACCGAACAAATTTTACAAAAATAAAATGCATTTTTCATTTTTGTATTTTCATGATTAAACTTATTTGCTATTTTGCTGCCATATTTTGCATCAATTAACTACATACTTGTCAATATTTTCTTGCTTTCTACTCGGTGTTTAAAATTTGTAAGTACTAGCGAATAACTTTTGTATTCTAATAAACTTTTTTGCCAGATTATTAACATTTAAATCACAATGTTTTTAAGGTTCAAGAATTTAACAAATTATCACAAGGATATTGGCCGATACTATTTTGACACCACGTAGTGAATAACCTAACGGTTGAGTCCCACTGTAAGGCATTTTTAATATTCACCGAGTATTCCCTTTTGGGAGAATTTTCATAGATAGCAGGTCGTATTTACATGTCGAAGGAAGAAAACCAGGATAATTTCCAAGCACCCAGCTCACCTGTCTTGCAGGCTTGAGGTAAAAGCTGTGAACAAAGAACATTTATACTATTTTGTAAATAATTTGAATTAAAATTTAAAATTCAGTTATGATAAGCATATTGACAAACTATGTTTAACACAATAGGTTACTTCAATACTTAATAATTCTCGTATCATTATTTTTTATATATCATCCGATATGGATATAGGTGTATTTTATATCCGCCTACAAACCGATCGGATAATAAATGAAAAATAATGCATATCTGTTAATATATGAAAACATATCTCGACTATAGGCATATAATTTTTGAAAGGTAACTAATGATTTTGTTAAAAATTTAATTCAAGAGAAACAAAAGAAAGTAAGCAAAATATCATCCCTGTTAATTTGGCATTTCTATTTGTTTGGTTTAGTAAAGAAAGATACAATTTGCATATGATAATTACTTTATATCTTTTTACCGTATAAAACATTTACTAATATATTTAGAATGATTCCAGGTTGATATTGAAGGTTTTAAGAACTTTTGGAATTACATGTTCGAATATTACATATAAACTTAAGGATCAAATATGTCCTAATTTGACGATGTAAATGGTATATGCTGTTTCTTCTCAATATTTCTTCTTATTTATTGTTATTTAATTTCTCATATTTTTAAATTTAAAATCATTTTGAAGATAAATTATATAAAAGCAATTTTATAAAAAAATAGGCAGCTATTTTCAAATCTTAAAAAAAATACATTGATATTTTTTTGTTAAACAATCTTGCATAAACTGAATTTAAAATCTGATTAAGAAAATTCAATCCCTCAAAGCAACACAATTGTTTCTTTTACTTCAAGCTGCCAGCCTATCTAAGCTACGTATTTTGTTTTTTAAGCAAAAAATTTGTTCATTTGACGTATGAATTTATCAGCAAGGCATCATTAAGTTTTCAAGGCAAATGACAGATAACAGCAGGACCGAAACTAAGATATTTAAAAATGATCAGGTATCTGCAATGATACATAATCAGTTTGAACATTGGATTATTCAAATGTTTTTTCTTTGCATAAAAATTATTGAAATTGCCTTATAAATTACAATGCTTTTATTCTCCTTTCAGGTTGATAGAAGTAAATATTGTTGACACAAGCGGTTGCTCGCAGCAACACAAACTTCTTATTCATATTTTAAACCTAAAAAACACACATTGAAAACCTCTATAAAGTAAAAAACATTCATCAGGATATATCATTTTCATAAAATTGCTAATACGCTTTTCAAAATAATCTACTTTAATTTGAAATTATGGAAATTTATCTGAAACTGTGCTATTTGCTGCTAGATTTTCAAAAAATTTTCATTTTTCAGTGTGCTAAAATTGAAATTTAAACACGCTTAAGATAATAATTTTAAAATTTTGAACTTTATATAACTCAAAGTAAAGTTATGTAACGTTCTTTCTTCTGCTTAAAACTCAGTTACAATCAACTATTTACACTGCCCGACTTTGAAAATGGAGCAACAAGAAGTAGTTGTCAGAAAGTGATGAAACTCAGCAAACAGATAGAGACAGCAACGAACAATTTGGAAATTATATGCATAGTACACAGCGAGAACAGGGTCAGGTCAGTAGGTTAGCATAGTGAAGTGGAAGAAATTTTACGAACTGATTATGCCTCACCATCTCCGAGAGCCTTCCGTAACATTGACGAGGGCTCACTTACGACCCAGCCTTAAATTTATTTAAAATCATATTCACATTGGTGGGGATTGAAAGCCTGCACACAACCTAGCGCAGTAGGCGTCGGCATCACAGTTCAGTTACATGATTGAAACCAAATATTATAAACTTTAGTGAAAGTATAAAAGAGTATTAAGAAAAAGTAGAAGTAATTACAGGAAAAGTAAATAAGGAGCTATACAATCTTAAACTAATAACAATTTACATGAATTGACAAAACATTAAGGTATCATATTACTTGAAATATTAAATTTAACTAAATAAATAAATATACTATTAAGAACACCATATATTATATACACTACTGGCCATTAAAATTGCTACACCAAGAAGAAATGCAAATAACAGAACGATATTTATTGGACAATTACATTATAGTGGAAAGAACAAGTGATTAGATTTACAGGAAATTAGGATGTATAGATCTTGAGAAATCATTACCCAGAGCAGCCACCTCTGGCTGCAATAACAGCATTTATCCGCCTAGGCATGGAGTCAAACAGAGATTGTATGGGATGTATGGGGATCTCAGTTAATGCAGCTTCAACACTATGCCACAGTTCATCGACAGTAGTGGATGGTGAGTGGTGGTGTGCCAATCGCTCGGCAACCATAGACCACACGTTCTCAATTGGTGACAGATCAGGAGAACATGCTGGCAAGGGTAACAGTCGAACCTGTTCTGTATCAAGGAAGTTTAGAACAGTACGGGCAACATGCGGTCGTGCATTATCCTGTTGAAACAAAACATTAGGGAGGCCTCGAAGTAGTGAGTACCATAAATTTGTACTGATTTTTTAAGCAGTAAGACTTTTGTTTTTAGGGTGGCAGCTTAAATTGTGAACGGTAAGGGGAGGGGGAATGCTTGATATAGTATTTAGAGCTATGCTAGATTTTGATTTAAATGCTTTTGTTATCAGTAGCAGAAAAATTTGTTGAATGTTGTTTAATAATTTTTCTTTTCTAGCTGTCATATGATTTGCCCAAGTTGAGCTCCCATATATGACTATTTTATCAATAATAGTTTCCTAATGGTAATAATAAGAAAATTTTCCTTTTATACCCCAGTTCTGGCTTATCATTCCACGTAGTCTTTGGGCTATTGGTATTATTTTTGTTTTGATGTAGCGAATACACACACTCACACACACACATATATATATATATACACCGGGTGGCCATAATTAAACTGACAGTGCTCACAGTGTTCTATAGCGCAATCTATTTGCGAGAATGACGCCACATTTTGGAGGAAAATTAAACAAGACGGGAGACGAAGGATTCCGCGAATAAACAAATTAGTTCCAAAAGTCACCACTAGGGGAAAATTTGGTGCTGTGTAATAGAAAATAGAGTGTTAAAAATGCAAATCAATACGGAAATTACCATTTATTTTGCATTCAAATAAGTATCCATGTGGCTGCCGTTGTTGTGGACCACATATTGCATTCTCTTCACAGTATGCACATTAGCAGAAAGTAACATGTCTGCAGGAATCTCCCGTACAAGCCGTGATATGTTATCCTTCAACGTAGCCAGGTTCTGGACCACTCCTTGATAGACCTTGGACTTAAGGTAACCCCATAGCCAGAAGTCGCATGGGGTAAGATCAGTTGATTTTGCTGTTGAAATTGTTAACTTGAGATCTTTGCAGAGATTTGAGAATAGGAATAAAGATTTTTTACAATTATATGCTTTGGTTCTGCTTTTGTTGCACCTCCAGCTACAAATATTGTATCATCTGCAAATGCTATAATATCTGTGTGTTCTGGCCAAGGAGATGATAAGATTGATTGCAATAGATGTTCCATATTATAGGCCCTCCTGCAAAGCCCTGTCAGTAGGTTATAAGGCAACCGTGGATGGCAATACATGAAGCAACACGTCCAGGCACAGAGTCCATGAGAGCACGGATGGCCTTCTGAAGAATGGCTCTCAATTCCCTGTCAACCATTTGTCAAAATGCATTTTCTGATGGAGGTAATGGCAGGGTCTGTAAATGGCCTGCAATCGTATCTGAAACATGTTTGATTGAACAGAGCTGCCGAGCATGATGGCAAGTAATTGTACACTTGAAGGGAATGTTGACTGATGCAGACAATGTGTGGTCGGCTGTTATTCTGCTGATTAAGGACATTGAGCACCCCTTGAAGGTCTCCCATTCATAGAGCCGCAGTGATCTGGACGGATAGGGTGTCGTTCTCATTATCGGAAGGTAGTATGTGACTTAGCATCCCAACTTAACCGAAGATCCGTCATGTTTACTAAAGATGGTTGAGGCACGTTAAAACTGGGCATGGTCGCAATGTCTTCCAAAAAAATCATACCTCTGGGGGTGACTATCCAAGTATTGGGGGTTTTATCTTGGTCCATGCTTCAAAATCACGAAGACTCCATCAAGCTGCTTCAATCTAACTGGTAAATCTGATAGTACAGGGAAGTATGGTTGTTTACCCATCTGACACTTCGAATCACGAGCGCTGACGTCACTCTGGCTGCACCGGCACAACGCAGACGTTCTACATTTCTCTATTCCTACCATCTTCGCCACAGCCAGTGCACTGTGGATGCGTCCAGGTGTCTGTTAGCTGTGATTTGCTGTAGGACGACACCCCCAACTCGCGAGGAAGAAGGACGTCTTTTTCCTACGCTCCTTTAAATTCCCTTTTAAATCGCTTAAAACAGCCGATTAACACCGGAACTTTTAAAAAATTTGTGAAACTAGGAATTACCCACCTATTGAAGAAATTTTAAGATATTTCATTCTCAAACGTCAGAGTTATCAACGTCTTTGTCGAATTACCGGAATAATTTTCAATATGGCGTTCTTTTGACGCGAACAAAGAGCACTTAACAACTAGTGAAGAAGCCCTAGCAACGAACTATAATGAGTGCTGTTTTGTGATTAATTAAACAACTTTAGCCACTTGTTTCAACAAATCTCCTGAATAATTCTTTTAAAAACATTCTTATCATCTTTCTACGTCACTTATGTGCCATTTGGATTAAGAGAAGTTTATTGTTTCTTTAAATATATTAGAAAAATCGAAAATTTTCCACATAAACTTTTCTCCATCATCAAATTAAAATCAACATGAGCGGCTAAATAACAAGGTAAGTGCCCAGATGTCATTTTGCTTCGTTCGGTACATTTATTCAATGCATTTTGGTATATAGATCGTGTTGATTGGATAATTAGATCCGAAGTTATAAACCTATTAATTAAACCAAAAATTCCTTGTTTTTAAGTAACTTTTCGGAAAACTTTTTTCTACCTTTTTAATTACACTTCACCTTTTTAATTAACTTCGGTCCTAGTAGTCCTATCAACCTAGAATGAATTTTAAATTGGAGTGGACATTTAAACGTATCTAAAAATGTATCATTTATTATTATATGTTTAAAAGTTAAACTTTCATGACTTTCCAAACTATCACTTCAAATGTACTTATTTGTGTTTTTTAGTATGTTTTTTTGTATCTTACATTTTTTTAAAACTGTTATTAACATTAAATTATTATTCAATCCACTCCAATCTTTTCATATTTATTCGGAGCAGATTCCTGTGACTAAAATTATGTGTTTTACTTTTAAAAAAATATTCAATAGTTAGTAAAATATGGACTAATTAGTGTTATAAAATTTTATATTTTTTCACGTACTTTCTCCCTATGGTTCTTCATTCCTCCCCTATGTTTATGCATTGTTACATTGATACAGTACATTTCTAAGTCCCACTTTAGTTTCCTGCCATGTCCCTCTGCTCAAATTTACCTTAACCCTTTGAGCACCAAATTCCTCGCGCTTAATCAATTCAATCAATTCAATATTAATCAGCGTTTGTATCGGCTTCTAATTGTCACAGCGACCTGGGACCACCCTCAAAGTTTCATATTTTTAAATGCGCTTCTAACAAGCCCACTTAGAAAGCATAATTTCAATTTAACATATTATTTAAGTTATTAGTCCACTTTTTGTACTTAATCCTAGCTAAGCCTAAATCCTGGACCAAAACTTTTTCCACCATTCTCTTTTGGATTATTACATTTTAGCAGTAATAGTTAAACATAAATTAGGAACTAAAATTTTTTATTTATATATTTTTATTTTTGCTTAATATTTGATTTGATTTATTTATTTATTTTAAATTACCATATTTTGAATTTAAACTTTTTTTAGAGATTATACTTTTGAAAGTTAATTTCTCGTGTGTACCTGGCTAAGGCTTCTAAGACTTTTTAAAGATTTTATACCTACAAGTTTTGAATATGTACCACGTTAACTTCAAGGAACTTCGAAAATAATACAAATTTATTATTTTTATTACTACTAACAGTTTTAATTCTACTAAATAGGATGTTATGTTCAAGTTAAATCCCATTCTTATATCATAGAATTATATATAAATATAAATTCATGCAATAAAATAGTACATTAACTAAATGGAGCAATACGAATTCTAATTTTATCTTTATTTTAACTTAAAATTTGTCTTATTTATATCAATTTTATTCTTCTATTCATAATCAACTAGCTCTATATGCAATTTCAGATATTGGCATATATCGCAGTAAGAATGCATGTCATAGGGGAGAATATAACCATTAGACCAAAAAAAGGAGTTTTTTTAATATATTTTTTATTTTCATTTGTTTATTTTTTTTAAGAGAGGGAAAGACGATCCATAACAAATTAAATCCACCTTTATATACATAACTTCATTTCAATTTTATTTAAATTATTTATCTCTATTTATTTATTTAGTTATTTTTATTTATTTATTTTTCTCTAACTTTTTGTAAGTAATTTATTCTTGAAAAATTTTAAAATATCCACCATCTGCGGAAAAGCACCCACAGAATTTTACCTTTTTGCCACAAAGTGTCTATACTCCATCATAACGGTCCATATTTAATTTTTCTATTATTTATTTATTATTATCATTATTTATTTATTATTATTTATTTACTACTATCATTCTTTTTCTTATTATCTCACCGGGATTAGCCCCACGATCTGTATATCGAGGGCGTGTATTGGTGTGCGGGATGGGAAAGGTGGCATCTGGATCACTTCCGCTTTATCCTTGTACTCTATTACACTCTAGAAACACTGACTTCAAGAAACTTCTATAATACAATTGCAAATTAACCACTTAGTAAATAGATTACAAGTCATTATGGAAAACATCGACCCATTTACACCTAAACTTTCAAATTCCTCACCAAACCTATCAAGCCTAGATCTGGAAGCCCTTAATAACAACATCAATGATCCCAGCTCAAGCTCAATTAAAGAAAAAACTAGTGTCATGGCTGCAAAATAACCACAAGTTAAAACGAACTGTGCACAACCCAATCGAACATCCCACACATTAACTCTTATCAACAAACTGCACAACATAACCCTTTAAAAAAAAGAGGAAATTTTCATCTCCCCAAAGTCATTAGGAACATTGCGTTGGAAATATTAAACGAGTTGTCAACCATAAAAACTCCAATAAACGATAAAAAAACAAACGATACTAAGAATGACCTGCAAAATGCCATTCAGGAAATTAGCCATTTGACAACAGTTATGATTCCCAAGTTAACAAATGAAATCGTACAGTTAAAAACCTCCATTCAAATTCCCAAAGAAAAGCAGCGACAACCAATAATAGCTGACAAACCTGCTAAAACATACAGTGAAGCCCTCCGAACAAAACCATCAATAATAATTGAAAAAACGGAAAAAAAGTCATGGAATCCCTTAATGCTTTGAAGACAACAATTAGACCTAAAAGGATATACAACAGGCCAAAATACATTGAAATCAAATGCAGATTACATGAAGACACCACCAAACTTAAAGAAATTTTAATGAATAAAAACATGAAAGTCAACGACAAAGCTCCTCAAACTAGTAAGGTCATAGTTTTAAACCTCCCTGAGAATACACCAGAAGAAAACTTACTTAAAGCAATAAAAGAGGACCTGAAAGTCACCAATCTTGATCCGGAAATTAAACTTACTGAAATTCGGAAAACCTTAAGTAAACACAATCTGTGGAATTATGTAGTCGAAATGCCTAGATTCCTAGCAACAAGATTTCTCAAAAACCGGAGAATCTTCCTGGGACTCAAAAGCTACAGAATAGATCGATTGCTTGTAAACAGAAGATGCCGAAATTGCCAGAATTTTACCCATGCAACACATAGTTTCCCACACAGATCAATTTACTGAGGACGCTGTGGGGAAAACCATATAACGCAAAACTGCAATGCACAAAAATCTTTCTGCGTAAACTGCCCCTCAGAGAATAAAAAAGGAGAAAACTTCAGAGTTAACCACCCAGCGTACGATAAGCGTTGCCAACCTTTTCAAAGAGTTCAATGTTTAAACACAGCTAATTATTAATTTATGGACCGCAAAATCAACCAAACTTCAACAACCACTGTATCCAGTTCAATTAAAAGTATACCACTCAACTCAGAGAAAAACACGCTAAACTTCCTACAAATTAACCTACAGCGAAGCCGTTCGGCACAAACACAACTAATCCTGCACATAATTGAAACTGAAGCTTCAATAACCTGCATTCAAGAGCCCTACACCTCCAACAACCTCATAAACGGTTACCCAATTTCCTGGAAAATCATATTTGATAAATCCGAAACTTAAGCCCCCAGATCAGCAATTGTCATCGCAATTCCAATAAATCCAATCATCCTATACAGCCATAGAGATATTATAGTTATCCAACTTAATTTCTCACCTCTACCAATAATTCTAATAAATCTGTATGCCTCGCCATTTGAAAATATCAACACAATGCTAGAAATCCTTAACACCCTGCTCAATCGGTTTCATCACCACCAAATTATTATTACTGGAGATTTCCATGCCCACAATATCCCCTGTAACTATCCTTCAAACAACAGCAGAGGTCAAATCTTGGAACAGTTCCTAGCATCAAACAACTTATATCTCATCAACGAGCCCAACAACCCCCCTACTTTCACTGGCCCGGTTGGCTCGGGCTGCCAGATCTAACTCTATGCAACAGTCAGATCTTTCAAAGCCTCACTAACTGGCAAGACAGGATTCGATATCCTGCTCAGACCACAACTACATTTCTTTTAACTACTCAGAACCAACAGCAATAACATTTAACAAAAGATATAATAGCACCAAGTACCAAAATAAATTTTTCAAACTAATCAAACCTCAGCTATCTTCTCTGCAAAATTACTTACAACCAATTTCCGCAGCCAGCCAACTAGATGACTTTACTGATATTTTAACCCAAAAAACCATAGAAACAGCTGAACAATGTTTCCCTATAATGAATCCAGGAAGAACATTCAAGCTAGCATGGTGGACACCAGCCATACTATCCAAGAAAAACGAAGTAAAAGCATTAAGAAGATTAATGAAATCAGAAACAGACCCCACAGTAAGATCCCAACGCCATCAAAATTACAAACAAAAATTAGCAACTTACTAAAAGGACATTCTCGAGGCGAAGCTAGAAAGCTGGACAAACTACTGCTCCAAAATCAACTTCCCTTATGGAACCTTAACCAAAATAGCAACAGTTAAACTATTCATCCCCAGCCAGTTTGAAATTCTTAATTCAACTAGCCAATTCAACAACATCACGAATACCATCTTTAAAGATCTGCTTACCTTCTCCTTCCCAACCTCATCAATCAAGACACCCTACAAGACTATCCAATTCTAAATCTAACTCAGATCCTTCCTACACAATCATAGAGCTAAATAGCACAATCAAGAATCTCAACAACACAAAAGCACCAGTCCCCGACGGCATAGATAACAAAATGGTTAAACTTATTCACTTCGCCCGTCCCAAATTCCCTACAAAATTTCTTTAATATCTGCCTCAAGTTTTCCACATTGCCAAAGCAATTTATAAAGGACCAAATAGTATTCTTTCTAAAAAAGAATAAAGATCCAAAAAATTCCCGTCTCATACCGCCCATTTGCCTTCTTCCCGCAAAAGGTAAAGTATATGAAAAACTCATCATCAACCGTTTCAAACATCACTTACTGGTCTCCAACAACATTCACCCCAGACAATTCGGGTTTCACTCGAATCTTTCGACGGAACACACCTTGCAAACAGCAAAAGCCGTAATCAGCGACTACCAAGCCCAAGATTACTATACTATGCTTCTAAGTCTGGACAAAACAAAGGCATTCGACTCAATGGCATGGACTCGACTTAAAGCTGAGCTACCCAAAACACCAGCACCAGCCACAACATCTTTAAAACTCTCCTCTCCTTTCTGGACAACAGAGAACTTCTAGTGATCCATGACAGCGGTACCCCCCAACACCCCAAAATCGCGGTTGCCCGAAAGGATCAGTAGGAGGACCGATTCTCTGGAGCATTTACTTCGACAGCGTTGTCTCACACACCTGGCCGGAGCACACACAAATTATTTGTTTTGCAGATGACACACTCCTAATCACAAGAGGTAAAACCAGAACAGAATTAAAACACCACAGCAATGAATCCCTACAGATTTTCTCAAATCTTTGCAACGCTCTTCAGCTCACTATCTCACCACAAAAGTCACAAGCAATGATAATTCATAAAAAATCCAGGACTCTAAAATCCAACCCAAAAATAATGCTTAATGGCAGCAGCCTAAGACATACCAAATCACTCAACTACCTCGGGGTCACAATGGACAATAAGCTCTCCTTCTTACAACACATCCGAAACTTAAAGACAAAAGTCCTCCCCATCTCCCAAAAAATAGGATGTATGATGGGTCGTGACTGGGGCCTTCGAGGCAAACTCTTCAAAATCATTTACACCACCATTATTCAACGGATCATCCTTTATGCAGTCTCATTCTGGGCATTCCCTCTATATATATATATATATATATATTAACTACACGAAAGATAAAATTCCTCTCCAGTCTGCAATGCCTCTTCACCCTCCGAATCACAAGGACATAACGAACCAAGCCATCAATCAGCCTCACTATTCTCTCTGGCACTCCTCAACTCCACCTCCAACTTAAATACGAAGCTTTAAAAACATCAATCTTCCAACCAGTGAACATTGAACGAGAAATTCTTCATCCAGACCAAATAGAAGGCAAGGCTCATAAAGATCTTATTCACCCAGGTAAACACCATATAGGAATCAAAGTGATAATCAACAAAAATTCAATCTTACAGCCTACTCCCAACCACCCCAACTACTACACAGACTGGTCAAAAATAGATGAATCAACTGGAGCAGCTTTTGTTTTACTAATCAATGACAGCATCATCACGACAAGTAAATTCTTACTAAATCCAAGGAATACAGTATTCCAGGCTGAGGCTCTCGCCATCCTAGAAGCCATAAAGCACTCCTTAAACTCCAAATACCCAAAATCAACAATCTGGCCAGACAGCCAATCAACCCTTCTAGCCATCAACAACACTTACATTGCTCCCCCCTTATTCAACCAATTTCAATCACTGATAACCGATGCAGCAAACTCATGTAAATTCACCCTCACCGGGACCAGAGCTCACATAGGCATCCAAGGCAATGAGCTCGCTGACGCAACTGCGAAAGAATCAACTAAACTTTCAAAAGATTAACAATATCACTTCGCATGGTCCCAAGCATCCATAAAACACAACCTTAAATCTCAAAAATTAGCCTCATGGCAAGCCGCATGGACAATAGCACACCAGGGAAGTACAACTAACAAAATAATTCCATAAGTCTCCGAGCCACACCTACTGGATAACCCGTATATAAATTACTTCGTAACAGATCATGGTTTATTCCCTACTTACTTAAAAATATATATATATATAGAACATCTTCATCTCTCTGTCTCTGTGGCAAAGAAAGCAATCCTTTCCACTACATTACAGAATGCAGCTACACCGCACAGCATCATCTCAAGTGCCCTCAAAACCTTAATTAAGCCAATTTTCTTCGATTCTGTCTTCGTTCAGCTCCCACAAGAAAAAATTAACACTAATCGCTAAGCTTCTCACAGAAAAAGGTCTCGATCTTTGCAAGGACAGGAATCCTCCTTCCATCAGCTTGCCAGACGAGTCATCAGACTCAGACTTTTAACCTCCTAAGTTTAAGCAAACTTGAACTTTTAGTTACAGACTTCATAATTGAAATGACTGTTTTTTCCCTAGCAATCACAGAATCAAGTACTTTGCAGCCACACAATAGTTCCATTCTCCATTTGTATATAACTTTTCATTGTCTCATTTACTTATACTTTTTAAAAATTCCTGTCTTCAAATATTTTTTTAAATTTTTTTATAAAATTTTAATCATTCTTCCTTATGTTGTCATCCCTGCCTGATATAGAACTGTAATGTTTTGGACACTACGGGGTCCAATACAAGGCTTTAAGGCCCCACCATTGTAAATCCTTCATTTTCAACAGCATGCTCGGTGACGGCACAGTTTGTGGACAACCATTTAACCCCTGGAAGGTGCTGATTACTCACCATGGTGATGAGTGGACTAAACCCGATAAGCGATTGGTACAGAACGGGGTTCACTCCCATCTCTGATGAATACATGTGATTTGCCGTAAGGACCGAATTTCCTTCTCAGTCCGATCACCATACTCCTCGTAAATTCGTCTGTCTTCTAGAACTGATTCTGTAGATGATGGATTGATATTCTCTACGAATAGAGGCCTCTTCTGCGATAAGAGCGAACTTTCAATGATTGTTTTTCAAGCAGCAATAATGGTGCGAATACACATAGACAGTTGTCCGAAGGCCTGTAGCCGGTCACCCAAGGGTTGCAAAACCCTCAGAAGATCGATATATTGCTATTTTAGCCAAGCAGAATCGCAGGGCGACCTCCACACGTGTGACATCTATGGTTACAGCGTTCATTGGTAAGTTGGCATCTCCAGCAACTGTACGCCGAAGATTACATTGAGTGGACTGTACTCCTGGGTACCTCGAGTTTGTGTTTGTCTATCCGTCCAATCAAGAGGGCACGAATAAAGTGGTGCCGGGAGCATGTCAATTAGAGTGTGCCTGACTGGGGCAATGTCATGTTTACTGATGAATCGAGATTTACTCTGGAGCCAGATAACAAGCCTATAAGGATATGGTCTGATCAAGGAACACGCAATCAGTCCCAAGGCATCACCGAACATCACTCATTCCGAGGCGGAAGCATTATGGTGTGGCCAGGGATATCATTATGATACCTCACCGACCTGCTCACTTTTAAACGGGGTTATGCGACGGTTGTCCGTTATCGAGATAAAGTTCTAGAACCCATTGTGAGATTGTACGCAGCAGCTGTTGGCCTTACCTTTTTTGTAATGGACGATAACGCACGTCCCCATAGAGCTGACATCGTCGATGATTACCTGGAGATTGAAGGGACTGTGCGTATGGCGTGGCCAGCATATTCGCCCGACCTTAATCCCATTGAAAATTTTTGGGATGCTTTCGGCCGTGCTGTATCTTCACTTTTCCTACCTCCAGCCACTCTAATTGAGCTGGAAACTGCTCTACAAGAAGAAAAAATATTGCTTAGTTTTGCGGTGGTTGACCACCTAATTAAAAACATGGTCACAAGGTGTAAACTTTGAATAGAATTGAGAAGTGGATCACGTACACGTACCTTTTTTCATTTTATGCTGTTTATTTTTACTTTATACATAATTCAGTTAAAATCTCCAGTATGTCATTATCTGATAACTTACAAACATTTAATGTTGTTTTCATTTCTGTATATAATTATTAATTCTATTTTATGCATAAATATATATATGTTACTTTTCTGCCACATTTTGTGTCAATCAAAGCAGTATTTATTGATTTCTTTGCATTTTACACCTTTGTGCTTCACTTTTGAAAGAGGCTGTATACACACACACGCACACACACACATATATAAATATATAAGCTGCATGTGTGTGTGTGAAAGTCCAAGGAAAACTTTATGATTGGAAAGCTACGATTCTCACATATAGTCAAAAAGCTTTTACTTTCACTTATTTCAAATGACTATAATTTCTGCCTTAATATATATTTAAAAATTCTCATATAGATACATTACTAAACATTTCACAAATACGTTAAGTATCAATAAACTAATTATATACTGATTATGAGTTTATTAATATTTAAATATAAATGTACATAAAAATTTTTACTACGCACATTTTTCTTCTATTCTGTGGTGATTCAATTGTATAAGAGCAATACTTTGTGCCTGATTCTACTACGTACTCACAGTTACCTTTTTATGTTAACACATTGTTCTTTATATAAGATACTACACTAGTGTAAATGCAATTAAAGACACTCAAAAATTCACTTTTTTCATATAAATACCCGTCATATTTTTTGTGCTAACTTTATTTGAATTAAATTTTTTGTCATGCAATTAAAAAGACACTTAATTTAAATATAGAATTTTAGCTATCTACCACTTCATTTTTGCTCCTAAAGTGCTTAAAAGGAGCAGTTTGTTGTCTCTAGCGTGTCTGATACAAAATATTTCAAAACATCTTGTTTGAAACACTTATTATTCAAAGACAGTTATAGAATGGGACGTAACATCGGACTTTCGATAGAAGAGCGATCAAAGTTTCGAATTTTAAAGGAAGAAGGCTACTCAAATAGGTCAATTGCAAAGAAAATTAATCGCTCTCCAACTGTTGTGGGTACTTTTTCAAATCTAGGTGATATGTATGGATTTAAGGGGCGTCAAGGTATTTGTAGTATTGGAAGAACGCAAATGTCAATCAGAAATAAAAGAAAAATAGTCTGTCGGTATTTTATGTACAATTTTTGCATATTGGTTGGCCAAAATTGCGTCCACAACTACACTCGCACTTGTGAATCCGAATTTAAATGATTTATTTTTCTCTAAAGCACCTTTAAATAAAATTTTCTCTTTTTCATATTTTATAAAGATCACTTAAGTTTGCAGCTGGCATATTTAAATCCACTGCATTACACAGTAACAATTATGGATGTGAAACTTTTACATTTTTCGTATTCCTTCAGGTCACATTATTTAATATAAAATTTCCTTTCATTTAGTTGAATAATATTCAAATATCATGAAAGGAAGAAGCTTTAGATGCATCATGTCTTGACATTTCAGGGTGATCGTCAACGTTTCTCACACTGTTCACATTTCTAATGGGGCAGATAAGCCATATCAGTTTTTTAAAATTCCATTTAAACATAGTTTATTTTCACTATGAATAAATCTTGTATGCTCGATATCATTTGTGAATCCTTCTGCTTGTGCTAAATTTTATACTAATTGATTTAATATAATTAATAATAAGAAACTTGTGAAATTATAAATAATCGTTAAACGTCCTCTTAATTATAAATATTCTGTCGGTGTTCCCTTAAAAAGGCGCATTAAAAATTTTGCATTAAATCAAACGACAGTGAACCTTATAGTGTTACTATGAAGTATTGGAAAAAATTAATTTCTCAAATAAATTTATCAAAGAATTTCAAATTTTTACACTCATCTATTTTCAATATTTAAAAAAAATTGCACTGAGTTTCCAGGCTAGCGAAATAATAAATAAATGAATTATATATCATTGTTCAGTTTTGGCACATTAGCAATGAGTCTATTTTATTCAATGAAAATATATTTAACTGAAGATCAACACAGCTAAAAAAGACCAAAAGTATAGTTTTACTTTTGGTGAAAATACTCTTTCATGTATCAAAATGTTTTATCACTATTCCTTTGATACTTTTTCTTAAGAAAAGTCACACCTTCGTTTCTTTAAAAAATAATCGAAATAAAAACAGTATATAAGATCAGGGTTTTGAAAAAACGTTTTATTGTGACAGATTTATAGGAAGTATAGAAATAATATAGCAGAAGAGTGCTGAAAAGATTATTCACATTTTAAAATTAAATTATGTTTTTTAATCTACTCTTGATCTAAACTACTTAAATAATTTCTAGTAACTTCATTCCAGAGAATTTATTTAAATTTGAAAAAGCAGTTTCAATTTAAAATACCTGTTTCAATAGCTCATTAAAAGAAACACAACTCTAAATTAAATTTTTTAATTAAATTACGCACTAGTAATTCACTTTTATAATTTTTTATTGTGAATGTAAATTTAATTTACATAGTTAAATGTAAATTTAATTTTGTGAGTAAAGTATGAAACTAAACAAACTGCATCGATGCATAGCACTAAAAGGGTCATCACAACTTTTTCAGAGATTCAGGATCCCTTTTACATGCAGGATATATTACATATCGATTTTGGTCCGAATTTTACTCTGAAGTTGACCATAGTATAACATGACATGTACTTGTAGTTAAATGTTAAATACATCAGCTCAATTTACATATTTCCCCAGCTGTCCTTATTCTTTCGCTTAAAGTGGTAAATTAAGTAGAAAAAAGAGTGAATACAAATCTTTTAGAATTGTTTGCGTGTCAATAAGTTCACACCATAAGGTCTTTTATATTTATTGTATAATTTCATCAAGGAAATTTATTTCATTGATAATTGTTTTTGGCAATTATAATGGCTTTTAAAGAACAAAAATTTTTTTCTATTTATTTATAAATAAGTACATAAATTTTCCTTATGTAATATATTAATTGCTATATATCAATATTAAGAGAGAATATTGTATATTTATTTCTAAACAACTATTAAACACACAAATTAGGTCTTCAGTTTAAATTACTTTGGCAAAAAATGTAAATATATAAGCATTAGCAATGCAATAAATTGTACGTAAATCGAACAACAGATTAATTACGATAAATACATTAATTGAATTCTTTTTATATTTAAAATCACTATATATTGAAAAAGCAGTTAAACTATTTATTTTGAAATTATAGAAAGAGAGAGACATACTTTTGGATTTTTCTGTTGAACAAAACTAGATTTTATATTAAATACATCCGAAAATATATTTTGCTTTTATAATTTATTTTTTATACAGTTTGTTTGGTTTAAATTATGAAAATATGTTAGGAAATCATTTCGATGAAAATAGAAATGAGGTCGATAAATAAAATCAAAGAATAAACATAAAAACACTTTATTCAGTTTCATAAGAGAAAAAGCAAGAATATATATGGTATCTATTTAGATACATTATTTTTTGACTTATTTAATAATTTGTGCATAATAAATAATGGTTGTTTTGAGGATTGCCTTATAAAAGTTATTGCACCTCGCATTAGCCAATCATTATGGCTGAAACTTTTGAATGTAATGTTCTTCTAATGATTCCTTTGCCTAATTCAAATGAAAAATATAGCAATTACTGTTTATACAGTATATATAATTTTTGTTTCACTTTCATTATTGCTTATACTAATTATTTAATAGTAGAATTTTCGAAAAGTATTCTTAGAATACTTAGAAATACATTTCAACATTAGGCCGACCAATGCCGGAGTTGTCCCTAACTTCGAAGCAGTAGGTCTTGAGTTCGAATTATGGCATACATTTTCCTTTCTCTCTCCTTTACTTTGCGGGCGTTTCAGATGCTGAATAAGAATTGCAGCTGGGTATTACATCTTTAATGCAAACAAAGGGTTTTTTGAAATTATTCGGATACTGTAGTTGAACAGAGATTCTAAATTTAAATATCAATTAAAGAAGGAGACAGCTTTGCACTCCTCGGTTATGTAGCATTCCTTTCCACCCAGGACATGTCTAAACGAATTTTGCAAGGAAATCTTTTAAATAACCTGTTAGACAATCAAATGGGTTCAAAACATTGGACTTAAAGTATTAAAAAACTGAAATAAAAGATTTGCTGTTTAACAGGAGAAGACAATACATCTCAAAAAATAAAAGATATTTTATCTTAATTTGAAAAGAATCGAAATAGCACTAAAAACTAAAGTTTATATACAACAATTAATTTCTTTCAGGTACTTGTTTCAAAAATATGAACGCATTCTTTTAATTATTCCAATGTTATTTATTAAAGTTACATAAAGAAAAAAACGAGGAATGCATTCAGATTTTTTTCTGATCTATTATAAGAATTCAGTAATATTGAAAATTATAAATACAATATTAAACTAGAAAAGTAATTTAACTATAAAGCCAGAAAGGTCCTCAAAATACAATATAATTTACAATTCTAATACTTTAAGCTACGGAAAGATTAAAAAAATGGTGTCCACGTTCTCACGTACCTTAATCAGCACATATTTTTACCAGTGCGAAAACTATGATATAGTGACAAGACTTATTCAATAATTTCCGCACAGACTGAACGCAGATGTCAGTTATTCCTTTCAGGACCTCAGAAAATAAACCTTAAAATTCATCATCTTTGGAATGAATTTTTCTTTCTGCTGGTTCTAAAAATAGATGTATTACATCTTTTAGCCTGATTGTTTAGAAATTTGTGTTCAAAAAACATCTTTTTTAAGTCGAACAAATTGTATCACAAAATGCTATCACCCAAGCAGAGAAACACCCAGAATATATCCTTGAACATCTGAAGAATTTTAATACGTTTAACAAAATTTGGGATCTACGATAACATTCTTAGAAATGAAGAAACTGACTGATTTCGTTCTTCAGCAATAAACAACTATTTGCATAAAAATGTGTAATTCAAACGAAATTTAATATACTTTAAAATTTGTAAATTTGATTTTTGTGGAGCAATCTATACCTAAAGAAAATGAGATTCAAAATTCTCCCAAATATAAATTCGAAGAGAAGAGTTGACAATGCTCTTTTTATTTGGACACATATATTGGGCGTGGGGTCCTTCAGACATACTTACATGGATAAGAGAAGGTATTCAAAACCTGCGGCTGTGACCCTAAATGAGGCTGTCTACATTTAGACTAAATACAAACAAAAATATCATGATTTAAAATGATTAAAGGACTTTTAGTAGTGATTTATTCAAGTCTATAAATTCTGCAACAAGATATAATGATATTTGTTGCTGAGAATACACGTAAAACCTGGCATACATGGTGACGTTCTCCATTATGGAATGGAAAAAGACCTGCTCACGTTGATGACCTTCATACTCTTGCCTCATTATTGCTGAAATGCCACCGAATTCTGTGGCATTGTTTATTTAAATGTTTTTTTTTTAATTTTTATCTTACATCTTGTCTTTTTATAAGTTTTATGTTAATAAAAAACAATGCTGTTTTTATATTTTTGGTATATTATCTACCGTTGGTTGTTTCAATTTCGATTTTTATTTCTGATCATTGTATTATTTTATAAATTGTTTTACTGTTCATTTAACTACTTTGGGAAAGTCATCCTATTATAGTATCGTGTTTTAAAATTACATTCTCTTCTTGATTAATGTCTTCTGTTGTCTCATCTAAAATGTCTGATCTTTAAAGTTGTACCATTAAAATTCTCATTTTTTAAAATTCAATAAAGTGCATTTTATACTTTATAGAAATAATGTAGACTACATCAGATAATGTTAAAGTTAATTAAATTAAGTTTTTTTTGTAAATATGGGACTATTTTGTTATTTTTATTGATTGTATTTTTTGCTGTTATATAAAATGCCTTTGTTTTCAGATTGTTTTCCATTTTAGATTTTGAAATTATTTTCTATTCTCGAGAGAAACAAACATCTGCTCTAAGTTGTATGTGTAAGTACGTGTCTATTACTTTAAGCATTTAAACAGTTAAAAGAAGGAACATTTCATTTCTTTTAACTGTTTATGCGCAAAGCAAAATCATTCATTAATATGCATTTAATTCGCACGTTTTCATCAAATAAATGTTTGTTCTTATTGAACACGATTCATATACAACCACTTATTAATGTTCGTATTTAATTTCACAAATTAGTCACTATGTTCAAATCATAGGACCACAAAATTTTATTTTATATCTGATCGGTTTACTGACGCTGCAAGGATTCTGATTATTGCATGCATTAAATGTATCTAGAAATTAGTGATCAAACATCCCTAAAGACATTAGATAGTTTAAATTTTCAATGATAATCGAGGCCATTGAATGACCATTATTAATGGGTAGAAAGGTCTTCGTATGAGTCAAATATCGTATCTGCTACATTCTATGCACATGGATTTTCCCGTCAAGATACTGCTGTCTCAACATATATGTTTGAACATATGGAACATATAATGTCGCTTTTAAACTGTGGTCTGGTGAAGATATCAAAACATTCTTTGGTATTCTATTTTTAGAAAAAATATATTACAATAGTATGAGGCTGTGTCTAGATAAAGCAAATAAGAAAAAATTATCTTTAGTTCTCTACTAATCACTATATAGCTAAAATGCAAATTTTACCATACCAATAATGTTTTTACATTTTCCTTAAAATAAGCGATTTAATTATTTAGATGTAGTAATTAAAACAATAATGAAATTGTATTACATCACCAACTAAATTTTGAAAAAACAATTTTCTTAAAAAATGTTATTTATAAAGTATGAATCGAAAGATATGATGATACGAAAAAAATTAAACTGATTATGATTTAGAAAGGATATGTATCTATAAAATATAAAGCCCTCATAATACAAATTGTAAGACAATCCTAAGCCAATTCTCCCAATTACGTAAGAATTTCTTAAGAAAATTCATTTTTTCCAAAATGAGTCTGTAACTTATCTTAATTTATTTGTTGGAGAAACAGTTTGTAAACTAATATTAAAAAAAATCAAAGTTAATTTCAAGGATCAATAAATATCTTAGTAATCTTTAAATTGAGCGTAGGAAAGCTTTGTATCTCATGTCTATTATTACATAGTTTCTCTTAATTATTGACAAAACAATCACGGTAATTTCTAAGACCATTAAATCGTTATTTGCTCTTCACTTGAAGTGGTGAAGCATGGCACGATATTCAGAAAAGTTCTAGTGGATTTCTAGTGGACCAGGCTCAAAATAACGGGGAACATGGTTTGTCTTTATTAAGCACTGCACATAAAATTTATTGAAACTCGTGGTTAAAATATGGTTTGAAAGAAAATATATTTTATTAATTAAAATTTATACATTTTCGCGTAAAAGGAATCCGCATTTACAAACATGATTTTATACTATCTCCAGGAGTTGACGACTCAAAAACCTCATGTCGCTGGCTAAGGTTTGTTTTTGGGGTGGCACACAGAAAAATATTCAGGGTATGAAAAAAATAATGTTATTCATAAATAAATGGTAAATATAATTGTAGGGTATGAAAAATAATGAAAAAAAAATTTAAGGATTATGAATGCTTACGTTTTCAAACTGATCTTTAGTTGAATTTTTTTTTTGAGAATAATTTGTGTATTTAATATGATCTTTGTTTCGATCGTTTTGATGGAATGTTTCGTAAAACGCCTTCGGAATATTAATGCTTTGGGACCAATCAAAAATGTCAATGAAACAAAAAGTTTAATGACAATAAAGACTGTTTTAAAATTTTCAATGAATCCGCCATAAATGTTGAACTTCCGCTAATTATACTTGAAAGTTACAGACAGTATTAACAGATATTTTTTCTGGGATGTATTTGCATTCTTTACTAATGACACACCTGAAAACTGTGGTGTATTTTATTTGAAAAATCCGTATTATTTTTATTTTTATATTCTGATTTCGTCCGAGAAATTACAACTGATTTATTACTTATTTTACAAAAGATAATAAAGCACTCTGAAAATATAAAGAAATCAATCCTAAAATTTTTTTATTTTTAAATAATAATTTTTTGTTGTGAAAAAGCTCCTACAGTAGTGCATACATTATTTAAAAATATACGACAAGCAAGAATATGTTGTAAATCAAAAGTTTAATTTTGCTAGATTAATAAAAATTAAATAAGTTTACTTTCACAGCATTAGTATAAAACAAAAAAGTCTTATTTTTACTAAATACATGTTACATTCTTTTTTATTTTAGTAATAAAAATACTAATTATTGTAATTATGAATCTATAAATACATAAGTTTGCCTATTTGGAAAAAAGTTACAAAATAGTTTCTTTAAATCTTTTGTAACAAATATTTATAGTTTAAATAAACCAAGATTTTATCTTATTAATTTTAAAAGATAAATTCTATTTTATCGGATAAGATCAACAAAGAGCTCTATGAGAATATTCTCTTCTGTTTCCAAATATTTTCTTCAGGAATCTGTAAAAATGGTTATTCTCAAACTTCAATATCATACTCATACTTCACAAATCAATATCTCTTTTAATTTTTTCTGTCAATTCTATTTTATTACGTTGATTATTTAGATTTATATATGTCAAATTGATAAGAAATAAAATTTTAACTGTTCAGAAAGGTGACTTTTACTTTCACAAGTTTAGTTTCCATTTGTTGCTGAGATTTACTAGTATTTCATAATAGAGGATGAGTAAAAATGATCGAACTTTTTCCTTAAACTTTATTTTCTCAAAGCTATAACTTCACAGCACCATTTTTACACAAGCTCTCTTCATATCAATGCATTCTCCCAATATTCAATTTAAATATTTTTTCCCAACAATATGTTGTAGATTGGTTGTGAAACCCTTTGTGTACTTTTGGCACACCTCCTTCGTATAGTATTAGTCATATTTGTTCAGACACTTTTAGACTCCTCAATTCACGAAACTGGTTTACATTATAATGATTTTAATCCATAGGGCAATGAAAGTCTGTAAGGAACTTCTCCATAATTGATACCTTTCGACAACTGGAATCTGATTACTGCTCGTGTTCTTATATTTCAATGCAAACTTCTGATGCAACTCCCTGATCCATCTATGACACAAGAGCAAAAGACTCAGAAATTAGGACCAAACTTTCATAGAATTATCCGAACGATATAACAGTAAAATAATGAAGGGAAGGAGTCAGTGAAAGCAGTATGAGAAGATTTAATATGAAAATGGAGATAATATAATAATAATATAACTTAGGAAAGAAGCCAATGTAATCAAAGTAAGAATATGCAGATTCATTTTGACTCACCTACATATTTTGTAATAAGTGAAAATAATTACTCTCTGTAATTAAAATATTTTATGTAATTCTTTAAGGAAGCTATGCCATAAAATACACAAAAAATGCACTGTGAAAAAATTCTTATAAATTAAATAAATTTATAGTATACTCCTTTAAATAAAACATTATTATTCTATAGAACTGAGTGGCCTTAAATATTTGTTCGCAGATTATTAGAATAAGTCAGGGATGGCGAACCAATGGCACGCGTGCCACAAGTGGCACGTTTGAAAAGTTTGATGGCACACACAAAAACAAAATTATTTTTTATAAGTTATCTTTTTTGATAGAAATATATTAAAAATTATTAATTTACATGTTAAGACAAATGGAATTATAATACCGTTAAGAAACAGAGATGAATTACTTTTGGAAGCTCTTTTCTTTCTTTTTTCCCAGTATTTCACCGTAATGGTTCTCGTTAATTTATAATTTATGATATAAATTTGTAGTACTGAATACCTATCTTAGGATGTTAACTAGAATCGTCAAATTATACATTTTATCATTAAAATATCACATGAATTCTCTCGAAGTAAATAAAGATGCGCATTAGATAATATTTTTTGCGTATCCACTTTCGCCTGCTAATGTTATTGCATGTTGTTGCCGTCGCAGAACTCGAATCAGACGACAGACTGCATTAGTCCTTTTTAGTAAGCCGTCGTCTTTGAAACTTCAGTGACTTGTTAAAAATCATAATCGCTTATTGTTAACAGATATAGTGTTACATTATTAGGTAAATATTTTTACATTTTGTTTCATATTCTGCATTTATTTGCAAGAACATATAGCATCAAGACTGAAGTTTTAACTTGTAACAACCTTAAGGTATTAAAAGTTACTAAACTTATAATTTATTTTGCTTATTTTTGAAGAATAAAATATTTTTATATTATGAGAAATTATTTTATCATTAAATCAGTGTAAAATATAGAAATAATTATTAAAATTACCTTGAATTAATATATTATTTATAATTTTCTTGTGCCCGTAATATTTTTAGAACTTTAATATGTGTCGAAATACGTTCTTGCCAACGAATGCAGAGTAAATTATTTATTTTATAACAATATTATTAAAATATATATATTTTAGAATTTCTTATTATGGCTAGTTCAATGAAGCAATCGAAATCATTCGAAACATATAGTAGCAGAGAATTTAAAACGTGGTGGACCGATAGATACAGTATGATATAATAGGACAGTAAAGCAATTTGTATATTATGTTCTAAAACTGTAGTCTATAACATCTTCAGTAAAGCGGCATTATGAAACCAACCATAAATTTCTTTTCAATCGAAAAGTAGAAAAGCAAAAGCAGTATATATAACGTGCCTTAAAAAATAAAAATGTTCAAACTACTTCTTTAATGAAATATATTGGAACTCAATCAAATACCACTGCTGCTAGTTTTCAAGTTTCAAAAACTATTGCTCAATACGCCTTTTAATATTAAAAATTCACCTTTTAATGAAGGTGAATTTTTAAAGAATGTTTGGCTGCAATGTGCACCATCATACTTATTCGATGATTTCGAAAACAAAGAAAAAATTATCCAAAGAACTAAAGAAATGTCTATAGCTAGTAATACAGAGTAAGAGAGAATTTTGGGTATGACGGAAAATGTAAATTTTCGACAAAAAATTCTTATGAAGTCTTGCGATTTCATATCCATTTACCTTGACGAGTCTACCGACGTAACAGACTCTGCTCGCTTAGCAATTTTGTACGTTATTTTGCTCAAAACAATGTTAAAGAAGAGTTATTAAGTTTATCAACATTAACAACAAAGTATTAGACATTTGTAATGCAGTTATAGATGCGTTGGAAAAAAGAGAAATAAGAGAAATATGTCCTTCTAAATTTGTCAGTTGCAACTGATGGTGCCCGCAGCTTAACTGGACGGGAAAATAGATTTATAAATTTACTTACAAAACGTATTGAGCACAAAATTCTTGATTTTCATTGCATTATTCACCAACAAGCGTTATGTGCCAAAAAATGTTTGATGATATTTTGAGTTTTGTAACAAAATTAGTCAATTTTATATTAGCACGAGCGTTACATAAAAGAAAATTTCAAGAATTGTTAAACGAAGTAAACTTGTCGTACAATAGCTTACTTTGATACAAGAATATACGCTGTTTAAGCTGCGGAAATATTTTGCAAAGACTTGTAGATTGTTTGGAGGAAATAAAATTATTTCTAAATAATGAGAACATTATATTAACCAATACAATCAATTATTGGATGTAGAATGGCTAGCAAAGTTATATTTTTTCTCTGATTTATGCTCTCACTTAAATGAATTAAATATAAAACTACAAGGTATTAATAAAACAGTCATTATAATGTTTGACTTAATCAAAGCGTTCGAAGTCAAATTACAGATTTTTAATCATGATATTCCTTTAAATTCATATAAATATTTTCCGAATACAAGAAAAATTTTTTCTGAAAGTGAATGTCTTGAAAAGCCAAATAAAGAGTCTTTAACGAAAGAATTTTCAATGGTAATTCAATGCTTGATTCAGGAATTTTCTGCAAGATTTACGCAGCTTAAAGAATTTGAAGATACTTTAATATTATTTTATATTCTGATACAATACCATTTGAAAAATTTAATTTAAAAGTCCTTTAGTGGTTAAATTTTAATGAATTCGAAATAGAATTTGTTGAATTTCAGTCCATTACCATATGGAACCAAAGATTTGTTGACTTAAGAAATTATTTAGAAATTATTAAAATTAATCCATTATTGGACAAAATAAATAAAACTGCAGAAGATAAAATTCTAACTACATGGAATTCAATTTTTGACACGTTTAATTGTTTAAATATATTAGCAAAGGCAATTTTATCACTATTTTCATCGACGTAGATATGTGAATCTCTATTTTCGGAAATAAATTATATAAAAAATAAATATAGGAATAGAATGACGGATGAGTCTAGCTCATCATGCATACTGTTGAAGTTAACTAAATATTAAGTCTTTATCATCTTGTGTACTACACAACAAAAATGACATTAAAAACAATTGTTTTTAAAGTGAATTTTGCTTCTAGCACCTTGCTTTTTGTAAAACACATTAATAAAAAAGTTTGTAAAGAAGAATTGTTTTTATTTATTTATTTAATTATACTTACATATAGCTTCACCACGCTAACATTTCGAATGAAATTTTACTATGGCACGTTACCTATTTAAAAAAGAATTTGTATGAATTTGTGGCAAGGACATCAAAAACGGTTCGCCATCCTTGGAATAAGTAATATCAAGCATTATGTTTACCCCACAATATTTCTAAGAAGTTATAATATACTTATTACTTTTGGAACAATTTTTATGATTTCTTTCAAATACAGTTCATTTCTAGCATTCAGAATAATCACTAGAGAAGAGAACCTGAACCAAACTATTAACTTACACAAAAAGGAAATGTAAGATACTATAGTTTCTCAAATTGAAACAACAATATTTTATAAACAAAAATCTTTATATTCATTCTTGGTTGAACCACTTGTGCTATGTGGTCCATATTTTATGCGAAGTATTACTTACACACATCTATGCACTCACATAATATAAGCAAAGCATAACTTAATATAACATGATAGATATCAGAAAGATAATAGAATATTGAAATATCACCTCATTTGTAGACATGAATTTCTTCATTGAATTTCTAAACCTGTAAACTTTAAAAAAGTAACTATTGTAATTAGGCATCAATACTTACTAATTTACCTTGTTAAATTAGTAAATATTGATGCGCAGTTTCGGAAGGTATATAACTTCATTTCAAATTTAGATATTTCTTATAGTTTAACTACATCAACCCTTTTGAGATGTAATAATTTGTTCATCAAAAAAACATACAATCAACTTTTTAGCACTTCAATGATATTTAAGAGAAAAACTTAATTTCAAGATCATAAAAACATATTCTTAAAAAGGATTTTTAGATTTCTGTAAAAATGCATTTTTTTACTTAAATTCATTTAGCAATTGCTTAAGGCTGTTAAATTTTATCATACTTCTGATTTTGCGTCCAACATTGTATTTTTAAAATTGTGCCATATGGTTGTGAGAATATAATGTAGACTACCATTTTTTCCTCATATTTGATATCATAACTACTCTTTAATTAATTTTCCGGTCATATATCATTACATTAAGCAATTTTTTTGAGATGACAACGATAAGTCTAAATTTGGGTCAACAGTAATGTCAGAAAAAAAACGTGAATTCAAAAGAATTATGGGTTTATTTTTTCTTTCAAATTGGCATAAATTGCATTCAAATGGCAAAATTATGATAAATATTTCATATATAACTAAATAAATTTTCTTTTCTATATTTTATTGAAATTATATTATGTTCTTCTGATGTTTATGTTAATCGTCTACCCGTATTATATTTCATACAAAAAATAAATAAAAATCTAGAAAGAAATCTGATTTAAAGTTACCTTGGAAAATAAAATATATTTTAATCTAGATATTGAAAATATTTTCTCCTAGTTAAATATATATAGAAACGCTTGCAAATAATTCAACCATCCATAGAAATGCAATGGGACAATTTTTAAGCTTTTTCCCCATTTAATGCACCAATTAATATCTATCATTCATTTGCCTGAAAATGTTGATTAAGAATTTTTGAAATCATTAACGTTAAAAGCTGTTTGGAAAATTCAGCTAGAAAATAAATTACAAAAAAAATTCACATCTTTATTTCCTGCTTCAAATTGAATGAAATGGCAAATAAGTTATTCGGGCTTACACGGAAGGCACACACATCATGCGTTCTTAGAACATTAATATTTTCTAACAATTTAAACGTGAAAAATTATTTTACTTGGCTTTAAATAAGTTGATAATTTATGAAAGATAAAAAATGCTCCTCGTAAATAATTCAGCACAACAGAAAACATAAAAATAAACACTGAACAATCCTTATTTCATTTACAAGAAATGAAAAGCACAATGCAATATTTCATTTAAATACTAAAATCATTTGCATTTCTTTTCCTGTTTCATTCACTCCTTCGTTATTGATTTTAAGCCAGAAAATTGTATTTAAAGAAAATAACAAGCTAATAAATCATCATTAATGTGTGAATTTTTGATTAGGTGGAATGGAAGTAAGTACAAAATTCACTTCCTCACATATTTCACCATTTATGATATAATTAGCATAATTTTTGAGCATTTTCCTCAGCATTTGTAATCAATGGAATGTTTGAAAAAATGTCGTAATTGTCTAATATGGAATGATTGACACTTTCCATTAGCTTCTGTGAAAAGTAGTTTTCAATGATTTGTTTCATTTAACACAAAAATAAAATAAAGTGCACATGGGATTATTCCAACTGTAAACATTATAAGTTCTTATTAACTTTATATACAAACAATTGCATTAATATATTTAGCAATTAAGCACTACATTCTAAGAAACTGAATGGGAAACATCTCTGGTGTAATAAACTGAAATTATACTAAGAATTTCATTTCTTATATTGATATAGTGAATGGCTTTGTAAATTTTTGATAATTCATTGGAAAAATTATAACCTTCTGATATTTTTCATAAAATTTAAGTATTTATTTTTTCAAATATGGAAGTATGGAAAAGTGAATAAAGAGTAATTTGTGCGTGCATACATATAAAATGCATATTAACATTATGATTTTTGGCATATCAATACCTGTCATAGGAAAACAACAAACAACAACATAACTTAGACTGAAATAAATGAAATCATCTTTTTTGTGCTATTTGCATAGGAAAGAATAACGCATTTAAACTCAAAGTCAAAAATAGATATTTTACATTGCTAAAAATTTTGCTTAACTATTTTAAAATAGTAAATGTAGAATCTAAAAAAATACTATCCTTTCAAATGAGAATTTTAGGAAATTATACATTTATACAGATCAATTGCTTTTGTTTTGAAATTCACTTGGTATTTTATTTGATACGCAATGTTAAGCTCAAATGATGGACTGACTACTTATGTAACTACACTTATTACAAGAAATTTATTTATGTTTTAATGATGAATATTAGACTGTATAATTAATAGACTACATAATTGATTTAAAATAATGAAAATTAAATAAATGTTTAAGAACTTTATTTCTTTCAAACAATATTTCAGTTGTAAATAATTTATTTTTAAAAAATACAATTAGCTTCACTAGATTCCAAACATTATATTTTAGATATGCATTTAGTGGATTCCTTTTGTAAGCCAAATAGATAGGAGATCAATATTTCCTTTGCAAAATAGCTTGTCTGCATGGAAATCAATATTGCATTCCATCCTTAACAATGAAGCAGCAACGATTATCAGTTCCAGGTCTACTTCAGTGAAATCAAAGTCAGATCTCTTGTTGACTGTCATCTTCATGGCATGTAGTAAGCATTTAGGGAGAATTGAAGATCACATTCGATCCAGCATTTTTTTAAAACTTTTCTGAGAGTTGGGGGCACAATTCCCAAATAAAATGAATAGAGTAATTTATATAAAAGCTATTACAAAATTATACATAAAAATTTGTAAAACAGCGTTAAATAAAATTAAAAATAATTCAGATTCATTTATAAAGGGAATATTTATTTGTATTTTAAAATTAATTTATAGTACGATTTATAGTACTCGTATATGATGTATAAATATTATGAATTAATCAAATATTGAAAATTATAATGACTTTCTTTCAAATGTGATAATTTTTATTCATAAATTACTGGGGAAATGTCGATACTTAAAGCAGCATCAAAGATACATTTTTTATGCAAATATTGCTCATTAATATGGAAAAAAACTAAAATAATAGCTAATAATGTGTTTGTTGTATTCTATATACAAATGTTTTACTTCAAATAAATATATAATATATTTCAATAGTCATCATTCGATTAATTATCATTTCGTAGTTTTAAGAAATATAAATATAAACAGATCAAAGGCATTGTCACATGTTTCATTATTGATAATATGAAATGAAATAACCTGTTTTAAATATGATATAAGGAAGAACTTAATATTATTGATACTGATATGAAAAATGTACCGAATTTATTGTCTGTTTATTGTAGCCAATGATTTAAGTTTTATTTGTACTGAGGTCGTAATCTAATCGATACAAAAACAATGGTCTCACTAATTCACATTTCTGTTATTTCATAGAATTACATTGTGACATTATAATGAATGAACGTAGTACAAAAAATATTGAAATTTAAAGATACACTGGTTTGATACATTAGTGTAAAATGATTAGGAAGAAAATTATATGCTATACCCAAATCGCTTTAAAAGAAATATATATTTAGAATATTGTGTCACATTATATAAATAAATTTTCTGATATAATTGTTGACATAGTTTTAAATAGAATTTGGTTATTTCTGATTCAATGATCTGAAATGTGATATGAAATCAGTAACTTGCAGAATAAGTTGGTGGAGCTGTGTAATATTGAGCTAACATAATATTGAGTAGTCTGTTCATGATCCCGACAGGAATACATGCAGAAGTGCTATAATCAACTACAGTAATTCAGCAGTAGGTGGGATCGAAGCTGAGATTTTATCTTCAGGAGAGCACTGTCTCACCACTAGACCATGTAGAGCACAATGCGACAACACAAATGTTGTCCACCAACTAGCACATCATTATTTACTTTGGTTTAATTGGTAATGCAACAGATATTGACAGTGGCTCTGTGAACATAACAGATAAAGGAGTTGCACAAAATCATGTTTTCAGACCAGTCCCGGTTTACGTGCGTCATTCTGATGCCCTTATACGTGTTTCGAGACAACGAAGTGAAGGCTTCTTACTTGCTTGCACTTGATTTCGTCATACAAGTCCGGATTCATTTGTGATGTCGTGAATAGATTTGAGTACACGATAAGCACATCTCTAATTCGGTCCAGAGTTAATTTGAAAGATCAGAACGTTTCTTATATATAAAAGCCAGTGGTTGATCCCTATCTTTGAAATCTGTGAAATACCATCTTTAAACACGATGTTAAACGTCGTGTTCTAATTTTCCTCGATACAAAGGATATTCGACCGTTGTTCTAGCTTGCATAGTCTCCAAACCTTTCAACATATGAAACCTCAATTCATGGTCTACTGACAGAGTGACCAACCCTCAGTAGCTGCTGTGGCTTATGAAATGTAACATGAAACATTAAGCATTATGAAATGTGTTGCCCGCATCAGTCATTCAATCCTAATTCTACTTCTTACCAAACCTGTTAAGTGCCAAATTAACTGTGGGGCATTTAACTCATTTCTCATTCCTGTAAACCACCAAACTGCTTCTAAATTTAATCATTTTGTTTTCATACTGCTTCCACATAGTTCCACATATTTTTCTTATAAACTATATGACACACACACACACACATACATATATATATATATTATATATATATATACACATATATTTTAAAATTTTGAATATTCACTTTAGTTTCTCACTTCAATTGAACATGTTTTTCTGACCTTTTGAAATTTGAACTGCTCTTAATGTTCAAATTTCACTAAATCCGAAATGAGAAATTATTTTCATTTAAAAGTAGTTTTCCATAATCATTTTAAAATAATAAATTACAGGAGACTTTTAGATTATTTCCGCCTTTTAGGTTTCAATGTTTTATTGAATTAAATATATATTCAAACACTATAGAATATGTATTTCTTCCTTAAATATGTTAGAGATATCTATTCAACGATGTAGATACATAGGCCCTTCAAATATAAGGTTAAAAAAATTGGCAACTTTTAAATGATTTTTTTTTCTTGAGGCTCCAGGTGTTCACTTCGTACATTATGCATATTATCTTTCGAGTGAAAATATTCTAAAAGTAAAATTTCATCAAAGTCAATTTTTGAGCAACAAAAGATGAATCAAATGTTCTATTTAATTACCTTTCCAGGTTTACGCTTGGTGACAATTTATATAGGTTTACAAATTTATCAAATATTTTCCAGGTTTCTTCAGTTATATTAATCAAAAATAGAGAACATTTTTTTAAAAAAAATTTATAGAGAATATTTTACATATATATTTTCAAATTTTATATTCTCTTGTAAGTTCATGTTCAACCATCCAAAATAAAAATGAAAGGAAAAAGAATGAAAACCACATGAATGAATGATTGAAAATTCATTAGTACGATATATTATTAATTAGAACAACGTATCTAATTTTTATTAATTATTACATTAATTTAGTATTACATTCATCTACATTAGCAATAACTTCTAATCTTAATATTTATATCATATTTAACATTAAAATATTTTTTAAATAAAATTATACTTACAAATTAAAGCTAAGATTTAAAAAAATCAAGATAATTAATTGTTAGTTGATTTTGACAGATTGATGACATATACATGTTGTATACTCCAGAGAGTGCAGCGCCACCGCTACTGCCTACTTTGGAGCCACTCATCTACCCACACATTGAGCGGGGAGATGGATCAGCCAGGACACAGTAAAATGCTCCTATAACATAATCTTTTGTATTATTAAATATCTTTCTTAGTTAACTTGAAGTCCTTATTCAACAAACTCCTAGATATCCCCACTACAACATGGAGGCTCCTGACGGTCTTCCTCTTCATAGCTATCTTTAAACTTGAAATCATAGAGAAAGTCGCTGAGTAAAATGGCGCACATGTAGCTCGGTCAACATACTCACCTCATCTTTCACAATCGTCGCGTCTGAAAAGAGCCAATAAAACCGCTCCGAGGATCAATTCCACCGTGCCACCAGCTCAGAGCCAATACTGCCACTCTGGAAAACCAAAATTCATCGCTTCATCGGAAAAGAGCCAATACCACGCTCTGAGGATCAATTCAGCCATCCAATCAATTCATTCAAGAGCCAATATCACCGCTCTGGAGATTCAACTTCATCGCTTCAACAAGAACGAATAAAACCGCTCCGAGGACCAATCCCACCGTCCCACCAACAAGGAGTCAATAATACTACTCTGGAAAACCAAATTCATCGCTTCAGCGAAAACAAGCCCACATACCACAGCTTCGAGAACAATCCCACCATCAAAGAGCCAACAATTTTAAATAGGCATCGCACATCCTCAAACCAGGTTGGATCAAACCTTTTTTTTTTGTAAGCATGTACCAAAACACGAAAAAAGAAAATTTAAATAACACTGCCAAAGAACTAGGTCTAACTGTACCTGATATTGCTACAATTATTTGCGTAAAAGAATTAATTGAGAAAACAGAAACATTCAAAAACGAACTTGACATCATCAAAGATATGATTTTGGTAATAGTCTACTTATACAAATAGAAAAAGAAATAGAGTTTACAATTAACTCTCACAACAATTAACTTTCGCATAAATCATCAACATCCCGATTCCAGGTACACAACAATCGAAACAAATCTCGAAAGTCTCATTAAATCCGTTAAAACACTTAGTATGTCCGTCCCGAGCAAACCCGAAAATTACAATTTATTCTTTTGTTTCCTCGAACGTGCTTTCACAACTAAAAATGTTCCACACGAATTAAAATCGGAAAATATTAATTAATATTCCCGGTGAAAAAGCCAACAGCATATTACTTTGCATCTCAGAAAATGAATTTCAAGATTACGAAAAAGTGAAAAATATTATTTTACGTGAATTTCAACCAACCCGCCAAGAATGCTTAATAAATTTCCGTAGAGCTCAACGTCTATCAAATGAGTCTCATGTGCATTGCTCGTCACAATTAACTAGTGCTTTCGAATATTATTGTAAACTTCGTAATGTTGCTGACTTTAAAACTTTATGCGAATTCATGATAGCGGAGAAGTTATTTTCCACCCTTGATTGTGAAACGCAACAACATATTTCGATACGTCAAAGCGAAAACTGGTTCAAACCAACCGAATTAGCAAAAGAATGCGATTTATATTTAGTTTCGAAAAGAAAATCTTTTACTGAAACCCGTCAACCGCCATTTGAGAACAAACAAAAAAACAATTCATTTCAAAACTACAATTCCTACTCACGCGACAGAAATTTCATAGACCACTCGCGAAATGCCACAATAAACAACTCACGTGTAGGATATCACCACAGAAACGAAACTACCTCAAATCCTCGATCAAGTTAAAGTTCATCCCAATAACCCCATTTGCAAAGTAGAAGGTAACTCATTCATTGAATCGATAAACGAATTACACTATGAAAATATTTTTATTAATGGTAAAATTGTAAAAACACTTATGGATTCTGGAGCGAACATTATTTGTATTAAATCCCATCTTATTTCACTACGCACTAATTATTTAGGTACTGTGCAGCTCACATGCGCTTTTAACAGCGAAGTTCAAACGCAACTAGCAAAAATAAAATTAGCTTTTCCAAATTTCGAGAAAATCCGATAACAGTAACTGCAGTCGTGTGCCAGAATCTTTACTGTGATTTAATCTTACTGTGTTATTCTCCTAACTCACTTGACTTTGCATCGTAATATAACCACTTCTTCCATTCACTGGATGGTCATCTACGAGGAAAATTCTTCGTCAGTAAGGCACAATTAACTCACCGAGCCACTCTTTGCTTAGTTCAAGGTCCCCAAGTTTCACGTCAAGAGGGATTGCACAGCTGGAGACACGTTGGCGTGCTTCTGATGAAGTTCTGCGTGCTTCTGATGATTACTTCTAGGACTAACTATACGCTGCATTTTCTGTGGGTCCTGTTGTTTTGCGTCATTAGAAACGGCAAGAACTTTTTTGTATATATTGTATATTAATCTGAAATAAAGTTTGTGATAAAGAAAATTTTGAAAAGTTATTTGAAATTGAATTATACTAAATTCTTAAAGCATTAGTTATTCAATCCGAAAGTGCTAATAAAATGACTTGTATTTAATTTATATTTCACTTTAAGTAAAATATTTAATCGAGGAAAATGATAAATATATAAAATATTGTAATGATGCATTTTTACAACAATAAGAAAAAGCTTATTAGTAATAAAATTATCAGAAAAATGGAAGTTCAGTTGTAAAATTAAGACATTAAAGTTACTACACACATGTCCATAAATTAAGAATAATTCCCTTTTGTTTCAGAAACAAAATATATGTGATTTAATCATGAAGTCCATGAATTTAACATATGAGTAACAACAAAAGAGATGGTGTATGCGTGACATCAGGCAAATTAACCATGATTTTATTGGTTCTTGAAGTGCTTGCACCACATACAGCACGCACAACAACGGAATAGTAGGTTGTAGGCATGACGATCAATATCTACTCAGGAAGGGGCTCGAGAAGCACAACCACTTCTCTAGGCAGCGAGAGTAAGCCGAAAGACTGAGACGCTGTAAGACGTTCCGTTTGATAGCAGCAAGACGACTGCTCCTTTCCCCCATAACTTTAAACTTCATTATCATTAAGACGATTAATTGTAAGCGTCTCAAACTTGTACGTTGAATTTGTAAATATGTGTTAATGAAACATTAGGCTATATAAGAATTGTTAATTAATTAAATTACGCCTTGGCCACTCCCCATCCCACTCACCCACACAGACATATATATATATATATATATATATATATATATATATATATATATATATATATATATATATATATATATATATATATATATATATATATATATATATATATATATATATATATATATAATATCAGCATAATTTAATATTTTACAATTTAACTAATTCTTTTCAATATTTATAAACAATCAAACTGAAATATTTCAAATATGAAAAATCTTGAAGAATATTATGAGCAACAGTTTTCATCTAATTCTTTTAAAATTTGAATTAATCAGATTTAATCACATTATTTCAAAAATTACCCTTTAACTGTGTCATTAAAATTATGGTTTTTCAAATTCAATATTATTTTACTCTTCATTGTAACAATGAGTCGTAATTTTCGTTCATTCGTTTGCAAAAGTATATTTATGTTAAGAAAATTTTAAAAAAAGTGTTTCTTAACATCTTTTAGAATTTCAAATGTTTTGTTAAATGTTTTAATAAAATTGCATCAATAAATTTTACAAATATTTTTTTACTTGTCATACATGAAGTTTCAGATCCATAAAATTAAATTAAGAAGACTTAAAATACAGAAAAATGTGTTCATAAAAGACTCCTTTTCAATCGCAAAAGTAAATAGCATTCAATAAATGAAACTAACAGTTGTTACATTAATTTTGGTTATTTTATTGTAACTCTTATAAATATCTGCTTTTCTAAATCTGCATAATTCATGTTTTCTACATCAAAATATAAAGGGCAGATTCATTTGAGCTCTATGAGTGAGCGAGAGAATGAGAGAGAGTTATTAAAAAGTTACTTTTTTAAGTAGCAAATTCATAAATGCATATAACTAAAGTCTCTTACGTGAAAGTCTCTTAATGATTGCGCTTAAAAGGTACCTTTTATACCAATTTATTTATTTTTTTTTACCTTAGAACCACTTTATACGAATTTATTACTGAATTTTAATTAAATTGAATAGTGTTTCAGACAATAAAAATATTTATTATTTTTTGGATAATTTTACAATATTAGATTAATTTTTATTTACTCATTTGCGGATATGTTTCCTACACGATATTTATAGGTATTCATATATAGTTTATATATTTATATTTAACGATATAAATATGATTTTAAATCTGCGTAGCGTCTTTTGATTGCTCTTAATGTCTGAGAAGAAGTCAACTTGCCTCGACAGAAGTGAAGATAATGAAATGAGCAGAGCTTTAATTATGTTGGTACTATCGTATCGTCAACTCAGTATTAGTTCTAAGAAAAATGCAACAACTGGTGTAAAACTAAAAGTAAATGAATTCCAGAAGGAGCCATTTAATGAAGCATTCTAAATATGTGGATCCTCCCTCAATACTTTATTGGAACTCCTTGCTCTTTCGTATGATTTATGCGTAAAATCCTGCTAAGAAAGATTTTTTTCAAAACTAACTCTCCAACACCTTTGAGAAAATAATACTCCACAAGGAAAGATGTCCAGCATAAAAAACTCAGAAAATGATGCCGGTCAGCAACAATTTAACTTTCTGTTCGATTCTCGCTTCAATCAAGAACTCACTAGTTCTCGTCAGATAAAACAGAAGTAAATACCTTTTCCAGATGATGATGATGCATCTATCTATTAAAAAAATTAAAATCTATCGTTATGCTCCGAAGCGTCATTAGGCATCATAATCGATACCACATACTCCAAGTTATGTGGATTTTTAGGATTTATAACTCTCTAAGAATTTCTGAAAATATGATTAATGCTCTTGAATTAGATTCCAAGAGCCATATTTAGGATGTCCTGTCTAATTGTGGTGCAAATCTTCATCAAATTTTCAATGAATTCTAGAGTCTACTTCTAACATAATTTTCTACTGTTATGATAAATGCATTTAAAATTATATGAGTTGACAACTTGTTCGTATCCTTTATATGGCAATTGTTGCGTTAGGTAATTTCAGCGTATAGAAGCAATCTGAAATTGCATTCTTAAATATAACATTCGCAAATTGTAAGATTTATCTGGCATATGTATCTCATTTCATTATTGTACTTACAGGTAACATAAGATGTTAATTTCTCATTATTTTTGTTATTCTATTTAGTGTATTCGATCCCCTCTTTGCGTCATTCTAAGTGGAAAATAATACACTTGTACTATTGTAACTTTTAGAAATAAAATATGAACGGATGCTGCGATATATAGGTATTCATTAACGCAAAAAATGTTTCAGAAGATATTCAGCATAAGTAATTATATATATTATGCATTATTGAACACATATGTAGGACTAATATATTCATACATGTTTGTGAAAGCAACAATAATGCAAATGTATTATTTTGCACTTAGTGTGTCTCAAAGATATAAAGAAATTTACAAAATAATATAACAAAAATAAGGAAAAATCTCCAAGTGCATACTTTTAAATATATTTGTGTATGTATGCAAATATGAGTTTGAGTACTTTACAGAAACAAATACATATTAAAACATTAAACAAGTTATTTAATAAACATTCCATTTTAAATATTTGTGCAAAAATGTTTTCCTTACATGCTGTTTTATTTAACGCATTGAAATTTATAAATAAAATTAAAATCTTAATTATATGTTTATACCTTTATAAAATGCTTTTCTTTAGTAATTGCCTTTCATTTATTTAATTTTCAAAAAGCAAAAAAATATTAAAAAATAAAAAAAATTATGTTGGAAATTAAATTTAGAAAAATGTAATACCCTCACATAGACTTCAACAAATATATACATTTTGTATGCAGTAAAACTACATTAAACATATCATACGAATGAAGTTAATGAGTACTTCAAAAGAAAGTGGTCAAATTAACGTGTAATATATGCTCATAAACTTTGAGAAGTATCCTTTTAAAATGGTTCCAATTATTCAAATAACATCACCATTGTTAAGTACTTGAAATTTTATAGGTTATAATTGATGAAAATCGTCGTGAGAAATGAAGGAGGTATGAAAGGCATTTCTAAAAAAATATTCAAATTCCTTTCAGTAATTATTTATCTGATGAATTCATACCGAGCTCCAGTCATTTTTGGGTTGATACTTTTCCGCTTGTTGAATGGGTGATAATAAATGACGCTCTGGAAAGGTGGGAATTATTTTGTTGTGTCAGGACTTCTCCTTATTTATAAGCCGCTACTTGACAAATTGAGCGAAGCTTCTTATTCTCAAGCTAATGTTTTATTTAAAAGTTGTGATTATTATCGGAGCATCTTTAGTTCCAAGGGAAATAAGATTTCGGAACAAATGTGATGAACGATTAGGAGATTGCTTCGTCAAATTTTGGAATATTTTACCCTTGTTTATTCTCTAGGATAAGAAGATTAGAGTGTTTTCGATTTCCTTTCCTGCTTATAATAAGGAAGTGGACACTTTTCTATTAGAATTCCAATTCTTCCAAAATGTTTCCCTAAGACAGTCTCAAAGGAGTTTTTACTTTACAGAATTTCAAAAGAGATTAGCATATAATTGAGTGATTATTGGAAAATTTTCAATAATTTACTATAAAGTTACATTAATTTTCTGGGTTTAACTCTGCGGGAAACATGTGTATGTAACTTTAATTATATACAAAATATTACTTGCTTAATGCTTAATGAACATATTTATATTGTATCCCTTGGTGTAGAATGTTCTTAAAATACTGTTGACAATTGATGGGGGCATTCCTTAGCTATAAGGTCGAAGTTTATTGTTTTATAAGATATAATGAACACTTGGAGAAAAAATGTAAACATATTGTATTATCAAGCTTGTCAAATGGTTGTAAATAACAATAATTGCTCGTCCAATAAATGCAGATTTTTTTCTGGGCTTTATTCATTAGTATCTAATCCCACCTGACCTATTGGTATTATTATATTATTTTCTATCCATTGGATTTGGATTCAACTTCTATAAAATGAAAATGTTTTGTACTCCACGTTTCTTTTTGGAGATGACTGTTAATTTAATAGGGATTTAAAATTGATTCCAAAATACTACCAACATGCTCATATGAATTGTTTAGTGAGTCTTAGGAAAAGAATCCACGAATTATTAGCACTCACCCAAATTGAAAGCATGGTAGAAAAAATCAGCGTTGGTTGATGTTGCCCTTTTTGAAGTCACGTGCACATGTGTTTCAAAGGTTTGCACTTGACAAAAATCAAATATCATTGCAGAAACATATATTAAAGCAATAAAAGCTTAACTCTTAACACTGATTTAAACGAAATTTGATCTAAGTGATATTTTTGAGATCGGTTACTAAGTTTATTTAAAAATTTTAAAGCATTTTCTAAATATTTATTGCTACAAATGTAAAAATCGTTTTGCAAATTTAAATACGCAAAGAAATTCAAATGTAAAATTCATAAAGTAACATTAAGTAAAGTCTAAAATAGTTTTCTGTACAATTCAATTGCCAAAAGAAATCAAGTTGTAAGAGAAAATTTACTCTTACCTTATTCGTCCCAGGATTCGTTCAGGAACATTCCATCTATACACATGATCAAAGTAAAATTCTCCAATATCTGTATCTATATATTTATTATTAAAAAACATTACAGGAGGACACATATATTTTCAAGATTTAATTTCGGCGTGCACGCATCAACATTCCTTACGGATGAAGACATAGTATCATCTTGTTTACATTTTTTCACGTGGGAGTATGGGATCTCAACCTGATGTCATCAATACTCAATTGGCAAAGAGGGTTACATTATTTTTTGATGATAGCCAAGATTTCCAACATCCTCCCACATTTGAGTTTACATCT
Organism: Latrodectus hesperus; assembly: GCA_037975125.1. Classification (NCBI taxonomy): domain Eukaryota; kingdom Metazoa; phylum Arthropoda; class Arachnida; order Araneae; family Theridiidae; genus Latrodectus; species Latrodectus hesperus. The sequence goes on along the minus strand of CM075859.1, from coordinate 96,184,159 downwards.
CAGAAAACTCAAACAGAATATTCAAATTAAAATCTAAAAAAATTCTCAACAACACAATACAAATTAATAAGTTTCAAAAATAAATCAATACACTTCAAATTATATATAAAAAAAATCAAAATATGAACAAGTTTTAATTATCAATAAAATTAATTAAAAATACAAAACCTTTTTTTAACATTAAATCTTAAAGTTCTGAAATAAAGTTCTTAAGATATTAAATAAAGTCCAAAGATAAAAAGTCCGATTCTACAACACAAGTCTTTTTACCTGTTTTAACCTCCTACCATATCGAGAGGTTCGTTCATCTGGCTTGCCGAGAGGATTCTTTTTACTTCCATTAGTATTAGAGAAGGTAAGCTTTTTCGCATGTATTTTATTTTCTTGGAACACTTCTTTTTCATTCTCACGAACTTCGAGAAAATATAGTCTCAACTCTCCCTTTCAAGTATTCCATTTTCAGTCTTCAAATTGACAGGCCGAATATTCCCCTCTGGTGATGTAAAGACTTTGATCACTTTCCTAAGAGCCATTCCAGCCTCTTCATATTGTCACTGGATATCGAAACAACATCTCCTATCTAATGAGTGATGAGCTTCGTACTTTTCTTTCAAACTGCCTCAGTTCTCCCAAGTATTCAGAACGTAATTGTTTTCGAAGATTCTGCCATAGTCTCTTTCGTTAGACAAACTTTTTATTTAAAGATTTACTATCCAAGAGGTCTAAGTCAGATGTACCAGTTTCTTTGACCTCCTATAAAGACATATTGTGAGTAAGAGGTTCTAGGTCATTTGGATCCTCACTCACATGTGTGAGAGGTTGTCCATTTACAAGACCTTCATAATCGCATAAAACAGTGCTTAATCCTTTAAATATGAGAGATGTTTGTCCCAAACCTTTCCGATATATTCTCTTAATTACTTCAATCAAATGTTCTCAGAAGTCACCCCACCATGATGCAGATGGCGGAATGTACTTCCAATTAATTTTGTTGATTGCGCTGTATTTCTACTGCATCCCAGTTAATTCTTTTGATAAGATTATTCGCTTCAATAAAGTTAGTCCCATTATCTGAGTAGACAATAGCTGGTCTACTCGTCATTCTATAAATCTCCGGAATGACTGCAAAAATTGTTCTGCTGACAGAAGTAGTCAATTCTAAATGAATTGCTCTAAATACAGCACAAGCATAAATTACAATCCACTATTTCTGGTTTCCTTTGAAGAAGAGTGGTCTAGCAAAGTAAATTCCAATTATTTCAAACACCGAAGCCGCTCTGAGACGATCTATTGGTAATGGAGTTGTTGGAGTTTCTACAGGGAGTAAATCAAATTTTCTGCAAGTAAGGCAATTTCTAATAACCTTGCGTATGGTTTTTCTATATTTCAATATCCAGAATTCTTCTCTCAGATAGATCATTACTATCTGAATACCTGCATGACCAAGAAAATAGTTTTTCCATTGATATAGTTTTTCAAAAATTGGATACTCACAAGGTAATACAACAGGAAATTTTAAATTATCTAAATCTTCTTTCAATGTGAGTTTTGTCATAGTTCAGAAAAGATTATTTTCATCTACAAAAATTTGAAACTTCTGAAGTCTTTTATCTTGTAGTTCTTTGAAATACTCTCGCTGCGTTAACTTTAATAATAAAATCTCAGATCTATTTCTTTCTTCTACAGTTATGTTTCCAAATTTCCTAAAATCCTTTTTCACACTACAATTATCAAAAAATCTGTAAATCCATGATACAACCAAGAGAATTTTAAAATAATAGGAGAAAAGTTGTAAATGTTTTCTTCATTTTCTGTAATAGAAACACTAACAACTGTTTTTCATCTTTTAGCATTAATAATCCCTTCGTCGGGAAAAATATCGGATTTAGGGTATTCTTCAGTAGGATTTCTTATCCAAGCAGGTTCTAGCCACCAATTATACTTGGCTAAGTTTTCAACGCTTCATCCTCGAAATGGTAAATCAGTTGGTTTTAGTTGCCCAGAAATGTGATGCCAATCCTCTGGATCACTCAAAAGACGAATTTCCTTGACACGATTGAAAAACAAAAGTAGCAAAGTTTTCATTCTTTTTAATCCAGTATAAAGCATTACTCGAATCAAACCAATATTGGGTAGTCACTTTCTATATTCCTTAGCTCTCTTTCACAGATTGATGAAGTCTTGCTCCTATATTGCATGCTAGAAGCTCTAGCCTAGATACTGATATAGATTTAATGGGAGCAATTCTTGACCTATCTTGTACCAGTTGACAATCTGTAAAATTTTTCCCTTCACTCCTTAAAAATATACATGCAGCATACGTCTTTTCTGATGCATCGCAAAAGAAGTGCAATGTTCTATTTCTATTTCCTTCATTTATGTCCAAACATCTTGGGATTGAAGTGTCATTTAAAGTTTTCAGCTGATTTTTCCACTTAACAAATTTTATTATTATCCAAGGTGGCAAATCGGAATCCCAAGATAATTTCATTTTCCAGCATTCCTGTAACATCAGTTTTGGTATTAAAGTTATGGGACAAGGAAAACTTTAAATATGACCTCACATGCTCATGGATCCAATCTGCAAAAATGCCATTTCAATATCAGCCCAATTCAGCCAATCAATATCATTCCATATATTCCTATTCTAAATCTATTTATCACAGAAAGTATTAATTCCACCAAATTGGGACCTTTTTCTAAGCAATCATTGATTGAAAGTGCATTTTTATCTCTAGCAGAGCCATCAAATACTGGCCTAACTTTCTTTGTTGCGTTGTCTTTGAAAACAGGTCTATGGGGCAAATAGTGTTCAGGATCCGAGCAACCCACTTCTTCTATAATACCCTGTTCCAACCAGTCCTTTAAAATGCTTTCGTATTCTGCAATTTTGTCTAACTTCTTCAAAGACTTGACACAATTTACAAGTCGTTTCTCAGAAGTGTCCTTACAATTTGTCAAATGGGGATGTTCTTCTAACCAGGGTAATCGAACTTTGTACCTTCCATCTGAGTCCCTAGTGACAGTTTGGAAGAAAAGCTTTTTTGCCAATTGTCCCTAATTCTCCTCTGGTTTTTCTTTCAGTTGGATCTCTTACACCAAGTTCATCTAACTTCCATAAATACCAGATATTAGCATCAGTAACATGACAAGATAAAACAGAACTTTTACTGGCTTTATATTCTATTTCACTAATCTTTTCCATCAAAATCCAACCTAACCTGGTTTCTACACAAACCAGTTCTGATCTAGGTTCTTTTATCCCCCCACTGAGCAGCTTGCCAGCGATATTAGCTCAAATTAACCAATGAATCTCTAATTGAGAATAGTGATATAATATTTGTTCATCAAACATATGCATAGTATCAGTTAAAATATTTTATGAGAGTTAAGTTCTTATATATATAAAGGGACCATATTACTCTAGAAATATTAGAACAAATTATTTCTTGATCCAGTACCTCAAAATTACATTGGTAGCTATTATCAACATTACTTAAGTGAGCCAAAATGTTTTATGTTTTTCAGTTTTTTCAATTCCTCCAAATAAACAATGTAAAATAGATTCTTCATTAATAACATCATATTTCATAAATTTTGCAGCATATTTCGAAAAATAAGATCGCTGCGAACCTGTATCAATAAGAACCTGAATAAATTAATTTTTATTATTGCCGCGCATTCGAACTATTAAAGTTTGTAAATAAATTTGTAACATACGTGTAGCATTAGTTCAAGAACTTTCCACAACAATTTTTTATACTGCCGCCTTCTCATTATTTTTATTTTCATTAAATTCTTTATTCATTTTCAACATTACTATTAAATGTTGTCCATGAGATTTCGCGCAACTAATTTTATTTTTACAATTACATGCAATATGTCTGGCTTTAAATGTTAAACAACGAAAGCAAATGCGGTTTTTTTAAAAAAAATTTCTTTCTTTTTTTCATACGGCAAACTCATAGCATGTCTACAATCCTGATTCAAATGAGATTTACTACAAAACGCACACTCACTGACCTCCGAGTCGACCCCCAAGTGTTTCCACTGGCGCTGTTCAATACATCAGCGGCAGAAGCTCTACTCCTCATGGAATGAGGGAACGATTTTTTGTTAGCATTTTCGACACTAATAGGGGAGCGCGCAATTCTCAGTTTCTGTTCGGACTCAATTTCTCTTTTAAGGAAACTTAAGAAGTGGGTTAATCTGTCGTTACTAGTCATCTCGGTGGTGACTCATTCACTATGAGTGCGTTCATATATTTTTAATAAATCTCTAGGCAAGCAAGACTCAATAAGAGGATATAATAAAATAGCGGAATAACAATCCTGAGGAGCACCTAAGAATCTAAGTGATCTCAATCGCCCTTCTAGAGTGTCATACCGTCTAACAAGTGAATATTTTTGACCCTGAGGATTCGAATTATTTATTACTAGAGCAAGTGGCTCTCTTATATAGACTTCAATTAACAAATCTTCTCTTCTAAAACACTGCTTCTAACATTTTACGACTTCTTCATAATTCTTTCCCGAAGGGGGAAAGGATTCTATTGTTTGGCAGAAGAATTTTTCACTGTAGATTGAATTAAAATATTGTAATTTATCATCATCCTCAATATCTAAATCATCGTGTATCTTTTGGAACTGACCCTACCATTGGATCCAATCTTTTATATTACCTTTAAACTGTTTAAATTCTAATTCTGGCAATATAAATTTCCGGAGTTAATTAACTTTTTCAAAAGAATTGTTTAATGCCAGATTTTCTGTTTCAAAATCGTCTCTTTAGTTTCGTAGTAGTTTCTAAGAGCCTATCTTCGTAAGCAGTTATTGCTTCATATTTAGTATTAAAAATATCTTGCGTGCAGCTTTTATCATCTTACAAAATCATTTAAATCCTTTTATCTAATTCTTTTAAATTATCAAACTTCTGTTCTAAAAAAACATTTTGTGTTTCTATTATATCTATGTCCTCCTCCTTATTTTCTAATATTTTCAAAGCTTTATTTAATGCTTCAAAGAAATTGGTTCTCATCGGTGTTCTTAATTTACGAATGCTGTGAACATCCTTATCTAATTCTAAACTCTCATCCAGTTCTTAAATAATTCAAGTAATAATAATGGAATCCCGGCAGGGATGCCAAGTTTCGGTAACAATACAATTACCAAAAGAAATCATCAAGAGAAAGTTTACTCTTACCTTATTCGTCTCGGGATTGGTTCAGGAATATTCCCTCTATACACATGATCAAAGAAAAATTCTCCAGTATCTATATTTATCTATTTAGTATTAAAAACATTAGAGGAAGACAGATATATTTAAGATAAATTTTTTATATACAAGACTTAGTTTCGGTGAGCATGCATCTACATGAAATAGTAGCATTCTGTTTACATTTTTAGCGGGGGAGTATGGGATCTCAACCTGACGTCATCAATTCTAAATTGGATAAGAGATTTATATTATTTTTTGAGGATCACTAAAAAATTTTTAACAATTTATGATTTTCATTACATATTTTTTAATTAAAGAAAGAATGCAATTATAGGTAACCTTAAAAAATTTTTAAAAAGTGAAGAAGCTAAAAAAAAATCTAAATTCATTGCCAGAATGTGTAGATAATTTAACTATGACGCCGAGATGTAGCAGATGTTCGTTCCTAAAATTGCGATCACCTGTTCAATTATTTGGTAGGATCCAATGGTTTCGAAGGGAGTCATGAGACGTACCGCATTCATGATGACTGTTCTATCTTCCAAGTGGAGTTACTCTGCATTAATATTGCTGTTAAAGATGCCATAAACAAGCCTTTTAAAAGATTTTTAATTGCAGTGACTAAGTGTGACCCCTACTCACTCTGCAAGATGTAACAAGCTGTGAAGAACTCATTGTTGAAGTCCAGTCTTCGAATCACATGTGCAATATTAAAAACATTTCCATCTGTTTCTCACATATTAAGGGTCACAATGGTGTAAATAGAAATGAAAGAACAGATTTCCCGGCCAAAACCTTCCTTTCACTTACAAATAGACTCGATACCAGTCTACCAAGTCTTTTTCCGAATTCATTACCCAAAAGAACACATCACAGAATGGAACTCAGGTTTTGTTTCCTCTCCAATCTTTTTTACTTCAATTACCTGCAGAATGAAGAGCCACTGGTTCTATACTGACTTTAAAATGACTCAGTTTTTAACCGGACATGGGGAATTCATCCGCTACCTTCATCGCTTCTATATTAAAAACAGCGACGTGTGTATCTGCAACTCCGGGGTATTGACAAACTTTCTCACATTCTTCTTGAATGCCCTTTTGTTTCACAAGAAAGGAACAAGCTTCGTAAGGACTTGAATAACACATGGCCCCCGATTTGGGCAGACCTAGTGAAGAAAGAAACTTTTTTATTTTTAAAAAATATATCCATTCCGTAATTTATAACTCCTTTTGTGCTTTTATATCTATTTTTTCTCTCTGCTTTCTTTTATTTTTTTTGCCTCATAATTCATCTTTAATTTTTTATGTGGTACATTTGTTGTACCTTCAGACCCTGTGTGGTATTCCTTGGTGCATAGGGAGATACTTTTATTTTCTAAAATAAAAAAACTCTTTGCAATGTATATATTTTCTCTGTATATATATATATATATATATATATATATATATATATGTATATATATATATATATATATATATATATATATATATATATATATATATATATATATATATATATTATATATATATATATATATATATATATATATAATTATATATATATATATATATATTGTATGTGTGTATGTATACATATATATAGTTACTGAATAAATGTAGCAAATTAAGCTTATCAGAAATAACCATTTCTAAACAAACTTTTTTGTAATACTTTACAAAAGCTATTAATTTTGATTTATAATAGACTAAACTTAGAGACATCCATGAATGACAATGGTTAAATACACAATGTTATTGAAATTAAATAGCAAATGTAACTGATTTTGTACACTCAACTAAAATAGCTTTGTTTTCCTTTGAATAATTTCAAATAAAATAATCTTTATAACAGAACATAATAGAATAGAATAAAAAGTGTAAATCAAAAAAAATCATCTACACTAGCAGAGGAATTGATTATAGTAAAAATAAGATTTTAATATTACGAATTCTTATATCGAATCACAAAAAAAGTTTCAATCATTGTTTAGAGCATTAAGCTTAAATGATTTTTGCTTTGGAAATTACTTAGGATTTTTTTCCCCGTAAATAATTATTTGAGTTAAATATGACCAAAATGTATCTATTGAATAACAATAATATGCTAGTGATTAGGCGAATAATACTAGTGATTAGGCGATGGTGATTAGGCGATACTAGTGAATATGCTAGTGATTAGGCGAATAAAATTTAAAAATATGATTATTGATAAATTTCTTTTTGCTTATATTGTTGATCGCCATGTTTTAAAAAGCGTATTAATTTGTAGAAGTTTTTTTAAAACATGGCGCGATCAACATATAATTTATACATGATATATATTTGATTTCATTATATAAAGTTATATATGTCTTTCCTAGATTTGAATTATAAATTCTATGTTTTGGAAAAAAATTATACATACAAAATACTTTTATTAACAAAAATTGCAAATGATTTCAGCTATGAAAAAATAAAGAAACCCCGACTGTCTTCATCATTATCAACAGTCAAACTTTTTATTGTAATCAACCGAGAGATATTTTTATTATGAAATAAATTTATCATAAATAAATTTCTTGAAGTTATTCTCTCCCTTGCTCTCTAATTACATAGTTCAATATATAATTTGTGAACAAGTGAAAAACTATACAGTTGGTGAAGAAAAGAGGAAATATACAATTGGTAAAGAAATGAGAAATAAATTGCGTCTTTGTACGAACATTTTCTTAGATTAAGTTTCTGCCAAACGTAATCGACTTCAAGAACCTTGATTTATAATTTAAGCAAAAGTACTTAGTTTCCTTAGAAACAAATGAAGTTTTTCTGACATTAATGTTTTTGTCTATCGTTAGAATCCTAATGAAGGGATCAGTTCGTTTCACTCTTTCGTATACGTAGAGAAAACTTATACTCAATGCTTCTCTTTTGGAGTCTCGAGCCTTTACTGAACAGAAAGGCTCTTCTTAGAGTGAGAGAACATTCTTTTTATACTAGGAAGTGTCAAAAATGTCCACCTGAAAAGAAAATTGTTGATACTGAAAGTTATTTTGATCAGAAATTTAATTTTATGTACAGCTATTATGTTTATATTGGGTTATTTTAAAAAACAGCATTGTTGTTGCCTAATCATAACATTCTAAATTAAGATTATTTCAACATTCGTAAAATTTAATGTGACAAAATAAAATTTGGGGAATCAAACCACTTTTCAAAACGTTTTAATAAACTTTTCTGTAATCTCTTAAAGAAGGAATTTATCTCTTACATCTGTATTAAAACTTAATACTGTTTATAACACCTTATTTGTTTGTAATTCCTATGATTTATAATTAAATATTTAAATATAGAGAAATACACTGATTCGTTAATTAAAATTATTGTTTAATGTATGAAGTTTAGCAATATCACAGATATATTAGTACACAAAATATAAATATAGATTTTTATTGAAATACTTTTAATCAATCATTATTATTCTTGAAATGTTTTACAAAAAGGAAATTGATTGGTTTCCTGATATTTTTATCTATTAAAGAAATTCATTTCCATGATCCAGATAGCTCCCAGCTTTATTGACGAAACTGTTGGGAAGTAAATGTATTCGCGCTAAGTGGTTAATGAGGGTAGGTTTTTTGATTTGCTCAGGGGAGGGAATGGGCATTTGCATTTAAAATCGTTTGAATTGTTTTTGGTATTCCCGAAAATATTAACAGAATACTATTCTTTATATATTGAAAAGAATATGCTTCCGTAGATTTAGTACAATAAAGTATACGTGGTAGACAATGTACATGTTGTAGACAGTGTATTAGTTGTAGTTGTAAACTGCCAATGAAGTACACATTGTCTTTGGAATTTCAAATCATTTGTGAGAGAGCTTTTTAGAACAGCGTATTTCAGAGTCCAAATGCATGATTTAAACAATGCTTGTGATCTCATTTAAAATAGGCTGGAAAACTTTTGATTTATGAAGCATTTATTTATTTATTTAATTTGTTTTTTTTTTTTGTATCTTATGCTATTCTTTAAAAATAGTAGTTTTCGAAATTATTTCTTCCAAATGTTAATTACATAATCCAAATATTAAATTATTTATTTGTTAAAGAAATTATATTCATATAACAGAAATTTTATTCTTATTAAAATGTGTGTTTCTTACATACATTATTTTCAGATAAATTGTATACTACTTTCTGTTTGTAGCTGAGTTAAATTCAGTTATTGTAACGCTATTTTATTTTAGAAAAAATTCTTGCACATAAAAAAATTAAAAAAGATGTTAGTTATGATTGAGAATCTGTAGCTTGAGGCAACTTAAAAATAACAATACTTGCTTTGAATGAAGACTCAATCTCAAACCTAAATTTAAAATAAAAATTGAAAGAAAATTAAAATTAATTATTTTTAATATGAATAATATGCTAATTGAAAAAAATTATATTACGACATAAAAAATAAAATTCAAAGAAAACTGAAACATTTTAATATCATATTTCCTTCCTCATGAGGTTTATAGATTTTAAATAATTTGATAGAACATTAAATTTCCATACATTAATCATGAATCACAATTTAAGTGCTCAACAGAATAACATATTTACCAACATCGAACAGCGTGAATTTCGCATTTGCCTAACTCACAGATTAAGTTTATAATAACGAGCGTAGGTTTTCGACGTTACACCTTCTACATTAATTCCTGTCATATGTAAATAAGTTGCACAGAGTTTCCATTTGCATTACTAGGCAGATAATATTCTTCTTCTAATGAATGTAGCATGACTTAAAAAGTTAAAGCGTCATCGCGAATAATTCATTCAAATATTTCTTAAACCCATGTCTGTTAAGTTAGGACATTTATATACATACATACATATATACATACATATATATATATATATATATATATATATATATATATATATATATATATATATATATATATATAATAAATAAATATATATATATATATATATATATATATATATATATATATATATATATATATATATATATATATATATATATATATATATATATATATATATATATATATATATATATATATATATATATATATATATATATATATATATTACTCCATGTTCGAGTATGAAAGTCTCAAAACCTTTACTCGTGCATATTAATGAGAAAATCTGTTAACTTACAACTACTGTAACTACATTAATTAAAGCAATGCTTGATAAATTTGTTTTATGAAACCAATTAATTTATATATTTAGTGTATATATTTTTAAAATTTTTTAGTATTTTTAAAATACATTTTGTATTTGATATAAACTCTTATTTCCTTTAGATTTTATAATAAGGAGAATATCGTTTATTTAAGATAATTCGATGTAATTAGTATTTTAAAAATTGATTAATAAATAATTTTTTACCTAAGAAATGTGTTAGAATTACTGACATTATTTTTAAAGAACAACAACATGGGCATTGCTTTTTTAACTGATAATATATAAAAATGCTTCTAAGCCGTAGTAAACTGTAGTTATAGATCTTTAGTTCTATGAAAGGTAAATGAAGATATCTTTGGAATACCGAACGTTTGAAAATGGTTTGTCAGATTATGTTTGCTTTTACATTATTTTTCAGTAAATTAATTCTTTTTTATTATATTCTTTCTTCGCGCGACTCTTTCTTTGCAGTCATATCACACACTAAATGACGCGTTTCCCAGAGACGCTGTTACCATGTTTAAGTTTAACAAAGGACTGTATGCGCCATTTAAAAGAGTTAAAAAGCGAAATTTACAATCAAAGTGAACGAAGAAGTTCTATACAAATTTCTTGAGAAAAATATAAAATTTGAAAGGAATATAATTAGAAGAAAACAAAAGACCTTCTTTGCTGTTTTCCTAAACAGTGTCACCCTTAAAATTAAATTCTTTATTCTTACGAATGGAATACAACATGGTATGGTGATATTTTATACAGCTTTTTTTAGGCAGGATTAAAATACACTACTGGCCATTAAAATTGCTACACCAAGAAGGAATGCAAATAACAGAACGATATTTATTGGACACATACATTATAGTGGAAAGAACAAGTGATTAGATTTACAGGAAATTAGGATCTATAGATCTTGAGAAATCAGTACCAAAAGCAGACACCTCTTGCTGCAATAACAGCATTTATTCGCCTAGGCATGGAGTCAAACAGAGATTGTATGGCATGTACGGGGCTCTCAGTCCACGCAACTTCAACTCTATGCCACAGTTCATCGACAGTAGTGGATGGTGAGTGATGGCGTGCTAATCGCTCGGCAACCATTGACCACACGTTCTCAATGGGTGACAGATCAGGAGAACGTGCTGGCCAGGGTAACAGTCGAACCTGTTCTGTATCAAGAAAGTTCAGAACAGTACGGGCAACATGCGGTCGTGCATTATCCTGTTGAAACAAAGCATTAGGGAGGCCTCGAAGATAGGGCAGAACCTCGGGTCTTAACACATAGAAAATGTAACGGTTGCTGTTCAAAGTGCCGGTAATGCGAACAAGAGGTGATCGAGACGTGTATCCAATGGCACCCTATACCATCACTCCAGCAGATGGGCCAGTATGGCGATGTCCAATGCAAGCTTGCAATGCGCGTTCACCACAATGCCTCCACACATGGATGCGGCCATCATGGTCCTGTATACAGAACCGAGATTCATCTGTAAAGATGACGTGATGCCATTCACGCGTCCAGGTTCGTCGCTGATCACACCATTGAAGGCGCTCCTCTCTGTGACGCAGCGTCAGTGGTAGCCGAAGTCTTGGTCGCCATGCAGACAATCCATGCTGCTGCAAACGTCGTCGAACTGTTCGAGCACAAATTTGTTGCCTTCAATGACTCCATTTCTCAACTCAGGATTCGTGAAGTGGCTGTACGATCCCTTGTGACCATGTGGATAAGATGTCTGTCTTCTCTGCTGTTAGTGATGAGGGGTCGCTGAGATCCTGCATGACGTTCCGTCTGATTGTCCTGAACCCATCGATTCCATATTCTGCTAACAGTCATGGGGTATCGACCGACGCGAGCAGCAATATTGCGGTACGATAAGCCGCAATCCCGGTAGGCTATAATCCTTCCTCGATCAAAGTCAGACACGTGCTGATAGGCATTTTTTCTTCTTACACGAGGCATTACAACAACTTTCTTTGTCGAAAACAACGTTGAAATGGAAATTGATTATGAGAAAACTGCTGTCAAATCTCTGGTTTTATACACATTGTAGATTTCGCTACTGTCGCCTGCTTTGGATGAATGCGCTGAAAATCTAATCATTTGCATATCACAGCAAGTTCTACCTGTCATGCAAATTTCACGTGTGTGGCGTGCCGCTTTCCTGGTGTAGCAATTTTAATAGCCAGTAGTGTATATCAAGAAAACTTTCACAATATTACCTATTTATAAAAACTTAACAGTATATCCAATATAAATCATCAAAATACAAGGGACGACATTTTAAACAATAAATATCTTCACTAATTGAAGAGAGTTAATGGTTGAAGTTACAATACGAGGTGAAAATAAAACCAAAAGCTTTAAAGAAATGGGTTTTTTATCGTTATAAATTCTCATCTCGGATTTAGATGAAAAAAGTACCTTTTAAATGCCTATTAAATATAAAATAAAAATATTTTATTTTGAATTTTGCACCATCGCAAATACATCAGATTCATTTTGCACAATTGAGAAAATGAAAACATACAGCACTTCCACACTGCCACAGATTTAAGCCAGTTTACTAGCAAATTTAGTAATATTTGGCCAAGAAATATATGTCATAAAATATCCCAAGCTTTAAAATCTAAAGTGACAATTTGCTTCTGTGAAATATTATCCGATTTCTGTAACCTCGTATCCAGGTTTAGATTCTGGTTCACATTTACCATAGAAAAGTTTTGTCATTAAGTTCATTCATTTGATGTGAAGTTTAATGCACTTTTGTATTCGTAAAGATCACTAAATTAAAACATGAAATATTTTTCTGTATTTCAAAAAAAAAAAAATAAATAAAAGAGAGAAAGAGAAATGAGCATTACATAAGCAAATATTTTAAACTCTAAATTGGTGAAATTACTCTATTTTCTCTAATATTCCTGGCTAAACATGTCTTATTACTAAACCTAATTACAATTTAAAGCTTGTATACTAAGACAGTAATGAATGGAGTTAACGTGCTGCATTATGCTCAGTAATTAATTTTACTACCATTTCAGTGAATGATCAAAAGTTTTTCTTTTTTTCTTAAAAAAAATGCCAAAATTTTGTTTCTATCACTTAATTGAGCACTTAATTGAAACTCCACCAATGACCTCTGTATATTTATTCACACAAAAATAACCTCTATCCATTTATGAAGCTGAATCATTTAAATAGGCTAGATCATGCAATACTGTTGAGTAGTAAAAATAGAGTTCCAGTTTTATTGATTTATTCAGAAATGTGTACCGAGAAGGAAGGCACTGGTGTTTATCAAAGCAAGCATGTGCCATTCATCCTTCTTTGGCTAGTAACAGAAAAAATATTTTAGATGTAGTCCGTTAAATCATCAGATCGTGTCTGAAAGTTTAGTATCGGTTGACCCACGCTAAAGTTCAATAGTGTCTTCCTTATATTGGTTATACGACGTTGAGATGGTCTATGTTTGATGCAAAAGTGAATATGTTGGATAGTCTTGTGTGGTTGTTAGCTGCCGATGGGACAATCGAAGATGTATTGGTGAGCATTCTTTATCACGGGAACATATGGAAATTCCACTTCTACCGAAATGTTTATAGTATGAAGCTAATGGATGGCGGTTGAAAATGAAATAATTAAGATATTGAATAATGATTAAATAATTTGAGAATACTTTAGGAAGAAGACTGGAAATCCATCGCGCTCTTGTTCTCTTGTGTCCCAATAATTGAAAGTAAGACAGCATGCTTATATCAGCAAATGTTTAAACATATAGTTATTCGGTGTAAATATTAATACAAATATGAAAAAGATAGTGGAAAAATGTGTAGTTTAATTATAATCTTGAACCAACAAGTGCAAGCAAAGGAGCATCTTATCACATTCTAATGTAATTGATAGCAATGACACTCCAAACTTCTCTTAATTAGAAACACCGATGCTTTTAATTGTACTTGCCTAATTTTTTCATTTTAAAAAAAATTAAAAATATCATTTTAATTTCTATTTTACATTATATATATATATATATATATATATATATATATATATATATATATATATATATATATATATATATATATATATATATATATATATATATATATATATATAATGATTGATTTTACAAAAAATTTAATTTAACATAAAAACTATAATGTTGTTTTCTTTAAAAACACTAAAGACCCAGACATTACCGAGAAATTTAAAAATATTATCAGTTGATATTGTGAATTTTATAAATAATCTTTAAAATGTTACTACATTATCTTAGAAAAAACAATATTAATTATTTCACACTTTGAGAATATGTATTATAATATGTTTTAATTAATAGCAGAATTATAAATGGCTTATTTCAAAAATATAGTAACAGCTTCTTATAAATTCTAAAACTTAATAAAATTTATAAATTCAAAATTAAATGACGTCTCAATAAAAAATAAAAAGATATAACTTGTTGATAAAGTTCTTATGTAAATCCACCATAATATAGCAATTTGAAGCTATAACTTTGATTTATTTTAAAAATAAGGAACAAAATTTAAAAATGAATCATTTTTAAAAACTTTTAATATTTTAATACACTATTTTTAAATTATTAGCATTATCGAAGTAAACATTTTTTAAATATTATTAAAATTTATCAATTATTACTTATTTTAATATTTTTTTAACCTGACATACATTTAAAAATATTAGGAAAGATATAATGAAAATAAAAAAAAATTCTTATAATACCGTGGAAACTTTCACTTGTAAGGTAAGTGAACAATTTTGCTGCACAAAATATTAGCATGGTTAGCACAGAGATGTAAAAACAAGCATCATTATTTGACGAACGCATTAATCGAGTCTTGTTTTCCATGGTTGATAAGCCTTTGTATTCGGAAGGCAGTCGGATTCGCCATTGATTGAGCGAGACATCAGAAGAGAGCTTGTGTATGCATAGGTTTTTCGAAGCCTCTACTGACTCTTCGACCAATATTATAAAAAAGTTGCAAAAGAGGATGACAATTGAGATAAGAATATGCGATGTAGTTTATTTGAATGCTTTTATTCCATATGAGTTTCATAAAATACCTAGACACATCATTCATTTTCAATATATATATATAAATATTAGAGAAAATATAGATTGGTAAAATATAAAATGAATAATTAGTACCCTTAACATTAACCAGCGCTTCATCAAACACTAAAAAAATGTAAGTCAAATTAGATAATTTGTCACAATTTCGCAGAAAAAATGTCACCTTTAAATGTATGAACTGTAAGAGGAATGTTATTCGCAAGCAAAGGTTCATGTTAAGGAAAATGTATGTTCATTTTTATAATGCTCTTTTTTGCATTACGGTTGAATTTAAATATGACTGGAAAAGTTTTAAGATAAAATTCAAAAGGCGTTATTCATCAGATCAAAACTGGAAGAAAATATGAGGAAAAATGGATTGACTCAAAAAGAGATTTGAATCAAGATTTTCTAAAGTCACAGATGTTAATATTTTTTATTTTACAAATAAAGATAAATTCAACCAAAATTTTCCATTTACAATGAACTTCAAACTGGATCAAATATTTTGGGTGAAAAATTCAGAATTACTTTTCACTACGTTCCTGGTGATAGGTGCTCGGAAAAAATTGAATGTTGATAAATACTGGTTTTTTTTTTCTAATTTAAAACTGAAATTCAATATATGGAATGGAATACTAACACCTATACTGCATGGCTATTGCCGGCTGTATCATTTGGTATTGTATACATTCTGAACACAAAAATAACTCATCAAATTTGGAAACATTAAGATGAAAAATTAATAATTTTCAACTGAAAAATAAAATCTTTATTGTTTTCATTTGAAAATTTTTTTTAAAATTGATTTAAAATCGGCTTAGTTTTGTACTTACAGTGTTTCTATGCAGTTGATTGATAGAAATCTTTCTGTTTACATTAAGTAATAGTTTTTATTCTATTTTTTTTTATCTCTTCCACATCAATGCATGCACATGAATACAGTGCAGCTGAAAGGGAATTCCAAACAAGTGCTGATATTGGGACATGCTATCGCTTCACATTTTCTGAACCGGAACAATTCTGTTTCTCTTAAGATGCATTGAATTGACTTAGAAGCAGTCTTTCAATATAAAGATCAGTGTTTTTATTTAAAAATGTTTTCTAATAAAAATAATAATTTTATTAATTGTGCTATTCCCATTAATCAATCTCATCAGGCATTGTGAATAAAAATTCAAAAATCATGATAAAAATTAGTTTTAAAAAGAAATCCTTTCCCAGTTGCGTACATTTATGCTTTGAAATTTATTTTTACTTTAATTTAAATAAAAATTTTATTTAAATAAATTATGTGTATCAAAATAAATTATATTACAAATATCCATTTTCTTTTTAATTATCTGGAGACAGTTTCACTTTAATGTATAATTATATGTACATGATATTGCTGAAAAAGTTTAAAATACATTATTTTTTCTTATTAATAAGACTCTTATGCATAGAAAATATTTTAATTTAATTTCTTCAAACGTTTACTTTTAAATTATATATATATATATATATATATATATATATATATATATATATATATATATATATATATATATATATATATATATATATATATATATATATATAATATCTTTCTTTCAAATTTAAACCTACTAATTTTTTAATATCTTTCAATAACACAGGCAGTCATTTTTTATCTGGAAGAATCGTACTAGATTGACAAAACAATATAAAAAGAAAAATACAATAGATTTATCGTACTCTCTCTATTAAACTGTAATTTAATATATAATTTAAATTAATTTTAAATTTAACTTATAGCTTAGTTAAAAAATATATATTTGGGCTCTCACAAATTGAAGGTTTTTCTTTTCTATCATATTATATTAAATTATCTATCATATTATATGAATATAATTTTTGAATACTTTTAAAAGTCTCGTGTGATATTCTGAGACAATAAGATATTATGATTCAATAAGATTGTTCCGTACTCATGAAGCGCTGTGACAGCAGCGCCATCTTTGTATGTGAGGAAAACAAAACAAAAAATTGGAGAGAGGAAGAGTCGCGTTACTGCTTTTGAGAAAAGCTGTTGTAAAATGAGTGAATCAAATCAGCTACGAAAAATAAAGTGTTTTCTATGTTCAGAGTTATACAGTCCATTATTTTATATACCGAAGCTATTGACCACACAACCATATCTGGTCCACTTCACCGGACATTTGATGAGATATTGCCTACAAAGAGTGCGAGAATGATGAGTAAAAAATATCAAGAACCCAACTGACTTTGAGGGCGGTATCAGTCGCTATGAGGTATGTGCTTGAGCTTTTTTGGTCATTCACTCCCATGAGATAATTTATATTACAAATTTGAATTAATTGTGTTGAGCTTAATTACTATTTTTATAATTTGTGTTGTTGATTAACTTAATTATTTATAGATATAAAATATATAAAATTTAGTTTTGATTTTCCTTTTCAAAATGTTTAAAAACGTGAATAAAATTGATTTGCAAGTTGTGGCTACGGAGTTAGGAGAGTTCATTGCTAATAAAATGACAACTGTAGAATTAACGAACATTATAAAGAATAATATCTCATTTAAAAATGAGCCCGAATATGTAGCTGATCTCCTAAATTCCTTAAAAGAGAACCGTTTATTAGAGTTAGAGACAATTGAGAAAAATTAGCCAACAGAGGTGCAATTAGAGCAAATAAAATGAGAGAGAATGAAAGCAGAATTAGAATTAAGACGCTTGAGAGTAGATTCAAAAATTGTAGAAACTAATTTAGAAAATAAAACTGACTGCTGCAACTCTTAAGATTCCTTAATAAAAAATATCAAAACATTAACAATTAAAATACCGAGTAAACCAGAAGGCTGTAATCTATTTTCTACTTCTTTGGAGAGAGCATTTGTAACAAAAAATGTTTAAAATAAATTTAAAGCAGAGATTCTTTTCAATTTGCCCGGTGAAAAAGCATCAAATGTAATTTCTTATATAGGCGACGATGAACTAAATAATTATGAAAAAGTTAAAGAAATTATTCTCAGAGAATTTGTGCCCACACCCCAATCATGTTTGCAATTCCGAAAAACTATAAGACACCCAAATGAAACTCATGTCCAGTTCACTTCGTTAATAACAGGTTTTGAGTATTACTTAAAATTGAGAAAACTGTCTGATTTTGCGATATTAAAACAATTAATTGTATCTGATAAATTATTTAAAACATTAGATAGAGAAACAGCTGCTCTTATCAGTATTAGACAGCCAGATACTTGGTTTGAACCCATAAAATTAGCAAAAGAAATTAATTTATTTTATGTATCCCGAGGGAAATCGCTCTAACGGTAGAGAATAAAATAGTGAATCCGAAAACTCAACCCTCAAATCAAAGAAATATTTCTAGAGTGTTTTTATCCAATTTTAAAAACTCTAAATGCCTCCTTTGTTCAGAAAATCATCCTTTATGTAAATGCAAAAATTATAAGGCTTTGCCTGTTTCTGATAGAGTAGAGATAGTAAAGAAAAATAATTATTGTTTTAACTGCCTTGATAAACACCAAGTAAGTTACTGCAAATCACGGTTTTCATGTTATTTATGTCAAAGAAAGGGAATCAAGAGGCGGCATCATTACTCTTTGCACTTTTAGAGAACTGAAGAGTTACCGGAATGCACAAAGTGAAACCGTTAGCCGACCCATATCGGCCCTCCGTGAAGAGTCTTCACTTTCCCCACTTGTTCCGATCTTCCCTTATGAGCAAAACAGCCCAGTTCTTTCAACGCGAGTCGTAAATCAGTCAAAAACTGTTTTGCTTAGTACAGTCTGTGGCTTAGGTGATCCATGTTCAACAATCAAGTCGTTTGCTGAGACTAATATTTCTAATTTAGAAGGAAATTTTAAAAAAAGAGTTAGGAATTTTAATTGTTACTAAAATTACTGATTTCATGCCATCAAAGATGCTTGAAATTAATGTACCAGAGTTAAAATATGTAAAATTAGCAGATGAGAAACTTCAATAAACCAGGTTGCATAGATTTATTTTTAGGCGCTGAAATATTTTACGAATTATTACGTCCAGATCAGATTTTTCCTGTAAATAGTGATTTGGTTCTTCAAAATACCGTTTTGTTTACGTAATTAGTGGGAGCTTACCCACTGCAATGGAGGGAATAGTACATTGCGGATTTAATAAAGAAAATAGTGCTTTACATGAAGCAATAGAGAGATTTTGGGAAATAGAAAATAATTAAACTAAAATTTCTAAAAATAAAGAAACAATAATAAGTAAAGAACATTTCAAAACAAATGTTAAGAGAGACAGGGAGATATATAGTTAAAATGCCTTTAAAAGCAGACCCAAAGTGTTTAGGTAAACCTAAAGAATTTGCATTAAAAAAATTTAATTCGCTATGCAATCGCTTTTTAAGAGAGCCTGACTACTTATATAAGGAATTTTTGAGCGAGTATGAGAAATTAGGTCACATGACAGAAATTCAAGATTGTGAGGAAGAAGTAGGAACGTATTATATACCCCATTAAGGTATTTATCACCCTGATAAAGATACTACAAAACTTTGCGTAGTATTTAACGCGTCTTCTCAAACAACTTTAGGGAACTCACTTAATTCCTTACAATTTAATGGTGGTAATTTACAGGAGACTAGTAACTAGAGTGCTTTTTCAGTTATCAAAAGACTAAAAGGAAAATTACCCCCTAGTATTCCGTCTTGGAGAGAGACTTTTACATGGACGATGTGCTTAGTGGTGCTGCCAATATAAATGAAACCAAACATCTTCAAACCAAACTATTAAATATCCTTAGGAGTGGATGAATGACGCTACACAAGTGGTGTAGCAATAATTCTGAATTAAAGACAGGCTCTGATAATGACTACCATTTCCAGGAAGAGACAAATGCGTTAGGAGTTCAGTGGAGACACAGCACAGATCATTTCCCTTTTCAAATAAATCTTGAGAGTGCAATTCCTCCAACGAAAAGATCAGTGCTTTCAACAATTGCAAGAATCTTTGATCCTCTTGGCCTCTTAGGTCAAGTGATAGCAAAAGCAAAAATTTTCTTGCAAAAAATTTGGTGTTTAAATCTAGAGTAGAGTGATGCCCTTCCTGCAATGGAAGCACAGCAATGGCAGAACTTTATTGAAACTTTGC
Source organism: Latrodectus hesperus (assembly GCA_037975125.1). Classification (NCBI taxonomy): domain Eukaryota; kingdom Metazoa; phylum Arthropoda; class Arachnida; order Araneae; family Theridiidae; genus Latrodectus; species Latrodectus hesperus. The sequence continues at coordinate 96,163,555 of CM075859.1, read as the reverse complement.
CAACGATCAACAATGTTAAAATTAAACGATGCATATTGATAGACAAATCAATGCACATTGAGCTTCATGGATTTGCGGATGCATCTGAATCTGCGTATGGATCATCTATTGCAAATCAACATCTGAGACTGGAGATTCTGAAGTGACTTTGGTTAGTAGCAAGTCACGAGTGGCACCTCTAAGAGAGTAACAATACCGAGGTTGAAACTGTGTGCAGTAGTTCTCTTAACGAAGCTGGTTACAAAAGTTAAAGATGCCTTACAGCTTAAGGAATCCAGTAAGAATATTTATTTGTGGAGTGATTCCCTGATAACTCTTTCGTTGTTCCTGAAGAAGCCTTACCTGCTGAAGACTTTTGTTGCCAACAGAGTTGCTCTAATACTGGACTTGACTGAGATTCATCAGTGGCGCCACGTGTCTTCGAGGAACAACCCTGCTGACTTTATCTCGAGAGGAATGGAACCTAATAAACTGACTGAAAGTGAACTCTGGTTTAACGGCCAATGTTTCCTTGCTGAAGAAGACTATTCCAACCGAGAAATTCCTTCATTAGTCATACAAGATGATTTTACCTCTGAATTGAGAAATATGCCTCAAAATGACGCATCTGTGTTAACTTTAACTTCAAATTCCTTTATTTATGACTTACTCCATATTAGAAATAATTACACTAAAATATTGCATGTTGTAAGTTATATTTTCAGATTCCTATACTACTTAAAGAGCTTTACTAAAAATAGGATAGGAGAATTGTCAACGGAAGAAATCAAGGTAGCAGAAAAATTCTTAGTAAAAGAGGTTCAGAGACTCGAATTCCCCTCCGAAATGAAATGTTTGGGTCAATAAAAACCTGTACCTGATAAAAGTAAGATAAAATGTTTATGCCCCTTTTTAAATCAGAATGGATTATTGGGAGTAAATGGTAGGATTAAAAATGCAAGTATAAATTTCAATAGTAAATTTCCTATTATTCTTCCAAAGGGGAATAAGCTCACAAAAATCATTATAGAAATGTATCATCAGGGATATTTTCGTTTAGGTCCAATTGCTTTGCTGAATTATGTCAGACAAATTTTTTGGCTTATACAAGGTTAAACAACGTGTCATAAAATTGTGCATAATTTTACTACATGTTTTACATGCATTACATGCTATAGGAGTTGAGCAATTAATGGGTGATTTGCCTAAGGAGAGAGTTACTTCTGATTTCTTATTTAATTGCTCAGGAGTTCATTTCTGTGGACCATTTAATATAAAATATAAACATCAAAGAAAAGGTGTCTTGCACAAAGTATATGTATGTATCTTTACATGTTTGGTTACCAAAGCCATTTATCTTGAAATGGTAACAGATTTGACATCAGAAGCATTCATTGCATGTTTTAAAAGATTTGTTGCTAGTAGAGGTTTATGTTCAAAACTATATTACGATAATGCAAAAAAATTCATGGGTGCAACTGAAGAATTGTTCAGACTGCACCATTTAGTTTTCAAACCAGATGAGAAACTTGCAAATTACATGACAACAGAGGGAATAGATTGGCATTTTTTCATCCTAGAAACTTCAACTTTGGTGGTTTGTGGGAGAGTGGTGTGAAAATATTTAAATTTCATTTTACTAGAGTGTGTATCAATGCTAAACTTAATTACATGAAGAGATTTTAACTGTCATTATCCAGATAGAGGGTATTCTTAACTCCAGACCGCTTGTCCCTCTGTCCTCAGATACTAATCTGTATGATATATTAACACCTGCTCACTTCTTAATTGATAGACCTTTAAATGCTATTGTTAATTTAATTGACATTAATGAAAATAAATTGAGTAACTGGAAAAAAATTAACGAAATTTATTCAAATTTTTTGGAAGAAATGGCAGGTTCATTATCTTAATAATTTACATCAGAAGTCCAAATGTAGAATTGAGAAAGAAAATGTTAAAATCAATGAGATAGTGCTCATCAAAGATGGAAATCTACCTCCTCAAAAATGTTCATTAGGTAGAATAGTGCAACTCTATCTGGGCGATGACAAACAGATCAGAGAGAGTTGTTAAAGTAAAAACTTCTGGAATATTCAAAAGACCCATTTCAAAAATTTTAATTTTACATATTATTATATTTATGTATTACTTATAATAATATATTATATAATTTTTATAATTATTTTGTGCGTAAGTTTTTCTTAATTATTTATATATTCATTGGTTGAATGTAACATTGCCACGTGGGTTGGAATGTTCCGTACCCATGAAGCGTTGTGACAGCAGCGCCATCTTTGTATGTAAGAAAAACAAAACAAAAAACTGAGAGAGAGGAGGGAGTCGAGTTACTGCTTTTGAGAAAAGCAGTTGTAAAATGAGTGAGGTGAATTAGCCACGAAAAATAGATTTTTTATGTTCAGAGTTATACAGTCCATTATTTTATAAAACCAAACTATTAACACACAACCAAAGATATTATGGGAAAAAATTAATAATGTAAATTACATTCACACGCAGTATTATTAAGTATTAAGAAAGATGTGGCTGAAAAATAAACCAATCATTTCTGAGTTATTTCTATAATATTAATCAACTTTGAACCAATTAAATATTTTAATTGATCAACATCAGTAGAGGACAAAATTGTAAGCAAGTAGATTAACACAAAAACATTTTTAAAAATTGCCCTTGTCAGCTATTTTAAATTGTATCCAGAATATTAAAAAAGTGATGGATAAATTAGCACTTTATATCTTGGAATGTTGGGTTTGAAATTTGAGTTTTTTCTTTTCCATATCCTCTATAATGGAAAAAATTATCTAGGAATAGTAATATCAGAAATTATATAAATTTAAAATATTGTGATAACTACAATAGCATATTTAAATAAATGAATATGTTTCTTAAAATAAAAATTCCACTATAATAAAAATTTACCTATAAAATGACTTAGATTGACCTTACGATCGGTTAACTTGTCTTCACAACAAACAAGTTCAGAACACAAAAATTAATACAACTAATTACATTCCTCCATGTAAAAGGACTTCAAATGTGTAAAGGCCTGGCTGTCCACCAACAGGAATCTTACAACTCAGAAGCAGAGTCATCAGATCTGTAAAGGTAACTAAATTCTTCAATTCAAGTAACAAACAAACAAACTAATCACAACTTTTTCAATTTCCCAAATTTTACTAGTACTTAGTACATACTTGAATTTCAAAACATGTAAAGAACTAACTGCATTTTATACCTGTAAACTTCTAAATTATATTAACTATAATCAATTTCTGTTCGTAAATTATGTAAATATTTCACAGCCATCCTTACTTAAATTTATTTAGATCCTGTTAACATTTATTTTTCTGTTTCACTCGATCCTATCCTATTAATTCTGTTGTCTCAAATTTGTATTCCGAACTGTGATACAGTGATCTACTGCGTAGATCACTGTAGGCTTGAAAGCCTCACCTTTGTAAAGCAATCGTCTCTCAAACAATGTGTCGTGCGTTCTGGTGAGCCTCTTAAGGCTCGCGCTCACAGATCACAGTTCCTAGCGGGCACCTGGCACTCCGTGCAGGGTGCCCGACATTCTAGACTGAAGTAGAGGCGTAACCTGATAGCCATAAGGAATAGAACAGGGCCTCTTCTTCTCGTTGTCTGTCTGCCTGTCTTCAATGACAACAGACTTATTTTACATTAAAATAACTATGCTAAATTTTTAAATTATGTATAACAACACTAGCCATCAGACTGCTGTTTTAATGCAATTATTTTTGTATCATTTAATGGGAATACTTTTCTATAATTTCTTTTGAAAATTGTAATAGCTATATGATTAGCTCATTAGTCTTGTGAACAACAGTTTGTGGGTTTGGTTCTCACATCAGGTGGGATTTTCTTTAGTAGTACGAAATAAACTTAAATTTCAAACCTCTGGGCCGAAGTGTGCAATAAAAAAAATTTTTATAAGTAAAACAAACCTTATAAATATTATATAATATTTGTTATTCAAACTTCATAAAAATTTATATTAACATTAATATTTTTAACACATTTTCATGTAAAATCGAAATTTCTTTAAAGTAATAATGGAAATTAAAAATAAATCCATTTGTTTTGTGTGAATGTGAAATGAAAACCCTATATTTAATTTTTATGCTAATTTTTATTTCATGCCATTTTATTAAAAAAATAAAATATTTCTTAAAAATAATTTCTTACCATTATTTGAACATAAAACCTCAAAGACTCAGACTGCTTGTTTAAGAATAATATGTATGTTGATACATTGGAAGTATACCTTTCAATATTTCCAAATATAATATATTTATAAAATACCTTTAGATTTGACTGATGACTTTGTTTCTCATTGAACTTTGGCACTCGAGTGCTAATTCAACTATGTCACACCACAAAAATTAAAACCTTTAAGGTCAAGGGAGGAGTCCAGTCGAATCCAGAACTGCCAGAACCATGAAGGGTTTTGCTGGATCTGATCAGTGGAGTCTAGGCAGAAATAGGAGGACAGGAATAGTCTTCCCACTGAATACAATTAGTTACATTGTTTTAGTAACCATATTTTAGGCAGTAAACTCTCTCTCTCTCTCTCTTTATTCTTCAAAATCACTACCATTTTATAATGATTTTAAGATGATTTCGTTGAAAGGGGAGTTCTCTTTAACAAGAGCATAAAATATTTCATTTTAAGTTTTAAGATGATTTCGATGAAAGGGGAGTTCTCTTTAACAAGAGCATAAAATATTTCATTTATTCATGTAAAATTTGAATTTTTAACAAACTTTGTCAAAATGACATTTTTTTTAAAAAAGAAACGTTGATGATTAGTAGTGTGAAACCCTTGTTTAGCACCAGTAACAAAAAAATTCCCTACTGTAAACATGAGCTAGAAGTCATTAATCTGACAGAGATTTACTGCGTCTAATCAATTTTAGAATTTTTCATAAGCTGCGTGAAACTGAAGAACATATTGAATCGTATCGATTCACACAGCGAAAGTAAATTATTGCTAAACCCCTTGATAATCTTGTAATCCTTAGATTTCTAAACGTTAGTTAGTAAATTCACACATTTAATATCAAACCTTCGTTCATCTTTGGAATTTAATCTTTGTTTTTATGCCTTCTATAGTGACTAGATTTTAATTTAGGTAAAGTCATGCTTAATTAAACATAAAACAATTTTAATATTTTTCGTAAAAATATTCGTAATGATTTTTAATGAATTTTTTTACAAAAATTATTTAAGCTGTAAAACTTATTGCTACAATTTGTATAGCTAATCATATAAACTATACAAATTGTAGCAATAAGTTTTTATTTAGCATTAAATAAATAATATTATTTATTTAATGCTAAAGTAAATTAAGTTGAGTTTTTCATAGATTGATTATTCGGGTTTTAATGCTCTAATTTGTTTTCAACTGAAGCTAGAAATATGAATTAAAGTAAAAAACCACAATAAAGCAGTCTAACGAAAATTAAAATTGATATAGGTCTTGACGTTTAAGCTTCATATCAATTATCAAATTGAAACTGCATTTTTTATGTATTATAATAAAATACATATACTTCAAGATTTTTTAATATCATTGTTATCACTATTTTCTTTTTAAATATTATTCAGTCAATAGCTTTTGATAAATAATTATCTCAACAATTTTAATAGCGTGCATCACTTAGATTTTTCAAATGGAATGTAAAAATTAATGCTTGAAAACCCAGCATTAGTTTAATTGAAAAAATATGTAAATGATATTAAAATGCATTTATTATCTTATAAAAATAATTCATAAGCAATTTAAACAATAAATGATTCATTATTCAAAGATGTATCTTGGTTGAAAAGTTTTAATTAAATTCATTTTTAATACTGGTAAAAAATATACCTTATCTGCTACAGCATAAATCAACCGTAAGATTTGCTAAAATATCCCTTACACAATTTAGTTTTAAAAATTATATTATATGTAATAATAACAAATAATTTTTAAACAAATATTTATTTGCATTTGAATAATATATAAATGGGAGGAATAATAATATGTAAAACTAAAATGTATATTATTTTTCTTAGTTGCTATTAAGTAGGTATTATGATAGATTTTTTTCTTCTTAGTATTACTTCTATTCTATATAATATTATCGTAAACCTTTCATCATTGCAATATTACTAATATTTAAATCCATAGAATTAAAATTATATTAGTGAATTCAACAGTATTTTAAAATGTATAATTAAGTAAATAATCTGGTATGTAAATATGCTATATTAAATAAATAAATCTGAGATTTAATTTAAGAACATTGTGCAACTATTGATTTCAAAGGCTTCTAGCACGTTGTTGTTCAATTGGCTTCTTCATGAAAAAGTGTTTGGAAGTGAGAGTGCAACTGATCAATTACTTCTAGGAGCTTTTAAAAAGCATACATCTCCATATTTTATTGAGTTTCTGTCTATTTCTACACACAAGTTTAAAATAATACTTTGAAAAAGTATTATTTAACGCATTTTGTAAGGATGTATATTTCTGAAAATGCTTTGGGACCATTTGATTAAAAATATAAATGATTTAAATTAATTTAGATCCGCATTATATAAATTTGCTTCACTATTTTATTTTTTAGTAGTTTCAAAACTCAAGCAATCCTTTGGGGTTCAGCATTGTACAAAGTTTAAATTTTATTTTGTGGTAAAAAGAATATTAAAATCATTAAAATAATAAATTTCAAACAGATATTACATTTTCATTTTAATTAATGGCAAAATTGATTTCCTTAAAGAATTATTCACATGTATGATAAAAATTACGTATTGTGTGTTCTACTTTATGAACATTATAAGAGCTATCTGAAAATATGTTACAAAAAGAAGAGTTTTTATTTGACTAAAAATAATGTCTGAATCAAATTGATATTGTTAGGGAATTATAGGCATTACAGTATATGCTTATTTATTTTAAATAATTACTTTTAGCAAAATATTTTTAAAAACTAATAACAAATATTCCAATTTACAAGTAATATACCTATTTTCATTCTTAATATATTTATTAATAATATTGAGACCATATTTTTCAAGTCACTGTTGACTTCATAGTATATATGGGACAGCTAAGAAGAGGCCTGATAATTTTTATGAAATAATTCCAATTTTATGAAATTTCCACAGCATGTTATGGTATCCGAAATTAATATTATCATTAATCATGCCTGCACTTTTACTTCTTGGCAGGCAGCTGAGGGGCTTCCTTAGATTAAACAGTTCATTCATTTGATTCTTAAATCAAGAACTAAAGTTGATAGTTGTAGAAAATTTCAAGCACCTACCTCGACAGACATGTAGCAAAAAGAAGAGCGACAACACACATCTCCCCTTATTCCACAATTCCTAGGATCGATCCCAAAACTTTTTCTTCTGAAAAGCATTTTTCCAATCTTGGATCATGGTGAAACCAACATAATATATGGGAAAAAATACAAACTTAATGTCAAAGTTAAATATTATTTTAAATGCCTTTGTAAAATCCACATTTTAATAATGCATGATAAACACAGAATTTTTAAGAAACATTGGATGAATTTCTAGTTCTATCTACATCTGCAACAAAAAGTATTCTTTGCTGAAAAGTCAGTTTAAAATGTGCACAATAATCAATTTTAGAATTTTCATTGAACACCTGAAAAACGGCAGACGTTTAATAATATCAGCTTACAATGAAAGTAAATTTCTAAAACCTGATAACAATCTCGTAATCCTTCCAGTAATCATTCAACTTCTTAAGAATCTGTTAGAACATAGTTTTAACACGAAACCGTTATTCATCATCAACTTTAGAATTTATTTTTAACACTTTTTAGTAATTAAGTTTGGAATCAAGTAGCAATGTGCTTCATCAGATTTAGGGGAGCTTCAGCAACTAGCAAGAATAAATTTCGACTGCATTTTGTTATTCTTCATGTTAATAATTCCTGATGAAATTTGCTAGAAACCTTTTCATAAATATAATTTTATTCAAAGTTATTTTTAACTTTATATTTTAACACTAAATAATTGATTAAGACTTTTAAGTTTATTATTTTACTGTTTCAAACTAATTTATTTGCTTCTCTAACGTTTACTTTATCTTGAGATACAAAAAGAAATTTATGTTAAATTGGAATATATATAAAAGAAGAAATTCAATAAAAATAGATACTGAGGTCTTATTTAAATTAGTTATATTTTAATATTATCTTTAAAAACTTGAAAATATTTAAACATATTTATTTGAATAAAAATTAAGAAACATTTTTATTGAATTGTTATTAGATTATTATTTTAAAATTTTTGGAGCAAAGCTAATTTATTTAGGATTTTTTGACAATGCAAAATATTAATGATATTTTTTTCTTTATTCTTTTCATATTTTCTTTATAATTTAAAGGTATTCTATTAGTTAACTTAATCATGAGATAAAACAATATTAATTGAATGAATTTTCCTATTAAATTTAGCAATAAACATTTTATTCACTTAATTTGGTGCAAAATTTATATTAGACACGTAAATAGCAGCTTTATTGGAACTGGAAATTAGTGGGTTGAAATGTTTTAAAAAATTATTAAAAAACAAAAATATTTTGATTTTATAAATGAATATGATAAAATTAAATTAATTAATTAAAGTACATTAATATATTCGTTTGCTTACATTATTTAAAATAATCAATACAGTAATTTACATATCATTTTATATTTCAATGATTTTTTTATATTCAATTTATATTTCAATTTTTACTATAATTATATATTCTACAGGAATGAATTGCATATAGCATACATAATGGAAACAAAATATTCTTTAACTTTGAAATATATTTTCCTTTCTTTTACAAAATTTTCTTCATTATACAGAGAAACAGTTTTCTTCATAAAATTTACTCTTATAAATATTCAAATCTCATATTTTGACAATTTTGATTGCAATGAAATTTAAGCTATGAAATTAATGTTAAGCTAGTCAACACTCACAAGTAATTTAAAATGTTAATAATGTAACAGAAAAATTAATGCCATGTACCTGTTACGCAGTTTTTTTTTAATATAAAAGTATTTGTAAGATTAAATATTTGAATATGAGCAATGAATTATAACTTATAGCTAATATGAAGATTATGTCTATATAAATTTTTTAATTTTCATCGTATTGTTTTCCAATTGGGAACAGACTTAAAGAAAGTTTGATTATATTCAAGGGAGTAGTGGTTAAATCAGGTTTTCCCATTTTCTGCAAATTAAATTTTTATGTTATACTGTGTGTGTGAGAACTATTCTCACAAGTTAATAAAAACAGCTTAAAGCAGCATTCCCATTTAAAAAACCTGTTTACTTGAAGTATTATAAGGTATATTTGAGTCAAATATTTTTTCTTAAATTCATTTAAATCATCATTAGAAATTGTATAAATATTATCTTTCCTTCAATAACTTTTAAGCTTCCATACTGTATTCAAAAATATAAACATCACATACAAAATACGTATTGAAAATATGAAAAGAATAAAATACATATACAATAACAAAGTGAAATAAATATGTTTACAGAAAAATATTTTTGTTTTATTGTTTATTTTCATAAAAGGAAAATAAACAATAAATCCTTTATGAATTAAATTATAAATCCCTTATGAATCAAATTTTATCCTTTATGAATTAAATTATATTTAATTCCTACTACATTTTTATATGAATATGAACTGTAGAGTGTATATTTACGAATTTATATTAACTACATGAAAAAAAATGTAAAACTAAGACTTGTTGTTGGTTTCATAACTTATTTGTACATAATTTGTTTAAGAGAAATCATTATTATGTACTAAAATGAAACAGTCAATTCGTATCACATTATACTTTTAATATTAATGCCTTCATAAATTTATAACAACATGATCTTTAAATGCTAACAGATATTTTAGTGAAAACGATGCATCCTTTATTTTTAATTATTTCGACGCCAATATATTGTTTCTAAAGCATTCGAAAGATGATTTGTTGATTAATTAAAAACAATTTCTGATATTTTTTTATTTCTATGAATCATCTACTTCATTATTCTTACGTTTATCCATCGCATGAGGAACTGGAATATTAAAGATGGAAAAAAACAGAAATAAATAATTATTTATCGATTAGCTTCCTCGGAACATTATCTAAATACATTTACATTTATTTTAGTTTACTTAGTGATAGTATATAAAAGTGAAAAAAATATCACAACTGTTAATATGTGATTGATACAATGCAATAATTTGATTAATAATTCTTTAATCAAATATTTTATTAATAATTATTCAAATTATTTTTCACGTTAATAAAATAATTGTCTTCATAAATTGAATGGACTTCTAAATTATATATCTTATTAAATAAAATAATAATCGGCATACATTAAGAAATAATCTTCCTTATTCTTAATAATTATTGAAATTATTATTCTCTTAATGATTATTGTAATTATGCGAATAATTTTATTCATAAATTAAGTAGGTTTAAAGTATAATTAACTGATAAATTAAATTAATTAGTACTACAAGATTAAAATATTATTCTTAGACACTATTTATGAATTTGATTTCGTTTTCGATAATAAACACTATTATTTTGAAATAATAATTTAGATTCAAACTTTTATAATCAATAATTAACGAAAATATATATGGTTTCTACTAATTAGAACATAAAATAAAATCAATTGAGCTGTTAAACTATTAAGGTTGAAAGGCTAGAGAGTGAACTGGTGCCTACTTGGTTCAGCGAAAGAGGAGGATACTCATCTGTTGAAATAGGGAAACTTCGATAAAGACCATCTTGAAACCGAAATCTTGTTGGATACTTTATGACAAGTTCAGCTCTAGTTTATTTGGAAGACAGAGTCTGCGCATGCGTTAATTTAATGTAATTTTTTTAAAACTTCCTTAATAAGCAGACATTTAAAATAGAAGATTTAAATTCAGGTTTCTCGATTTTGTACTTTCTTCACTTTTCGAATGCAAAATAAAAGTTCTGGACGGTAGAATGCTTTACAGATATCTTTTAATAGTTACATTCATGTACTCTAATTCAGAAAGATATTAAGGAAGTATTTCTCATTTGAAACAATAATAAATTTCACAGAATAAATTTAGTGATTTAAGAAACTAAAAAAATTTTAGTTCCATATTTAGTCTAATACAATGCATTTAAATAAAAATGTTTTAAACAGAAAAGTTACATAAAAATCTTTATGATGCATATTTCTTTAGGTATAGAAAAAAATGCATTGTTTCTTTGAATTTTTTAGTAAAAAATAATGACATTTTCTAACAACATTTGCATCGCATGCTCTATGTGGGCCTTATTTTCCATCATTTATTTATTCCATCACCCACACTCTAGCAAGATAATATTTAGTTACAGGAATGTAGAATCCAAATAAGTCAAAACAAAAGTGTCATAAGAAAAAAATATTTACAAAACAAGCTTTAGAAACTAGATCTAATTATGATTTAATAAAGAATATCTACAAAATTTACGTTAACAAAAAGATTTAAATAAAATTACGAACTCACGTTTTAAAAGAAAATTTACTAAACATAAAACAAGTGAAAAAAACAAACTTGTAATAACAATTTTCATATAATGTTCAGTACTTCAATTTGCAAATGATAGACAATTGACAATCTTCAAGTAATAATAATTCAAAATAGTATTACGCACATCAATGTACATTCAGCAGTTAGTTAAAAAGGAAAGAAAAACCTTTCAGCTTTCTTGAAAGAAGTCCTGAATATATTTCCACAGACGACACAGAGAACTTTTGAACTATGATAATATTTTATTATAGATTAATCTTTCTCATAGCCAGTATCATATAATTAATTATTTTGCATTTAAATTCTAACAATAATTTTTTGATCAATAACTCAATAAATAAAATTTTTCATAAAATTAGATTCCATAAAAACAAAGAGTTCTTTCAAAATATCAAAATTTTTTGATTAAATTACAGTTTAATGAAAAATTCCAAAAATTTACAACTTTCTATTTCTTATTCTGATTCTAAGAAAATATATAAAGAATTATTTATCACAGAAATGCGATTTATTTCCATACCATAACAATTAACATTATTTTAAGTAAAACCATTGATTGACATATTTGGAAAAAAAATCATTTCTGCAGCATTTAAAGAGATGAAAAATCTCCGAAAGATGAGTTAGAAGGAAATGTAACCTTGTTTTATATATAACAGGTTTAATTTTTTTAACCACTAGATTTAAAGAAGTTTATAAAATCATGCAGCATGTCATCATGCAGTGGTAAAATTCCTTTTAGCTACGTCACATCAGCAAAATATAAAACACAAACAAATTAAAAATGCTGAAAGCTAAATAACATAAGCAGCTTAATCTTAATATGAAGACATAAAATTTCACTTATTTCAAAATGACAAAAAATAACTGAATAATATATATTTTGCTATAATTTATATCACGTCGTTATTTTTAAAAATAAGTGATATAAATTTAATTACGAATATAGTCATGTGCCTTCATTTAACACTATATTAAAAATTTTATAGTGTATTTCTTTACTTTCTATAATCTATATATTAATAAAAATTATATATATATTTATATATATATATATATATATATATATATACATATATATATATATATATATATATATATATATATATATATATATATATATATATATATATATATATGTGTGTGGTGTGTGTGTGTGTGTGTGTGTGTGTGTGTGTGTGTGTGTGTGTGTGCATGTATACAATATTGCTTGCGAGTAATATTAGATGTGTTTCTAATGCCTTTCCATTGGTGGGAGTATTTGGAATTCCACTTCTGTATTGATTACACTGGTTGTAATTCAACTTGATTGAGATAAATTTATACATTCATTCATAAACTTGTCTGTCTCATTATGTATCTCACAATAAGTCAGTTTCTGCATGTAAATTCAATATAATATTACATGTAAACGTAAATAAACTAATAAATAAATGTTCATGAAATCTTTAAATTTAATTCAAAAATTTTTATAATTAAATTTCATTTTACTTAGCGTATCAAGAACACTGCAATTTTTATATATATAACATAATATGCCGATGATTATACGTAGTCATGTATGTATAATGTAGATTAAAACATTTTCATTAAAATGAATTTTAAACATTGTCTGTGATTATAACAAATGAACAGAATTTCACTTAAGTATGATGCAGAAATAATCTATTTTATTCTTTTACTAGAATTATGGTGGGTTTAAAGTGAGTTAGTTATTTATAACGTATTTAATGTTTCAATTTTCTTCCAAATAATACATTCAGAGTGAAAATTTAATTTTTAAAGTAAATAACAACGTATAGTATTCAAATTAGCATAACATGTAGTTATTAATATTAGAGATTTTAATTCAAAGTATAGTTTACGACATACCAGCCATTTTTCTATTATAAAGGTGATTAGTTTGATTACATAATTATTAAACTAGAACAATAGAACAATTTTTATACGTGCTATAATACTTTGTGAAAGATAATGTACTGGAATAAAGACTGAAATGTTTATTTATTACAAAGCAGATGTTTTACAACTTATTTAATGAAATTTTCTATTATTTCATTTATTTAATTTGAATTGAAAATTTTGTCCAAGTTTAGACTAAGATGCTTAATACAATATTAAATTATTTTAATCGAATATTATTTACTAAATATGATACGCACATTTTAAACTTATACTTTAACATTTGAATAAATTTAAACTCTAAATTGAACAAATACAAGTTATAAAGAGTATAATCCATAAATTGTTGTGATTTTTTTCTTATTCTTTTAATGTAAAAAGCTTACAGCATGAAATAATTTTATTTTGCATCTGAGGTTATAAAACAGTTTACCGTTCTAAATATTTCCAAACTGTAAAACAGAAACTCTCATTCTGAGGTATTAGATATATAGAGTGCTTTGCCATAAAATAATGAGTTTGATTAGATGGATATTAATGTTTATAGAAGGGACAACTTTTCAAACATGTGTTAATGATATTTTATATTTGAAACAATTCAATTTCATTAAGTGGAATAATTGTGTTCATTTCTAACGTTATAAATATTAAAAACAAAATTTTGATAAAAGATTTGTAATAATGGGGCCAACAATACATCTAAAAGTAGTTGAAAATATAACTAGAACATTTTGCTTAATTAACGTGAATACCCATAATTTAAATGAATGCAAGCATCTTAAAATTGTATTGAAACCACCAGCAGAAAATATTAAGTTTTTTGCTCTTTCCAAATCAAATAAGTATATTGACATGGAGTAGAAAATAGCTGCAATACTGAAAAGGAACCAAATGAAATAATCCTCTTCAAATTACGAGTCTCTAAACTAGGAATCGTTCTTATACTAGAATGACTCCCAACTCAAGTTTGAATTTTTCTAGTGGCCTGGAATCAGCTTTAAAATCTTCCAAAGAGTTATGCAAAAAGTGATCGTCGTCTGACAATATCAATCAACGAGCTGATCCTTTTATTCCAAAGAATGGCGTCGTGATATTGAGCCTTAAAAGAATAACTCCACTGACACATTTTCATTAATTTCACATTATGACTTTAGAGATTAATTTTCGATTGGAATTTAGTTAGACATTTAGTTATTAGTTTTTGTAGTTTTATTCATAGGTATACTGTGTGTGAATATTTACATATTCAAGTGTTCACACATATATGTGTCCCTTCTATTTTTAATCATTTTACACTCTAATAATAAAAGTTAAGTTTTAACCTTTCAATATAAGTTTCTATTTAAATATTGTGTGGTGTATTTCATTAAATTCTTAACAAGATTTTATCTAATTTCTAAGTCAGTCCTCCTACTTGCAACTTAGTAGATTTTTTTTATCAGCCCATTAGTCTTCGTTACATGAAATGCACAGCCAGCTTTTCTCTAGGTAAGAACCCATGAAATGTATTATTTTAGACTTAAAAATGTTATTTTACTTTTATTTTTCATTTCATAAATTTATTAATAATATTTTTATATATGATCTTCTCATATATAGAGGAGAGCATTCTTCATATATCCGAAATGAATTCCAATCATATTAATTCACAAATATTTCATTTAAAAAAAGTATGCTGGAGATGCTCAGATATCTCGCAGAATTTCCTATTCGTATAGAAAGGAATAGTTGTTTTGCTCAAAATATATAATTCAATAGAAATAGCTACATACTTAAATTTAATAATTAGACACACGAAGTTACGGAAAACATTAATATCCTCTGTTACGACTAACATGCTATAAAATATGAAACAAATTTATGAAATAGATCAAACATTTTTATTAAGATAATACTTTTATGAATATTAAATTTATTCTAAATGTCTTTGATATATTTAATCATCTCTCAATAATTTAATAGTTAATATTTAATAAAATAAAGTACACTTTCTCAAACAGTAACAAATTGTATTTTGCTCCCTAAACTTGATATTTTTTACATTGCAATACTTACAAATAAAACGGAATATAGTAAATATGACACTGGATATAGAACTTAAGGATAAAATTGCATAATTAAAAATATTTTGGAGCAAATTTAATTAATGAGAAGGAAAATATTTAAACAACTTATTGGAATGTATCTCATATTGTTGCATGCTAATCTCTAGCTTTATTTATGAGAAATGTTTAATTTAAGTCTAATTTTGGAAGTTAGGTTGTAATTAGTTTAGGTAATGCCGCTCATATTTTATGTTATTTCATTTAAAATATAAGATTTCTCTTTTTCATATTCGGAGTATTGTATCAAATAGAAAACATATAGTTGTTTACTGCAAATATTAACAAAAACACCTTATAAATTCAAAATTTATTTTCTAGGTCATTGATTAATCAAATGCAGCTGTTTTATAGTACTCTAAATGCTGATTTTAATCTCGACTTGCTAAAACGCTTACCAAGCATGGATCGAGAGGTCCCAAGTTCAATTCCAGTCTTAGTTGAATATCAGAAGAGGAATTTTGTGTTATTGATTTCTGCATGCGAATCAGTCAGAGTGTACACTTGAGAGTTTTCCACTTTGCAACATGTAAATATAGCCTATTGTCGATAAAAAAATCCTTCAAAAATGAAAACGCAACAACTCATATTTAAGGACTCCTATCAAACATCGGATGTCCACTCAATGGTGTCAAATTAAATGAATTACAATAATTAATTATTGTAGTTCTGTACTTAGAAAATAATAAATCTTTTATGAAATTAGTGTTTTGTTTGTAAGTGAACAAAATGTTTAGTTTTCGATAATTCAAGTTTTAATTTATAGATATTCCGAATAATATTCAGAATTAAAATGTTCAAATTAATGGAATGGTAACATCTACAGAATAGTTTAAATTAATGTGTAAATAATTGTAAGTATAATTTTTTACAAACGTATTTTTGTGGTATTTGTCTAAATCTCGTCATAAATAGTTGTTTTTAAGCACTATTCATTCCTATTAATAGATTAATAATAATATAACTATTGTACGCCTAAAACATTTGAGCACATTTCATTGATTTTTGGTTGCTTTTTAATTAAAGTTGTTTTTCCATGAAAAATTTTTATGCCAAATATCTTTTATTAATAACTAGAAGATAGCTTTTATTATGAACCGGATAATATTAATAGCTGATGAGGCATGCAAAAAATATCAATCATATTTGAATGCAATTACAAATTTTTGTTTGAAACAATTTTTGCAGTATTTAGAGTTCGGTAACATACAGACATAAATAAGAAATTAGTAAGAAGATGTGATAAGAACGTTTTAAGGAATATAAGAAGAAACACATCTAGACAAACTGCTATGTATATGCATGAAGACTTTTGCTCTTGAAAAAAATTTATGTTTCTATTTTATTTGTAATAAGCTATGACATACATAAACACACTCACACATTTCCTTATTAAATATGAAAACTTTATCTAACCAAAGCCTAGTATTAGAACAATGTCCAACCGCATAAAATGTTCCATATTCAATCTTATTCACTTATTAACAATGAAAATTGATTCCGTTTGATTTCCGTTTCCTGAACCTATATTTGTTGGAGTTGTTGATGAGAGTCTTACTTGACCCTAGTAACAAGGTTCTTCATCAAAGAAAAGATCTCCATATAAAAGGACCCGGTATATTCAAGTAATTTTAAATATGATATTTAGCTATTTACTATGTAATGCGAGTAGTGATATAAAAAATACAATATTTTCTAATACGAAGTCTTCGACAACAAAGTGATTTAATTATTTTATTCAAAAAATGTTCTTTTACAAATTATTATACTTTATAATACAAAAATAATATGAAATATAATATTGTATGTAAACCAAAAGCCAACTGAAAAGTAATTTTAAATTTTGTATTCTAAGTATTTTGAGTTAAAAAATTAAATTAAAATTACTAAATAATGTTTCAAGACGTATTAGTCCAATTTTGTGTATATTATGGTTTTATTTTTATGATTGGGTTATTTTATTCACATGAATACTAAATATGTTAAAATGTTACATTTTTATTGAGCTCTAAAAAGAAAATGGTACATATTTTGATACTCGCAAATTGTAATCCTGTAGGAGCTTGATTTTTGAGTGCAAAAAAGCTAATGACATTAAAATAATGAATTACACACTCGAAGACAGGTTCTAAGCTTCTGAAGGAGCCGAAAGGAAGATGTCGACACATGGTGCCTGGTCTTCTATAAAATCAAGGTTAAAGAATAATCATGGTCCAAAAAACGGGACAAATTGTCGAGTCCTTCCGGATTTGCGCTGTCTACAAGGATGTTACCAAAATTGATTAATTCGAGTTCATTTATTATTCTTAGAAGACTTGGGATGCAAGACGCGTTATTTAGTTTTGCTGGGTTCTTTTTCTCGCTGCGACTCTTGGATTTCTTTCATTTCGGAGTCATAAATTATTCATAAAACATATTTGCATGTTTGTGAGAAAATTAATTCTGAGTTCATGAGAGCCTTTGTGGCTGTGAAATACATCTATGCTTGGGATAAAACTCACTTGCAAAGTAGGTTGTTTATTTTAGTTGCAAGTAAGATGGCGTGGACATGGATGATTTCAGGTAGTTGATCTATAAGTAGAAACTAACAGTTGGCTAGCTCTTATATTTCTGAAATTACGCTAAAATAGCGAATATTTTCCAACATTTCATTATTTGAAAGTAATTTAAAGCAAAGTTATTTAAAATGTGAATTCAGTATTCTGAATTGAAAATGAAGTTTTGTTGCAAGATCTTAATATTTTTTCCCATGAGAATATACTAGTAAAATTATGTACGTGAATATAGTTAAAATATTTTGTTATTTCATATTTCTTAACAGGTTTTCATTGTCTTTAAGAATATACTTTTTTTATTCATGTGTTTTAATCTATATCTATATAACTATAATATATATATATATATATATATATATATATATATATATATATATATATATATATATATATATATATACATATAAGTAGATTAATAGATTCATTAGTTAGTATTTTCTGCATTAAATTATTACAATTGTTTTCACCGACAATGCACATTTAAATGTTTCTTTAAGCATTTGTAGTTAAATATTCTATACCTATTATTTTATTAGATTTATAATTTAATACATAATTCATTTAATACATAATACATAATTCATTATTAATTTTATTTTATACGATAGTTAATTTTTTCCTACTTCAAAAATTAAGAGTTAATCATAGTTTCAATTATTGTAAAATTTGTTTTTTCGATATATATTAAATTATGTTTCTAGGAATATGTGTCTCAAAATTGCTTTAAGCATCTTGTGAATTCATTGATCTTTTAGAATACTTGCTGTTTACAAAGGACTAGAAAATGGTTATTTTTATTATGATAAAAAATTCATAAGCTATAAGGGTTATTTAGCTTCACATGAATCTTAAAAAAATTGTTTTCTAAACTCAGTATTTTAGTAATGTTAACAATTGATCTGGAGTACGCGTATATGTTAAATTAGCTTATTAGAATCTCAAACCAATTTAAGTTTCCTACTACACTGCTAGTCATTAAAATTGCAAAACCAGAAAAGAATGTTCCCACGAGCGTCAATCTTTAAGAAAATCATTAAGTTTGTCTCATATAAAAATTATTAACATTTCTGCGAATTTGTATGACACAGGAAGGACAAAGGACACCTGAACTCGTGAATAAAAGAAAATTTATGCATTATATTCCCCCTTCTTAAGTAACTTTATGAGGTCAAAATTTAAAAAAATACTTATTCTATGACTTGAATGATAATTGAAAGTACTGCTTACCAAAATTTGTCATAATTCCATTGAGGCTGGATCCTTGCTTATCGAAAGTGTAAATTATTTTCATTATATTGTCTCTAGTACTATCCAATGGGTGTCTTAAGACTCTGTAACTGAAATCAATCACATAATTCAGCTGAAAAGCCGATTATTTGCAGCACGTTCAATATCCATTCCTACCGTGCGATGACATCATGATATTGCATATTGGACGGCCTAACAGCCGAAGACCTTTGTAAGGCTTTTAATATCCACAGCGGAATTTTACTTCCTGAAAAACATTTCATAGATAGAGGAAATTATTCATTTGTTGAAAGGAAGAAAACCCAGGAAAGAGGCGCAGAAGTTTAACATACATATTTTGTTGTTCATCAGTGGCAATGATCGAATTTGGGATCTTATGCTCAGAAGAGGTCCGTCTTGCATAGCTCAAGGTATTGACATTTTAACACCGCGTACAGTTCAGCCAAAGAACTAAAGACCGTTGTAATGCATTTCTTAAAACTCAACAAGTCAACAGCTTTCTTCTTAATGATACATTAAAGGACACAGTTAAAGCATGAGGGAGTTACTAGTACTTATTGAAAATCTGTCCCAGTTATTTGCTCTTTTTTATACTCTTCTACTGAAACTTAATTATATTGCTTGCATATTTGTGTTATAAACTACTTATATCGACTGCAATGTTCATGATCAAGATAATTAATTTGTATTTTTACCAAGGTTACTTGGAGTGTGAGGATAATCTATTTTCACAATTTTACTGCAATATTTACCTCATGTCATCTCCCATAGTGAAAATTTTGTAAATGTTTTGTTGTTGATGTTATATTTCTGTCAAATTATCAATTTCAAATATTAGAGATTTATTGAAATTCAATTTTGTTATCAAATTTCGTGACAATTCTGTCACACCAGATATATTACGTGATGGAGCTATACCTGATAACCTAAGGTACAGACCAGGTGTTCCATTGCGTATGTCTATTTCTATGTCCTAAAAACTCCCCAGCATTCATCCCAACAGACGTGCTTTCTGAAGACAGGGGGTCCAGTTCCTGTTTTCCAACAGTGGCAGCATAGATTGTCAGCCCGTTAACTATTACTTTGGCTTCCCTTGACAATGCAGCATAAAAATAGACAGTAGCTTTTGTACACCCAGAGACAAAGTTAGTTACAGGAGTGGCATAATGTCATCTTTTTTTTACCAAAATCCTGGTTTGGATTGGAGCATTCTAATGACATTATATATGTTTGTATTCTCTCATGAAAACGCCCGTCACCTGGTTGCATTCGATATCTTAATGAGAGCCCTCACCAGAAGTTATATGATGGTCAACCATCGAGCTATCAATAAGTAAATCTCGTTTGGATCATCAGTGATTAAAATGGCAATAGGAACATATATTACATCTTAAGACCAGTTGTTGTGTCCTATCCTTGAAGCCTACGAAACCCGATATTTCAATGAGATAATGCAAGAGTACATGTTGCGTCAAATTCTAACCTTTCTAGGTATGGAAATATTTACCTTGGCCAACATGTTTCCCTGATCTTTCACCAACTGCAGTCATTTGGTCATGCCGGTGGCTTGCTGACAGACTTCCTGTCATCTATCTCTAAGAACTATGGTTGATGAAGTGTGGCATAAAGCTGAAAGAGCGTGAAATGATTGCTAGTTTCTGTCATTCAAAGAAAGTTAAAATCTATGTCTAATAATTGTGGTAAATAAAATAAGTGGGTAAAGAGCGTATTGGCAGCAACAGCATATAATTTGCATTCGTGTATACCTCCACTGAAAGAATATAGCCTACTACGATTAAAATTATTAGTTCTGCGCTAGTGTTGCAAATTTAACAGTGAAATATAAGTTAAATTTTTTTTGCTAGAATGTATTCAACACTCACATTATAATTGGTTCTGATTTATTTATATTCATTAAAATTCTGGTGAAACTATAAAAAGCCTAAACCATTATATTCTTATAAATACTCAAAAAGTATTCAATGATTTAATCGCATGAGTATCTAAATTTTGAATTAAAAGATATAAAAATTAAAATTATTCATCAAACAATAAATTTTTCTCATTTGTCTTAAATGAAGTTCAAACATTCATTTATTATTTAGGAAGTTTATAAAAGTTTAAAAATTGCTTTTCAAAAAGTTGTTGAATTAATAAAAAAAATTTAAAGTATATTATAATTTAATATTTTCAATTTTGTATAATATCATTTACATGGAAGGTAAACTTCGATGTAAATGATATAACATATAACTGAAAATATATTTTGCAGCGAATAACTGCAAAGGAATTTTTAGCATTTTCAAACAGTTAAACTCGAAATATTTCCCCAAATTTTGAAACCTACTACTTTTTTGCAATTTTAAATATTTGGTCAGTCACATATTTTGCATTTTTTTCTTCCAGGGAACCTGGTAATTCTGTGCTTTAATAAGCACATCTGTGCATTAGTTCTTAAAGTTTACTTTTCAGCATGTGCATAAATATTCTATACATTTCTTTAAATTCTTTTTAAAATAAAACTTTAAACACACATCTAGACAAAAGACGCTTTAATAAAATTGTATGATGTCATCAAAAATAGCAAATAATTGGAATTTATAAATATAATTGCTCATATTCATGGAGACAAGATAGTAATAATGAAAAATTACAGGAAATAAATAAAAATTTCAAGGAAACTGAAGATTAGAATTTTTGATATTAATAAATAGTAAAATTAATCTACTTGATATAATGTAACGTGATTTAAAAACATTAATCATCTTTAGGAACAATGAAAGCAAATATATTAGTAAGAAAAAAAACTGAGGTACCTCAAGTTGAAATTGAAATATACCACTGATACTCATAAAATTACGAAAATTTTGGCATGATTTCATAAAAACATTTTTGGAGAGTTTAAGAATTTGACTCAATGTCCAATGAAAGAAATTTTACAGAAGTTTTTTAATAAAAGCTACAGAAAAATCATTTCGCTAGAAAATGTTAAGTATTTTTGATTGCAGCACTGTATATTTAATTTTAAATTAAATTGTAATAGGAATTATTGTTATTGAGAAATATATATATATAGATTAAAACAAAAGAGGTTATAGTTCAGAAGCTTCTTTCTATTAACGGCGACGAGATTATTAAAATTGTTTATTGGGTTAATTAATTGTATTTATGTATGCATGCAAAATGATTTTGTCTTCTTTGTTAGCGTGTCAGTACATTTAACAATGCATAAAACCTGTGTAAGATAAGGTATTTTAAAAGTATTTTTTAAACTCCTACAAAAATGCAAATGTCAAAAGTAGTTACAGACAGAATTGATTCTATGACCTGACGAAATGGATTTTCTTTATTATCGAAAAAAAAAAACCCAGCCGAAAGGAAATTTATGAGAGATTTATGTAACTAATCAACTTAATAAATTACTCACCAAAGAATGTTATGAGTTAAGATAATGGACGTGGAACACATGTTAAATGCGTTAAAAGGAAAAACTATGAATTTTAAAAAAATTTCGAAAACTTTCTGCTTTCTTACATAAAATAAACGCCAATAATACATGTTTATAATACTGAATGGAGATATGGTGTTACTCTGATTGTAAACAATTCTAGGACTTGAAAAAAAACAAGTATATGTAAATTAGTAAAAATTAAGATACTAATTTATTTTTGACATAATGTGATTACAGGACTTATAATTAAGAATACATATTAGAGAAAAAAAAATAATTTGAATTGGATTAAAAACTAATAGAGAAAGCTAGTATTGCTAAAATCATGTAAAATACAATAAAAATTTTCCAATGTAACTATGTAAAAAATTCTGAGAAATGAATTAACCCGCTTTTCGATGCATAATGTGATTAAATCAAAATCAGAATATCAAAGATTATAAACGCTTATAGGAAAAAAATAGAACTGAAAATATGATTTACAGTTAATTGGTTAATTATTAACACATTTTTCTTGCTCTTTTTTATTTATTCAATAAATATCTTATAAGTACCTATTGGAGCGCAACTAGTGCAAATTGAAATGTACAAGGATTTATAGTTGACAGAACTGAGTAAAGTTGGAGGACAAGTATAATGTAAAAATTTAATTAACTTCGAATAAGCATAGAAAATTTTGAGTACGAAGATTTCCCATGTTTGGAAATACTTACCAAAGTGAAAACATATCCATTTATAAGAGAATACGCCTCCTTTGAGATCCAGAATTACTACCTAGGGTAAATTTAGAAAGATCCTCTATCTTTCTAAAATAATTTAGAATATGTTTAGAAAAAATATTTTATTATAAAAGATTTCTCTTGAAATAGGGAAACCAATAGTAAAGAAGATATTTTGTCAAATTTCAAAAATATAAATATTTTTCTTAGTTTAGTTTTTTTTCATTCACATCTCCAAATAAATCTATATTTTTACAAAAATTTATTTTGAATTTGCTGTGTCAACTCACATAAATTTAAATTTTGAGTACTTGGCCATATTTGGCTATTGATTCGCTTGCTTCAAATCCTTCAAAAGCATTAAAATAGTTCCATAAGTAGTTTATGATACACTCTAATTCAAAGAAATACAGAACAATTAGAAATGACGTTGGAGGTGGGAAAAATTGTTTCTAGTTTCCCTATGTTAGCATAAAAAATTGTTATTTTCATTTCTTTGTATTTATTAAGACAGGAAGAACCAAGATTTCTGAGACGTTTTTCATTGTCTGAAAAGAAAAGCTCATTTTTCCAACAGTATTTATTATAATTAACTTTAATTGCTTTAGCCTTGTCTAATTTAGAAATAATCATGTTGTTAGCAACGAAGGTACTTCGGTATAACTCTATCATCACAAAAATTTACATAGAAGATAAATTTTGGGTTGTACTAATGTAGCAGTGGATGGACACATGGATAAAATCACACAACTTACAATAAATATTATTACCACTTAATTCAATGATTTTTGATAGAGTAACTGCAAAATTTGAGCTTTCCTCTCGCTTTTCTGTTTCTGTAATATTTATTAATTTTTGTCTATCTAATAAATGATTATCCTAATTTGAGCTTTCCTCTTGCTTTTCAGTTTCTGTAATATTTATTAATTTTTGTCTATCTAATGAATGATTATCTTAATTTGAGTTTTTCCCCCTCTCACTTTTCTGTTTCTGTAATATTTATTAATTTTTTTCTATCTAATAAATGATTTTCTTAATTTGAGCTTTCCTCTCGCTTTTCAGTTTCTGTAATATTTATTAATTTTTGTCTATCTAATGAATGCGCTGGAATATCGTTAAGCACTTTTAAAAATGAACAAAGTTTCTTTGTAACTTTATGCTGATTATTTTTCTTCAGTATTTTGAAAATGAACATCATTAAACAATTAATGCACTTTATATTGCTTTACTTCTACTATTTTTATGGTAAATTAATCTTGAAATAACTGTGAAAATATCTTACCTGTTACATGATAAAATATTCTTGTGAGCAAAACTACACAAATTCAATCTTAAGAACATTTTTAATATTGAATCTATTTTAAATGTTTTTATCATTTAAATAATAATGAAAACAAAGCCACGTAAAAGAAGAATGTGAGCATTGAATATTATATATTATCTAGAATATTAATGAGCTGGTCTCTTGTATGACACATTTCTCAAATTTAAGTTAATTAAGCTATCTTCTATTCTCATATCAGTAAAACATTTTTATAGAACATGCCAAAGGAAACAAACTCTTAATATATACGATATTTACATTGCTGTAATGTTGTTAATGTTAGTCTCAAAATAACATTTTATGATTTTCTGATACTAGTTTAGAATTATATTGAAATTTTAAAATTTGTATATGGTACAATATTTTATAAGTAACATACACTGCCGGCCACCCGAATTGCAACACCAAGAAAAAAAAGATATCACCACAAAATTTACTTTCTAGACAACATGTTGACCAAGTATCAAATGATTAAATTTATTAGACTTCTGTTAAGAGGGGTTCCTGTCAAAGTCAGTTGCCAAAGTAGCCGCCATTGTTTGAGATCACCACTGCCCTACTCCTCGGCATTGATTCAAAGAAACTTTGGATGTGTTCTTGCGCAGCAGACCAAGCTTCCACACGTTGCCAAAGTTGATTTGGTGTTTTAACTGGGTATATCATCTGGGCCAATCGTTAAGGAACCTGTGAACACATGCTTTCTATCGGCGAAAGTTCCAGAGAGTGAGCCAGCCAGGGATGCAATTTAATTTGGCGATTGACGAAGAACCCTTGGACAATGTGGGCCGCATGTGGTAGTGCATTACTGTTGAAATATGGCTGTGGGCAAGCTCTGGAGTTAAGGAAGCACAACTGGCTCCAATTCTTCGGAGATGTAGCACTGGCTGCTTAAATTACCCGCAATGTGTACTAGAGGAATGCGAGAATTATATCTAATACCGAATTATACCATTATACCCGCTGCAGAAGCAGTGTGGTGGTGCATAACGCAATTGTTCAGCATCCTCTCTCCACGATTATAGGAATGTGACCATCGTAGTGTTGCAGACAAAAGCATGACTCGTCTGTATAGACAATTTCATTCCATTCTGCCGTCCACAATCTTCTTTTATCGCACCACTGGAGGTGGAACTTACGTGATTCTACGTCAAGGGTAGACGAAGCAATGGACATCTTGCGGAAAGACTTTTCTGCTGTAAACGGCGTCGAATGGTACGTACAGACACTGGATGATGCGTTAGTGACTGAATGTGCATTGCAATGGTTCGTGATGTGGCTGAGTGATCCGTTACTGCCATGCGCACAATTTGCCTGCGGTTACGTGAAGCAGTGCACTGAGGTGGATGCGATGAAGCATGTTGGTTCGTCATACCCTCCAGCATACAGCAATCACAAATCCGCATTACAGTTGCTTGGTTTCGTCCAACACGTATACCGATTTCCTTGAAACTTAATCCACAATCTCGATAGGCCACTATCCTTCCTCTGTCGAACTCAGTTATTGGATCAAAAAATGATCTCTGTTTTCTACAAGGCATAATTGTTCGATTTAAAAAAACACAAGAAAAACACAATTGCCAAACTTGAAATTTTCAAATTCTCCAAACATTAAATAGCATTTTGGAGTGGTACCATAGGCACGCATGATATGGATCTGCCCTGAAATTCTAATCATTTAAATATCTCACCTCCACTGATGCATGCTGTAAATTTCATGTCACTGTAAATTTCATGTGCTGTAATTTCATGCTGTAAATTGCATGCTTCCTTCAGGGAATCGCATCTACGGTGGAATTGAACATTACATTTCACACAAATTTTAAGAATAGTTGCAATATAAAAGAATTCATAAAATGGTGCAATGCTCAAAAGTATGAAATTTATAAACATGATATATATATATATATATATATATATATATATATATATATATATATATATATATATATATATATATATATATATATATATATATATATATATATATATATATATATATATATATATATATATATATATATATATGTATATATATATATATATATATATATATATATGTATATATATATATATATATATATATATATATAATATATATAATTTAAAGTAATACTACTAACAGTTCTTTTAATATTTATCTCGCTTAAAATGTTCATCAGTGTTTGAGAACAATTAAAAATATTTTCTATTTACTATGTAATTGAGTTCATTTATAATTCTTAAAACTATTTTTTTCTTTATAATTCTAAGCAAATATACTCAGTATAACATATATAAATATTACTTTTCACAATTTATATTATCCAAATATAGCATAGTTTATACTATATAAATATAGCATAGTTTATATTATTAAATAAACCCAATACAAATAATTATTAAACTTTCATGTTCTTCCAAATTCAGAAGAAATTTTCAGTAAGATATTTAAAATGAATAAAAAACTATCAAATTTATTACTGAAGCCAAGTTAATACAGTAAGTTCAAGTTATTAGTCTCCAGAAAAAGTTTAGTGTAATTTCAGAAATATATGAATATCAAACTGATACATTTAGGAATAATATTCGAAGTATTAAAACTAGGTCAGCAAAGCATTCCAATAAAAGTATTACAGAATTTACACATTTAGGTGCATCTCACTCGAACTTAGAGAAGATAACATGTTATTTAGAGTCTCAGAAGAAATGAAAAAAAATTGAAAGATAAAAGAAAATAGCGTTTTATGGGATCCATATCCCTTTTGGGTGGAAGAAGGTAAGAAATAAGTAAAAATAAAATTCGTTTCCACTTGGTCAACAGTTTTAGATTCATACAATATTTCGCAACCGCGTTAGATATTTATTTTTTCATTTCTGTGGCGGAGGAAGCTCACGAGTGAGAGAATGGAGAGAGACCCACAAACTTATCGAGACGAATTTTTTCAGGTGCAATTGAGATTAAATTGAAGGAGGGGAAATGATATAGTTCCAATATCCGTGCAGATTCATGTTGGCTGTGCTGGCTCATCTCCATACATTCTTAAAAAATGAAAATTCAATTTATTTTTAATCATGGATCATTCTTATTTAGCAAAGGAAATTTGTTTCTTAATATTTGTTCCTTAGTTTTAAAATTTGTCCTTGTGCATTCCTTATAGTATTTCCAGAATTATTTAACTCTCGTTGTCTCAATGACTGTTATTTATAATAAATGTTTCCTTCTTTTTCGTATTAAATGTCCACAGAATTTCTGTTGCTGCCTTTAGTGGTTGTATCTCTGAGAATAGAGAGTATGCTGTTAAATGTTTGATAAATCAATTGATTGTACTTGTATTGATGTTCCCAATTCTTTTTTTTTAAAGTTTTTATCCTATTCATTATATAAATATTACAATTATATGTCATGAAATATTATTAGAATAACTCGTAAAAGTTCAATAATTAATCAATAAATTTATTATAATTAATAGATTTTAAAATAAGGACATTTAATTTTTAAAATCAATAGTCCCCTTTTATTATTAAAACAATATGAAAATTTCATATTGAATTAATTTTTTGGAAAAATAAATCCATTAAATTAATTCATTTAATTTGGAGAAAAATCATAGGTCAAATTATAAATTTGATAAAATAAAATGAAATGCCTTTTATCATTTTTGTGCCAATATCCGTGCAGATTCATGTTGGCTGTGCTTGCTCATCTCCATACATTCTTAAAAAATGAAAAAATGAATATTTAAAAATGAAAATTTCTATTGTTATAAACTTTTTGTTTTAGAGATTATGATAAATTTTCACACACTGAATTTTAAATCGGTCTATATTTAATGGCAAAGATAATGTAGGAAAATTTATCTTTTCTAATAACTTCTTTTATAGAAATACACACAATGTAGACACCTGAAGTATTTTGTAGAATTTTAATCTGGATTATCAAGCGAATGTGTTTTTTTAAAATAAGCTTCTGTCATAATTTATGACTTTCATCTTAATTTCCCTAAAAAATGCAATGTTACTTTTATTTTTATATTCAATTATTGCTAAGATTAGAATAATCTTTTACTTTTCTTACAGGAAGAAAATAATTTTCACTTTCTAAAGAGTATCCTTCAATTTCAAATGTACCTTGGAAATAAAAAATAAGACACAAAGATGGACCATTAATTATGATTCTGTTTGAAATCAGCAATTTCTTTGGTTACTGCGTTTCTGACTTGCTTTTTTTTATGCATTTAGGATAAATAAATGCATGTCGGCATTTTCTTTACAGTGAAAGAATTAATATAAAGTAATTATTTTTTCTTTCCAATTCCAAAAATTTAATATGAAAATTTTTATATTTTAAACAAAAAAAAACCTTATATGTTCAATTAATATAATTTTTTAACCTTATGGAGAAGATAATGTCTTGCCGTTTAAACAAATGAAAGATCAAAAGTGACATAAAATTTACTAAGTAGAAGAATAGCTGCAAGTTTACTATGCAAGATTAAAATATTTTACCATTGCCACTGTAAAGTTGTTTTAAAATTTCTGCTTCAAACGATTATTTACACTCATTTATAAATGTAAAGCACGAAGATGTACAATGCAAAAAAGTCAATAAACACTGCTTTGATTGACACAAAATTCGGCAGGAAAGTAATGTATATATTTAAGCATAAAATGGAATCAATAATTTTATACAGAAATGAAAACAACATTAAATGTTTGTAAGTTATCAGATAATGACATTCTGGAGATTTAAACAGTATTATGTATAAAGTGAAAATAAACAGAATAAAATGATAAAATGGACATTATAGGGTTTGTGATCCCCCCCCCCTCATCTGTATAAAAGTTTACACCTTGTGACCATTCTTTCAATTAGGTAGTCAACCACCACAGGATTAAGCAATAGCCATTCTTCTGGTAGAGAAGTTTCCAGCTCAATAAGAGTGGCTGGAGGTGGAAAACGTGAAGATATAGTACGGCCATGAGCACCCCAAAGATTTTCAATGGAATTAAGGTCGGGCGAATATGCTGTCTACGTCATACGTGCAATTCATTCTCTCACCAAGTACTCATTGACGATGCCAGTTCTACATGAACGTGCGTCATCGTCCATTAAAGCAAAAGTAGGGCCAACTGCTGCAGCTTACAGTCTCACAATGGGTTCTAGGTCTTCATCTAGACACCGGACAGCCATCACAGAATACCGTTTAAAGATGTGCAGGCCGGTGCGGTATCCTAATGAAATTCTGACCCACATCATAATGCTTCCGCCTTAAAATGTGTGATGTTCGGTGATGTTTTGGGGTTGATTGCGTGTTCCTTGTTCAGGCCATATCCTTATACGCTTGCCATCTGGCTCCAGAGCAAATCTTGACTCATCAGTAAACATGACATTGCCCCAGTCAGACACACTCCAATTGACATGTTCCCGGCACCACTTTAATCGGGCCCCTCTTGATTGGATGGATAGACAAACATAAACTCGATGTACCCGGGCGTGCAGCCCACTCATATGTAATCTTCCGCGTTACAGTAGTTGCAGATATCATCTTACCAATGGACGCTGTAACCATAGATGTCACACGTGTGGAGGTCGCTCTGCGATTCCGCTTGGCTAAAATCGCAATATATCGATCTTCCGCGTAGCCCTCGAGTGACCGGTTACGGGCCTTCGGATAACTGTCTTTGTGGTTTGGAATTGTTTCCATAAACGTGAATTTACAGAATGATGAACGCTGGAGAAAAGAGCAACATCTGAGACTGTCCTGCTTCATTGTGCCCCACAGGACGCCAGAGCTCAGAATCTTCCATTCACCTTCTGGAAATCGTAGATACACGTATGTCTTGAAAACAAATTGTACGAAAATTTTTAATACTTTCTGTCAGCACTTACAATCAATTTCTGTAACCCTTCATAAAGCTGGTATCTTATAAGACTGCCCTTATTACATATTTTTTGACATAAAAGAGCGATTGCATGTTACCTAATATATTAGCATACTTCCATCTACCTCTGAAGCGATTTGCATCCTCTTCAATTCTGATTGGCTACCGGAAATTTTTTTCTCCGTGCTTAATTTTCGGAAGTGAGTGTAGATAAAACTTATTTGCCCATTTGAATTCCGATGAAATTCAAGCACTTGAATTTTATAGGATATAATGTTTTATCATTTTTTGAAACTGGTGAATATATATATGCTTTACAAAAGTGTATTTCCATAAAAAACTTTAATCTAAATATTTTTTCCAGGAAAGGAAGTATTCAAATTTTGAGTATTATACCCCGAATTCAAGCGTTTCTCAACACTGATTTTATATTTATTTATATATTTTTAGAGCTTACTTCTCTTTCTCTTGCTCTTATATATATATATATATATATATATATATATATATATATATATATATATATATATATATATATATATATATATTCTTGCTGTTTTTCAATCGTATTCGAATAATTTGTTGAAAAGATTAAATATGTGCACATTTATGTTAAGAAAATAAGAGAAAAGTATCTTGCAGTTGATGAGCGTATGCTACAATGATAATAAATTGCCTCCTGTGTAAAATATGCATTTATCTGAAAAATTCAATATTGTTTTTAACTATGCAGTTGAACTCATGAATCACATAAATATTTTGTTATTTCTAACTCATAAAAAAGCTTAATGCTTGCTGAGATCAAAACAAACCTCATATGCAAATTTGTATAACTAGCAACACGAATGTAAATTTGCAAATTTGCTTTTATTACTCTTTAATTTAGTTTTCTTGATTCCTTTCCCTGCTATTTTCTTCCACTGTAAGCTAGTGCATGCAAATAAATTTTCTGTTTCTTAATGGATGAAAATTATCTCCATCGCTGCCCATAGGAAATCATTTATCATCGGTACCATTTCTTGATATTCTTTTGTGACCAATGAAACAAATTTATCAAAGAAAAATCGTTTAGAAACCCAAAAGGAAACATATAATTGAAAAATATTTCCCAAAAATGATTTTGCACAAAATAATGTGCTAAAGTTTGTATTCCTTTATCTCTCGCGTTCTCTATGTGATTCTCAACAAAATGTACTCTCCTGTTATTGAAAATATTTTTTATAAATTTACTAATTATAATGTATCATTTTTATTTCCGAATTCAAACATAACCATAATTGTAAATTTCGGTGATACAGTGTTTCTTAAAACAAGGCTTTTTTTACACAAAAGTATGAAAATTTCTTTAAATGTAATCATTTAAAAATAAGCAAACCAAATACAAAAATGTTAAAACAAAAATTTTAAGGAAAATTATGTTACGTAAATTGCAACATCATGTAAAAATTCTACCATCTTTAAATTGTATCTCATAAATTTGCATAATGCTTAACGGAAAAATTTTATTGATGTTTTAGGGCCATTAAAATATCTTATTTTTATAATTTTTACTAATATAATACGTAGTTTACATACGTATATTAAATATTACTTGCAATTTAATATATAATAATAAATTTATAATTTTTATTAATTTAAGTACTATTGTAATTAATAAATATATATTAACTTTTATCATAAATGATTCATGTGTACATTATTTGCTTCATATTATAAATAATGATTGAATTATATGGTGGTAAAATCGCATATTTTATCGGTAGAAATTAACCTGAAAATTCATCTTTTGGAATGCTTTTGTTGGAAACAAATCATAGGTGATTGGTTCCAAATTTAATGAATAGAGATTAGTCATCAAATAAGTGTACTTTTATGTATTAATAAACTTCAAAAAATAAGCCTAAAATTTAGCAATGGTACTATGGATGAAAGGTATTCTTATATCTGGATAGTGGCAAGTTCGATACTGACCATGTAGGAAAACTTTATAATGAGAGGGTCAATATACAATAAACTTCTCTATATTTTATTGTTCGCTAGTTGGTGTGATGGGAAATGAGAGAGAAGAGACAACGGAATAGCTACCAACTTCAAGATTTGGTGGAGGAGTTACGAAATGATTGGAAGTATCTTCAGTCGCGAGATCATGGATGATCGAAAAGAGCGCAAGAGAATGTTAAAAACAAGCAAAAGTAAATAAAACAAGTAAAACAAAATATATACTTAACTGAAAAAAAATAATTCTTGAAAGATCTGAAAGACTGATTGTTTAAACTATTTTTCATGTAACTATAAAGTTGTAAAATTCTCAAGTGTAAAGAACTCCTTTTAATGCCCGGAAAACTGCAAATATGATACTTAATCCCATCAAAGACTCTAATGGGGGGAGGGTCTAATCAAATTTAGTATTCTTACGATCAAATATTTCTTTATTGGTATGGCGTGAATGCTTGAAAAAAGAATACTAACTCAGTTATCGACCTCGTCTCTGTATCGTAATTCAAAATTATAAGACGGTTGTGTGCCTGTCGAGTTTCACCAGAAATAGTTATCCTATAAACGAGTACAATAACTTGGTGATATGATTATATACACAATACACAAAATATATGATAGTAATATGTCTCCATAAAGAATTTTATTAGAATTATAAAATAACAAGAATGAATTCGAATGAAAATAGGCATTACTGTAGCATATGTGAATGCCTGAAAGCACAATTTTCCTGAGAAAAAAAATAACCAACAATAATTACTTGGTTCCTGCTCCGTATTTCTAATTTTATTTTCTAAGTTAATTCCAGATGAAATGAGCACACACGTGTATTTTTAGTAAAACTTTATCATGAGTTTTATAATCTAATGAAGAATAGAAGTAAAATTGTGCTGAATCAATAACGGCAGATAATGTAATATTCTTAGGGAATGAATCTTGAAAGAGTGGATCCTTTGCGTCTGTAGGAAGTCCTACTGGATTATCCCTCACTGCCCTTCAGGAAGAAGACAAATTTTCGAAGGAAATCCTTTCTAGTTAATTCTGTGTAAAATGATGTTACAAAAGTTGATTAATTCAACTTATTGATTATTTTTATGAAACTCCGAAAGGAAGATCCACTTTTGCAGTCTTCTTTTCCTCGCTTTTATTTTGAGGCCATAAATTATTCATAAGATAAGTCTGCAATTTCGAGAGAAAGTTAATTTAGCGCTCAAGGGAACATTTGTGTGTTGGAGAAAACACATTTACTTTCTAAAATTCTGATGGACAAATAAAAGTCACTTATGAAAGCAAAGTATGATGTTTATTTTAGGCACCTATGAGAAAGAGGTGCTAAAAATCAAGTTCTTGAGGACCTGAAGATGACCTTATATTGTTGACTTGTAACTTTGGAATAATTTTTTTTTAAGAAATCATAGAAAATACATATTTAAGTAAAGTTAGGACTTCAAACATAAGAAGTCAATAAAAGAAAACACTTCGTGTAAATAGAAGTATAGAAAAATTGCAACACTTCAAGCATACTTATAATAAGTCCCTAAATACACTTATTAAGTCTTTAGAAGTAATCTTAAGACATATTTTTACATAATTTTAAAACCTTTTCCAAATATTTTCACTGTTTATCAGCAAAGGTTGATAGCATAAGTTTTCATTGTATTAACAAAATTTTAAAATAAATAAAATAATTTATTATTTGCGAAAAACCTGTTTTTAAATTTAGGGATTTTATTTTGAAGTTGGAGAAGCCCGGTGGCTTAGTAGTAGCATTTCACGCTCCCAAGCCACGGGTCCGAGGTTCGATCCTCTGCCTAGGCAAGGTTGACTCAGCCTTTCATCTCTTCAGCGGATTGATAAACTGAGTACCAAGCACATGCTCGAAAACTAAGCACTGCGAGTTTCGCGAGGACTGGGAAGCTGACCACCTTATCGGGACATGTGCTTCGCACCCCAGGACCTCTCGGTCAGGAAAACAGAGGTGGGCACTGTAGGCATTGGCCCACATGGGTTGTCCTGCCACAGAGTTTTGGTTTAGTTTATTATGAGATCTTAAGGCAAACTAACTTTTACATTTGAGTTGTTCATAAAGCAGTATCTATATAAATGCACAATATAAAAATTTATGTAATTCCATTTATAAATGTTTAATCTTAAGTCTTAACTATTAGCAGTTGTCACACATTTCCTCGAAACCAAGTTCATAAAAACCTGTGATTTCTCTTTCTCTCTCATTAGTTATAGATACCTGTACACTAATAAATAAATTATTACTCTAATTATATAGCTAGTACTAATTTTTAATTCAACTAACAGTGTATTATCTCAATGGGATAAAGTAGATTACATATGTTTGCAACTAGGTCTTAGTTCAAAGTGTCTCGATAAAATAAACCTGGGAAATTATGTATTTTTGTTTTCAAACGGGGAAATTTCATTTAAGCTGATGACAGAAAATATTGGCTGACAATGTACATTTCGCCATAATCCTAATGAGTTATTATTCGCTTAAATATTTTGAAATATTACAAACAATGATTATATGCAAATTCAAATAGTCCCTGTAGTCAGTTAAAATAACTGAAGCTTGTTTTTGCTCAAAATGTTTACACATCTACATTTTTAAATATAATTTATTTTAAGCAATAATCTTGCATTACAATTTTTAGAAATACAAATGTTTTATTTATAGGTATACAGAGCATTTGTTTTGTGTAAATATCCAAAGTATAAAACAAAACACAAATGTTAGACTTCAAAAATAAAAAAGACACCAGAAGAAACAAGTTATATAAGAATAGGAAGTAAAATTATAAAAAAGAAATCAAATACGAAAAAATTATAAACAACATTATAAGAGCTTAAAAGTTAAAGTTGATGAAAATTAACTAAATATAAATTAAATCGAACTTATTAATAATTATTTACATTGACAATAAAATAATCCTGTAATAAATATTTAGATCAAATATAGAATAAATTTATAAATATTTTAAGAAGTTATTTATAAATATACTGTGAGTGAAAACAATGTAATTCTATTTCAAATACTTTAAAAAGGTGAAGCTGTGAAAATCAAATATATTTTATTTAAGGTATATTAATATATATTTGCATAAAAATAGCACATAAATTTTCATATTCGAATAATAGGCAATATTTAAAAGGGAGTTACATTTTCACGTTAGAAAAGAATTACCATTTTCCCTTGAAATTCCCCCATTACACCATATAAAAGTTATCTAAAGTGGAACTACAATAACAATTGAGTCAGTCTCTCTCAGCAACCAAAAAGGGAAACCTTTTCCTAGAATAATGAAAAAAATAGGTTTCCAAGAGTTCGGAACATTTTACGAACATAAAGTTGTTGAGCAGGTGGAAACAATTTCAAATTGTTTTTATTTATTCTTTACAAACTTCTCTACCCAAACCTGAATATAGATCATATAAAATTCCATTCCTTCTTGAGTTTTGTTTTTATCTCTTTTCTTCCACTGTAAATGACAGGATTTTTCTCTTACGGGCTGAATACAAACCAATAAAAATTTTCTTATCAAGTATTATTTGAAATGCAACTTTAGGTTATTGAAACTTTTGCTCATCTTGTCCAGCATTATATTGCTTCCAAATGTGCTTTTTAGAATAAATTTCAATTTCTTCTTAATCAAGCAAAATTTAAGTATGAGGTTCAATAAAATTCATTCGAAGTTAAAATGCTTGCCTAACCTACTTTATTTATTTATTTTTTTTATTTGCAGGTTACTATGAAAATATAGTTTTGTGTCTTCCTATATTGTAAATTTTCTTATTTGTAAATGTCTTATTGAAACTCGTACTAAACATCTTTACGAAAAGTTTATAATCACATTTTCATTAATCTTGTTATACCATTTTATATATTTTTTGTTTAAGTCAATGCTGTGCGTTTCAAAACTGTTTGCACTGGATTGATAACGAAAAATAAGTTGATTGTTATTTATTACTCTTCTACTAATGCGGTTTATATTCTTACATTTTACCTAATATTATAGTTTCGTATTATTTTCTTCCAATATTTTATTTCCTACGGAGTTTTCAATAACTGTGTAATCTCTTTTCCAGTTTTTTTCTCGTTCTCTGCACTGAAGTGAAATGAAATTAGAAAATTCTATAAAATGTAGAATGGTGTCTATATTACCTTCAATTGACTATGATTTTGACAAAATACTTGAAGTGTTCAATAATAATTTATAGTCTTATTCTTATAGTATGTATTAATAAAATTTCTGAATTTTTTCTCTTAAGAATGATTCCTATGAGATCAGGAATTATATTTAAATGCGTTCAAAATAACAATTCGAAAATATTTTTAAGCGATTTTATTGGTCAATTAGTAAAGCTGCATCAGTTACAGATTTTAATTAAATGATCAGAAAATGTTTTTGTATTCCAGCAAAATTGCTGTTATTAGTCTCATTATAAAAATGTATTACAATAGAAAAAATGAAAATTTTTATTTTTGGTTTCCATGACCTTCTGACCACCATTAATCTTAAAACGCAATGACAACTGTTATAGGCAAAAAAATGTTTCCACGTCTATTTCAAACTCCTTATTACTTAAGTTTTCAGTATTTAATATTTTATAATCTTCTTATGGTAAACTACTTATTTAAATGCATAACCGATTAATAATTTTTATAACAGTAAGATTGAAACTATCGCTAAGTCTTCATTTCAACCAAACTTTGTTTTCAAATACAAAGTTTCAGTTTATATGTTAATGAAAAAAAAAAAACGATTAGTATAGTGAAGTATATTTGAAAATACTCGTATAAATCTAATTCTAATAAATGTATTCTGAAGAACTCTTAAAATATACATTATATTTGTTGCATATTCATCATTCAAAAGTGTATAAAATTATTTTATTCAAACCAAAGACGAAACTTTAATCGAAATGCAGTGTTTCATAAGAGATTATATCCAGAGCACATAAATATCATTTTATATTGGGTATCATGAATGGATACTTTTTCAAATAATGCTAATTATTCAAAAAATATATTATTCGTATATTTAGTACTTTTTTTTCATTCGTTTTTAAATTCAATAATCGAAATTTCACTGAAGTTACTATTATCGAAACAGCAATTTTTTCTGCTGCCCGGCTGCTCTATAGGATTTTATCAGCCTGAGCGCTATGAAGGCGAAGGGGATAGCAATTTTTTTTACAGTAGGTATGCCATCTATTCTCACTTTCTGCTCTTATTTTCTCCCCGAAAATAAAAGCAGAAAGTGAGAAAGCAACACCCAAACAAGAATTATAATCTGAAACCGAAATTAGGGACACTAACCACTCCACCATTGGTAGGCAAATAGTAGTTTGCTAAAATAGTGTTTATATGATGTAACAAATATGCATTAACACTATTTATGCTCTTAAAATTTGGAAGAATTTGATTTGTTTTCATTCAACGATCATTTTTCAAAACTTTGAAATAATAAATTACTCATTATCTTGTAAAAATAGCGAAATATACTTCATTTCCTTTGACTTTCATTCGGGAGGGGAGTAATTCTTGCATTCGTGTACCAGCGATGACAACTGAGAAATTAATTATTATAATACTTAATGAAAAGAAGTTATTTAATATGTTAAAACTTCAAAACAGAGAACAGATTCACAGCTAAATTTAAAATAGAAATATTATGAGTGTTTGAATATATTACATCTATTATGGTACATATGCAAACAATCTCAGTTATACTCGAGTATATTAAAGACTGATTATTGGTAAGAATATAATAATTAATAATTTTAATACATGATAATGACAAATGCCTCTGACTGAAACAATTTAGCAACAAAATATCAATGTTTGTTGCCAATGAAGAAGAGATTTTAGTAACATTTTCTTGGAGAAACATCTTGAAGTGATTTCAGTATTCAACTCTCTCCTTCGTAATGATACGCGATCACTGTTCTCGATAAACATTTTCATACATGAGATTTGATTGCATAGTGCGTTTGGTATCACAAGGGAAATATAATCACAAAGAATAAAAAATTACATTGCATTTTATTCATTAAATCACACATAATATCTGCTTTCATTAATCACACATATAACTGCTTCCTTCATACTAAATAACTTCATTAGAATCCATTAACTAATTTTCATAATACAGCATGAGTATGGAAGGAATTGAGCAAAATTTCAATTACAGAATTTAGGAAATAGCATTCAGAGGGTAACAGCAACAATAGTTATAGAAGACACCTAATATTTTGTTTAACTTCAAAAGATTTGTCAAGTGACACGTAAATATTTAAACCATTTGAATTAGAATAAACTCTTAACTCCAGAAGGCGTTTAAAATGAAATTTTGTTTTTAATTTAAATTCTATACTGCGTTGAAATATAATTCGTAAGGTCAAAGGATAAGAAATCATGAAAGAATTTTATTTATATAAGCTCTTTTTATTGCAAATTTATTATTTGTAAAATATATAATAGTAATTATTCATAGCAAATTAATAAAATAATGAGTATTTCTTTGTTCTGTGATATTTCATTTGTCAAATATGTTTGGAATATTCAAAATTTAAATTTCAGATTAAGTTTAGATAAATTTAATTTTTTCTAGGTAGATGAGTTTCTTTTATGGTGGATTTCAAACCACTGAGTAAATTTCAGAATAAGAGAAAGATTTTTCTTTACACACACTTCCATGATACTTTAAAATATAATTACAAAAATATTTTGGAGAAAAGGAAAGTTTTAATTTGCTTTGACTTTCTATAAGAAATGTGTGTGACCTACGATAGTAAATTATCCGTTATCTATATAATAAAAGTACACCTTTTAATTAGAAGACAATATGAAATGTAAGCTAACTTTTTTCATAAAGGCATTGAATTAATAACTTCATATGTGAAACGCATTTTAAAATGAAACATAATGATTACTAGTCATCCTTTACTTTGTAATCTAATTTCTCATACCAAGCAAATAAATTTTATTTTTTAACATCCGTAAACTCAAGCAATACATTTTTAAACTTCTTCAAAAAAATTTTAACTAAGAAAACATAGTGAGAAATTGATTTGATGACAATTTAGATTTTTGAGGGCAAAAGCAATCAACTTAATATTATACCATTTTAGTAACATTGAAACATTGATATCAACCTACTCATAAGTATTATATATTTTTGTTACTTTTTATAGAGCGGATTTATTTACCAGAAAAATTACGTAGGTATATTTTAATTGCCATCGAACTATATCTAAGGTAGTTCCTAAATATTTGTTAACCAAAAAGTTCATAATGAATTAAAAATTGTTTTAAAATTTAGTATTAAAGAGAAGGTTTGGTCATGTTATTCGTCAAAATTTTCCCAATTATATTAAAAATTTAGTGATTTCATTTCAAAGAGTAAAAACAACTTTAGAAAAAGTCTGATTTAGAATGTTGACCATTTAAAAGGTGTAAATCAACACACTAGGGGAAATAGTCAATTGGCATGAATTTCTCCGATGACAATCAAATCAACTGAAAATATTCTAATGCATTTCAAAATTATTTGAATTTCTTGAAACATTAGGAGAAATTTTATATTTGGCAGTAAAAGATAACAAAATTAATTTGACTATTTGATGGTTTCATCAAAAAATAAATTTGGTTATTTTAAATAATTTCTGAAAGGAAATGCTTGCCCCAAACAGATGGAATTTTAACTAAAGGATTTAAATGGGAAGAAATACTTATTCCAATAAAAATGTATTTCAGAATAACCTTTAAGTAGTATTCTTAGTGATATCCATGGTGTATAATGATTGTTTCTTAGTAGTGATGTACATTCTATATCATGGTACTCTTGAAGCGTTGTGATCTAACAATAGCAGAAAACATTTCGTTAGTGCTTCGGAATGGAAAAGGTGGCAGGCAACTTATATTTGCGTGTGAATTAAAAGCAATTGTTGATTTAGTACAAAATAAATTTTATTAACGGATAGTTGAAAAACTGCATGCATTAAAATTAAGAAAGGAATTTTACCTTTTTGTAACAAATGGCAAATATATCTCATATAAATTTCCTTGATGTTTTCCTGAAGGTGCACCTCTGCTTTACATGGATATTTTACTAGTAATATCTATTCCATTGCAGCATCAAATTACCATCATCAAAATGTAATCTTAATTTAAATTAGTAGCAAATTAATTTTTAATGCTACAACTATTAGTAGTTATGAAACATATGGGCTTGTAAATATTAAATTATAATCTGGTAATAATAAGTTCATTAAAAGTTCTCATTTAAAAACAAAGCGTTTCTTTTTTCTGGAATCAAATTTTTTATAGTGTCCGGCACATTTTACAGAGTGAATAAATTCCTGGAAGGAAAGATGTGAGAGTATTGAATGCGAAGTTTTTCCAACAGTGGGCTTAAGAAAAATCTGCAAAATAATGGATATCTGGAGGAGAGAGCATATGAAAGAAAATAAGTTGAAAAAGCTGTAAGAACGAAAGTGTATTTGTTGAAATACCAAAAAAGAAAATAGTATTTTATGTATCCACATCCATTTCTCATTGAAACTTGTAAGGAATAAATAAAATATTTGGGAAATTCTTCTATCTAGTCAACAATTTCGAGTTAAAAAATGCAGAGTAACAGTTGGAAATCTATTTCTTTGTTGCCACGGAAATGGTTTTCCTTTCTGTGTTGGTGAGGGGAGGTATAAAGAGTGCCAGAGGAAACTACTCGATGTTCAGTTATGCCTACCACTGGAAAATGGGAGCATTTCAATCCTTACCATAAAGATTAAGGCTACTCTTATTTTGTACAGTTTTTCATAGAACTTTTTTTTAAAAAATGTGCTTATTTTTGAGAATATTTTTCAATAAAAGTCATTCTGTCTTTGAAATATAATATTTCTTTGATATGAAAACTTAAGAAAGTTTTGTATATACCTCATGCGGTATTTGAATCTAATTTTGTTTTGTACAAGACATCGGAATTATCAAACAAAGTTACATTTTTGCAGGTACTTATTTTGTTGGTCTTTACCAATTTTTTTAGCAAAATTTGGCTCGATATTTCGGATTATTTTCAGAATTTTGCTGGGTCTGTTTATTACTGGTCTGTATTATTATATGTGAGGAAATTTGTCTATAACCTGTATGATTGCTTAAGACGGATTACTATTACACGCTCTTATAAATATTCAGATGTCTCTCATGGACGAAATTTTTAGAGTTTCATGTGATATTTTATAGCTATTGATTAAGGAATTGCGCGCGCGCGATATAACATTAAATTTTATGCTCTGCTTCAAAAATACATCACATACCCACTTTATATTGAGAATGGATGCAAAGGTAAGTACGGAAACAAATATTTGCAATAATTCTTACTTAAGCATAAATTATTTAAGCCAATCTAGACTTAAAATCATTTAATTTATTTCTGTAGTATTATTAAGAATAAATAAATGAAACAAATTGACAGAAGTGACTGCCTTTAACAACCTCTTCCTTCTTTTAATTCTTTAATTTCCTTTACAAATATACATTATAATTAATTCTTATTTATGAAAAATTAGATAAGTGAAAATATGAAAAATTAGTATTTACTATTGTAATATAAAAACCAAAAACAATATAAATCCTCTATTTTTATATGTAGTAATTATTTGGAGCTTTAGCATATGAAACTAAAATAAGCTTTTTACCAAAATGTTAATTTTCAGAATAATAGAAATGAAAGGTATTATAGAAAGGTAACACTAAGTTTTTGCAATAGGGCACCTGTTATGTCTTGTCCACAACATCATTCTCCTAATTTTTTTATTTTGACCCAGTTATTTATTCTTTGAAGGAAAAAAATCGGTTCCAACTGATTCCCCTACCCTGGAGAAGCCTTCCCGAGTGCTCAAAGGAGTTATTGTTACTCTCATGTACATCTAGCAGTTTCATCCAAGGATAAGAAATGTTCATTAAAGCCTCCAAAATGTATTCTAAAATATAGTGAAAAAGTCTGTACCTTGTTATGAGTTTATCAGCTATAGAGATTATAATAATCCAAAAATCTCTCTCAACCTTATTAACTCATAATCTTGTTTACTGTTAAATTACTGTAAATCAGAAATTTTTTACAGAAACGAATTAATTATTTACTTTATGATAAAGGGTTATAACCAGCTGAAAAGCCTCCAGAGAAATATGTAGTGTAGCTTGTGAAACTATACATCAGTAACTCGAAGAAAGTTAAATCTTGAATAAGAGCAACTTTCCTAAAGATTAGGTTCATCCATCATAAAACAGAAGTTTTATTCTAAAATTTCTACAACTATAAACATTTCTACCTCTTTGATTCTTGAAATATTTTCATGCAGAGAATTTTTGAAAAATTAATCCAAAAGTTCTCATAAGAGAGAAAGACATCTATAAACTTCCGTACACTTGAACAAATACCACAATAATCTCAAATAAAGGTATCAGAATAAGGATTTTGACGATGTTTTATCTCTGTATGTATCTTCACCTTTGAATCTCTGTATGCCTGAGAAAATGAAGCTCTTCTTAAATATGCTCCATCTATCAATTGGAGCAAATTTTTAGAGTTTCGCCATTGTGATATTTAAAGTTATTTTTATAAGAAATCGTTAGTAAATATTTTACAAATCTCATCCATATTGTTAGTAATATAAATATGTAAGCTCAAGTTTAACTATTACTTATGGTTTAATCTAAAAAGAAATCAGAAGTCGGATATAAAAATTACATTTTCTCACAGGATACCACTTCTTAGAAACATAAATTTTTGCTCCAAAAAAGCAGTATAACTGTTCTAATCTGTACTAATTATATGGATGTGGCAGAAAATTACACATATAAATATCCAAATAGAAATTTTTTAATTATATATTTTTAATACCATTAAAATAAAAAATTTAGTATATGAACATAGAAACACTAGATCAATTCATATAGATTATATAATTTCAAGTTATTTTATAACAATGTTCTCCTAAGGAAGGAAATTTAAAGTTTTATTCATTTGCAGTTTTAAGTGTTTTGTTATATATGTAACCAAATTTCAAATACTTTAACTTCAACTCCTCCATAAGAACTTTCTCAGTTCTAAATTTTATGAGACTATTTTAGCGTCAAGAATATAAGGAACTGAATACGGCTTAGATAACTATTATAAGTTTATTTCTATATCTGGAGAAAAAGTTGAATAGTGTCTCAGAATGTGTTTTAGATTGTTTTTAGCATTAGCTTCTTACTTTAAATTTTATTATGTTAACTGGTTTTAAGAAACTCATGCTATTCAATTAATATTAATATTATTTCAATATATATTAAACATTTTTAACATTATATTTTCAATATGAAAAACTTTCATTCAAATTCACTTCGTTCACTGTTTTGA
The DNA here is from genome assembly GCA_037975125.1 of Latrodectus hesperus. Taxonomy (NCBI): domain Eukaryota; kingdom Metazoa; phylum Arthropoda; class Arachnida; order Araneae; family Theridiidae; genus Latrodectus; species Latrodectus hesperus. The sequence goes on along the minus strand of CM075859.1, from coordinate 96,119,361 downwards.
AAAATAATGTCTAATAGTTAATAACTAAATCAAAGAAAAACTAAATTTTTCTAAATTGTATTACAATCTGAATTTAAGTTTTGAAATATTATTAATATTTCAAAATAGTTTTATGCATTCAAAATATTGTGCAAAATTAATTTTTACTTTAATGATACCCGAGCCTATAAAATCAGAGTAAAAGACTTAAGAAATATTTTTCTTAGGCGAGAATCTTACCAAGTAATATTTAATGACAATAATTTACAAATCGAACTTTAATTCTAATTTAGTAATACACTATTATTTAAATATATATAATATATTCATTTCCCCCTTAAACAAACTTCCTTTCTGTGTTTAAAATAAGAATAGTTATTTTTATAAAAATTTCGAACAAATATTTTTAAACTAAACTCACAGAATGAATTTACAAATCATTATATGCTTTATTAAAAGCACCTAATTTGCTTTACTTCTTTTCTCCTTTGCAATAAAGTTTGTTATATTACATGATACAATGTTGCAAATAGTCCAATATTTTAAAGCTGTTGAAAATAAAAAATTAATCTGTCTTAACTTCAGGGAAAGTCTATGTGTATAGTGAATTATTTTCACAAGACGTAATGGAGAATTCTCTGAAAATTACCAAGCAGTCAAACTGACATATTGGAAGTAGATAATACCTAAAACATCCATTCCCCAATATTCAATAGTGAATGGGATTTTTCACTTGGTAGATACCATCGGCACACGAAGATACACCATCAGAGGAGGATTGGAAGGAACCTTTTTGCATTTCTCTTCATAGAGGAGTCTTTAAAAACCAATCGCTAGAATAAATTCCCAATAAAAGAACAGTAATTTTGGAATTTTAGATTTTGAATTTAAACAAATATTTTGTATGATGATTTTTGAATAAACAACAAGCATAGGTCCCATATTCTTAAAAAATAAATTTAAATACTTCACTCTTTAATACACTATAATTTCTAAGAAATATGCACTATAGGTATCTATATTTTCCTAAAATAGATACCTATATTAAGTTATTAATATTAAGTTAATTGCACTATAAATTGCTAATTTATTTTGTATATAAAATTTTAAGATAATAATACATAAATGGTATTAGCAATTCAACAATTTAAAAAAATTTCAGAATTTCTCGAAATCTATCTATTTATCTATCTATATATATATATATATATATATATATATATATATATATATATATATATATATATATATATATATATATATATATATATATATATATATATATATATATATATATATAATTGGTTGGAACATAAAGTAATCAATGATGCGAAGCCTGCAAAGTTAATTTACGTTGTTGTCGGTTTCAATTGGTATCTATACAAAGACAAATACAGTAGTAGAAACCGTGAGTAATTAAATGCTACAAGTTTTAGCAAGTTATATATTGTCAGAATTTATGCCATGAAACTGGTCAAAAAGCTAAAGAAATTTTAAATTTTCCAAAAGATCTCCTGGAAAACACTTTAAGCTATAGGACTTACAATAGGCAGTTACGCTGCCCACTACGAGGTGTCAAAGTCTTAGTAGATTATTTAAATATTATTATATATATATATATATATATATATATATATATATATATATATATATATATATATATATATATATATATATAAAGAGAAATGTAATATAATATATTATATTAAAAGTATAATAAAAAACTTTAAACAGTCAAAACAATTGAATATGGATACTAATAAAATCTCATGTATTCCATAAAAAATTTATTTTACTTAAAAATTATAAAAAAAATCTTAAATATCCCTTTTGTAAAAACAGGACATTTCTATTTAAAAGAAAGAATTCAACAGTAACTTCAGCACAATAGTGTTTGTGAGCCACTTTCTTTTACTTCTTAAATTTTCTGGAATTGTTAAAATTGTTTGCTGGTAATTGAATGACCAAAGTCATCATGCATTTTTGAAAATGGTTATGTGTATCTTTTAAAATATTTATCCAAAATTAAACTGTTTTCTTCAAATTGAATTTCATCTCAGAGATATTTTTGTAAAATTTGCTTAGACATATTTTTAATAAGGGTGGGTGTTCAGTTATTAATTAAATGCTAAGTTGCGATCAAATAAACAATCATATGCAAAAAGAGCTCAATTAATGAAAAGTAATGAATTCTAGTAATACTACAAAGATATTTGGTACCATATGAAGTGGAAATCGATCTTTTTGTTCATGATATCTATTAAACTGTTCCGAAAGGGATAAAGCTATGAAATAATTAAAAAATAAAAAACATTTATGCATGTCGAAGAAAGAAGTACTTCATATCACATCTTGTAACTCACATGAATTACTTGATAATATAATAGAAGAGAATATCATTCATCCAAATAAAAATGACAGTACTGCCATAACAATGAAAACTGTGAATCACCAACTTTATACTTTATTAAAGCATAGAAGGATTCTGGAATGTTTTCGAGGGTTAAAAATAATTTGCATGTAATGTATCAAGAAAAAAAAATCGATGAATATATTTTTTTATAAAAGAGAGTGCTGGCTATAGTACTTTCAGTCATGTATTTAATTTTTGAACTGTATTTTATTTCCATGAGAAAAAAATTTCATGTAAACTATTGTAAGAATGTATAAATCATGAATATAAAACATGAGAAATAATAAATTCAGAAAAACATATTCCAAATGAAATAAATGTTTGATTTGTATGATTTGGAACAAGAATCGAACAGTTCCAAGGATTATTTCATTGCTACTTCGTATACTCTTGAGTCAAAATAAAAATGTTCTGAAGCATCAAGTAAGTATTCACATTAATAGAAGAGATTGTTCGAATTAAAGCAAAATGGGATTAGAAATGTTCCGAAGCTTCAGGGGTGCTAAGAAGTTTTGTTCAGAGAAAATGATGGATATCTAATATTTAACTTCTTACTTATTTTCCCATCAAGGGAATACTAATTTTATAAAAAGAATAATCTTGTTTTTATGTGGATTCTATTGCATCTATTTATCTTATTTAAAGCGTAAATAGTTCCACTGTGTGTGTACGGACAAATTTTATGTTTCTTTATTACCATTTGAGTAATGATGGATTGAATCCTAAAAAATGTACATGAAAAAACATTTTTGTCAATTTTGTTTTAATAGAATATTGTATTTGTTAAATATATTTAAAATAATATTAAAATTTAAAACATTTGGTAAAAAAAGTTTAAGCATATCTCATAAGTAGTTTTGTGTGTTCTTATTTTTTATTAATCTTCTTACATATTCCATCTATATTATGCTTACTATTTATACTAAATAATAGTTATTTTTAGTTAAAATCAATTGTAAATAATTATTGATAATTTTAATGGAAAATCAAAGGAAACATTCAAATTGAACCTTATTAGAAGAAAACCGTATTAGATTAAAGCAATTATCTCATTTTAAATTTTTTAACTAAATGAATTCTGTATAACACTTCAAAACAGTCTTTTATGTTACTTATTTTTTATTTTGTTAAAACAGTAAATGAAAAGACGCTATTCACATATTAAGAATTCACTATCTACTTTAAATTGAAGAATTTATTCATCTTGACGAGGCTGACGATGAACACAGTCAGACCTTCTAAAATTAGAAATATACAGTTTCATTTTGAAAAATATATTTGTTGTTAAAAACTGTCCCGCTGTTTTCATTATTGAAACTCAGCCAGAATATTCAGTAGCTCTGTTAAGCTCTCTTCGTGTCAGAAATGATTCCCCAGGACTTCATTTCCTCGTGAAACCTCCTTCCTAAAGTAGGAAATGTCAATTCGTGAGCTAGAATCTGTTGGCCAAATGGAAACAATTTCCAGCTATTCTATAGATTCCTTTAGGGCAGTTACCCAAAATGAATGGAGATTACATAAAACAGAGTTTTCCTCTCTTCTTCTTAGCCTCCTTTTCTGAAATCACGCGTGATTTTTTTCGAAAACTTATTGTTCTCTATAATACGTATTCTTTATATTAATATTTCTAAAAATATAGCAATATCCAATTGTTTTTCTATCTTTTATTTATTTCATTAAAAAGCTTGATGGGCTATTAATAGAAAAGGGCAGAGCTAAAAATTATAAGAAAGACAATTAATAAAAACAGAAAGTTCTCTTCAATAAAATTTTATTATTATTGAAATGCTTTTTCCTTATTAACATTTATTTATGGATACTTAAACAGTCATTTGGTTTAAATATTGTTTCTGTATTAAAAATAATGAAGGTATAGTGTATCGCATATATTAAATGCCCGAAATATAAACTTTAGTTTATTGCAACCTTATCTAAATTCTTATTTAGTAGAGATATTCCATATTTTGAGGCATTTCTGTAGAAAATAAATATTTATGTAATGCAAACCATATTTTACATAAAATATAAAGCTTTTCTTTAATAAAAAACATATTTTATAGCTCTTACTTCATGCACCTACTTTGGTTAATTAAATGAAAATAAAATAATTTTGTAAAAGTTGTTCTTAGAAAACCTTTACTAAAGATTTAAAAATGTTTCCGTACAAAATGTTACATTAATTTTAAAATCATACTACATACTGTAAAGATAAAACTAAAAAATCATTGTAAATCATGGAGGTATCCACAGATTACTTGGAGGCAAAATATTTTGTGAGGAATTTGAAAAACCCTTTTTCTCAAATAGTTGTTTGTTGCTTCTTGGATTTGAATATTTACATCATTTTTCTAGTCTTACGCTTAGTAAGGCTCTTGATGAATCCTTAAAAACGATAATGAACTCATAAAAATGAAGAATTCTAAAAATAGTCTGGATGCTCAAGTGTAAGTATTTTGAAATACTTATGAGAATTTGAAGACTTTTTCCGAATATATAGTGCTTATCATCATCTAAATATACAACCTGTGCATAAACCATGTGTGTGACCATTTAAAATTACTAAACTTTATGAAAAGCGAATTGGCCTAAATACTTCTTTTGTTACAAGTAAACCTTAAAAATTATCAGTAAAGAAAATATAACGATACTCTGATTTTAGGCTTCTTTAAAGAAATGGATCTCAAAATATTCATCAAGAAGTTTGACGGCGTCGTGGTTTGGAATGAATGTCTGAGTCAACCTCCTCTGGGTGCGCAAGGTTGACTCAGACATTCATTCCTTCAGCATCGTCCCTTCAAATTTCATAAAACTGCTTACCAAGCACGCTTGAAAACCAAACACTGGGAGTTAGTGTCACCTCTTAAAGTCGATAAAACTGAGTACCAAGCATGCTTATGTTTTAATACCCAAGCTGGAAATTTTGTGTTACGCAGAAAGACTAACAGGGACATATGCTTCGTACCCCAGAGCACTCAGTCATGAAAGTAGATACAGACATTGTAGGCGATGGCTCCCATATTTTGTCGTGTCCCTGAGTTTAGCTTAAATATTTATCAAACCAAATTTATAACAAGAAAGGGGATTATGTGACACTTTATTTCGATAAGTAAAAATTTCTATAAGATAAATTAGGTAGATCAGTCAGTCAATGGATTTAAAAAATGCTGAAAATTCACAGTACAGAAACTGTCAAGATGCAAAATCTATTTAATATTCGAGTAAAATCCAAAGGTTTTATAATTTTTCTAAACTCATTTATTCCGTCTTCAAAGCATCACATTTTGAGAGAATCGTTCAAATCAATGTTTTCATTCATAATTTAGATTTTTTAAGTTATTTAGTTTCGTTGTTATGACACAAACCTATATTGATGTTCATAATTATAAAGGCAACTAATTGAAAAAATATCGATAACATAATGTATACACTTTGTATTGGTTTTTATTTAAGAAATAACTGCTTGCAACAATATATTGGAAAATAAAGTATACATATTTCTACACCTGACAGTTCTAATTAAGTAGTTAATAGTTTTTAAACTTTATTTATCATGCATTTTCAGTCATAAATATAAAGACTTCTACTTTCTATTCTAATTTCCAAAAAAGACTTACTTTTCACCAGATTTAAGTTTCTTTCTCCGCAAATATCGTTTGAATTTATTTTTGCAAAAATTATTCCTCCACCCATTATTTTCAAAAATGCCTCATGAAAGTAAGTTAAGCTAAATTAAAATTAGAAACATAAAACTTACAAACTGATATTTTATTAATGCGAAATATTTCTAAAATGGTAAAAAAATATAAAAGTGCCGTTGAAAATTCCTCAAAAAAAAGTAGACATGTAAAAAAAAAAAAAAAAAAAAAACATTAACAAGATATTTGAGATAACTTTAAGCAGTAAAAGGCAGATTGTTAATCGTTTTGTTTAGAAAATATTTTTTCGAAAAACTATTAGTATCATAAAAGCATTTCAAAGTTAACTACTGTAAGAGTTGTTAATTAACGTGATTTCACCAAATTTCTAAAAACGAATAGAAAAACGAGTTTAATAATTCATCAAGCTTTTTTCGCAAAGAAACCATTATCAAATGAATGCAGGAGAACATTAATTGGAAAAGTGACATCTGGGAACATGGTGAATAACATTTTCATTTATATTAACTTGACTGTTTTAACCACAACTGCCATGAACCATGAAGTGAAATGGATACGTCATTTGAAAGGGTGCGCTGTCATGTGTTAGAGGGGAATTTCTATAAGTAGGAAAAATTGATTTAGAATTTACTTTAAAAATATGAACTTTAATAAAACAAAAAGAGTTCTTATGATAGGAGCTGTTATCTTCCATAAAAAAGTTTAAATTTATTTCTCCAATAAGACAGGATATCTGCCCAAAAACACATCTAAGAATTTATAAAAGTAATTTAAAAAAATAAAAATATTTTAGTTGACAACCAAAGTATCTCTATAAACTGAGTTGAAAATGCTGAGTATTCGCAAGATAAATTCCTTGCAACAAGAAGCAATACAAAACAGGATAGAAGAAACATCTGCAGAGAGAAACAATATGGTCCGACAGATGATTAATTATTCTGAAAATCTCCTTTAAACACTCGAAATTTTTTTATTTCGGGGACCAGGAGTTATATTGTAATTTTAAATTTTAAATGCAATAACAGTTTTGAGGAAAATAATTTTGATGTTGTATTTTTAAAAGGGATATAGAAAAATTTACTATTGTTTGAATTTTTACTGACATGATAGAAACTAATGAACTACAGGTATGTCCATCATAATTTAAGTCAAAAAATTTCATATGTTTAGGATCAATGTCAATTTTAAATTTTTATAAATTTTTTTTAGTTATACTTCTCAATAAGACATGTAAAAAGAACTAGTAAAATTGTAGAACGTTAAACCTTCAACACAATACAAAACTAAGCGATGCTTATTAATTTTAAATTTTTTTAAAATTTTCATATTACATATAATTTTGTAATTTTATTTATTACCTTTTAATACTTTAATTACTTTGATTTACTTATTTAAACAAAAACATAAAATCGTTGTTTTGTGCGTCCATCAAAATTTTTTCTAGGGTTGAAATGAGAGCAACTGCATAGGTAAAAATGAAAATTAAATCAATTGTTTGGTCTGATAACAATACTAGGTACTACTATGCTAAAACAAAAGCTATGATTCATTTCGACTATTATGCATTACTATTATTCGACTATGACTCCTTTACAATTAATGGAAACTTTAATGAATGCTGATTTTAATTAACTATAAGGATGCTTATATCATTATGCATACCGTTTTGGAACTCTACTTGAAGAACGAAAACGCGTGGGTTTTTTTTTTTTTTCCTCTATTAAAATTGTTATGTAACCGCTGGGATTAGAAAAATATGTAAGTCTCTTCTTACCTCAATCCTTCACTGCAGTCTCTAAAAAATTGATATTAACTTTTTTTTTGAAACAGTATTGTTTTTACCGACTATATTGAAACTTGATTTCTCTTTTCTCAACGTACCACCCATCGGAAATTCACTTTACCAGGGATGAAATAATCACAACTTAAATATTTAAAAAGTTCCTTATTAAAAAGAATTTTCAAATGTTCCGCCCTTCATTCGATTTGTTTCAGCTGATATATTCATGGAACCTCAATCTATAACGCAAGAAAAGTTCAAACAAAGCTAAGTAAATAGTATAGTAAATATTTTTAAAAATATCAAATAGTATTATTTAATTTATTAAATAAGTAAATATTAATAATAGCAAATATATTTATTTTTCTGAACCAGGAACCTACCCACACAAAATTGTAGTTACGCGTTTTTATGATTATTGTGAGAGACATATAAAGTAACTTTAAAAATATAGTGCAAGGCATTCTAGCATAACATATTTTCAAATCAGTGCATACTTCTTATTAAAATTTACCTGATTAGTGTAGTTAACTGCACTATTATGCTTTTTATTGCAACGTAATTCTGTCATTTTATATTTAGGAATTCAATTTTTTAATAAAAACAAATGCCCTAAATTCTTATAACTGGGGATACGTAATGCATCAAAAGTAAGAAGTTGCTAAAGCTAATCTAGGTAATAGGAAGTATCGAAATGTGTTTCTTTGAAAAGATTTACTCCTTATCATAAATTTAGGGAAAAAACATGCATTAAAAAATTCAAAAAGGAAATAAAAATTCTGATTGATATTTTGTAAACTTTTGATAACAATAAAATCAGTTGATTTGTACTGAATGAATATCCAAAGGAAGATAGAAATATTTTGTTAATACTAAATGTAAGATTGTGTCAAGATTTTGAACAATAAATAACTTTTAGGTGAAATTGTATAAAATATTTTTAGCAGGTATCTCATACCCTCAGATAGTAGACTTTATCATAATAAGAGTAATTAAATCAATTACTTTGCTTGCTAATCTTTAGTTATTTTATACCCATGCAGTCGAAAGCAAATGTCCTGCCTACATGCAAGCCCTAGAATGGAGTCGATACCACTAGTTGTGTAAAGGCTATTCTTCTCCGCTTCAGCATCTAGAGAAGAACGAAAATGTTTTTCGGATGTGACAGATTTGGGAGTCATGATAATTGAAAACCCAAGAGTAATTCCAAATGTCTACAAAATTTGTATCATGAAATAAAGGTAGTTGTATTCAAATGCAAACTCAGCCAACTTTATTTACTTTTATCAGGAAAAAGAAACGGAAAAAATAATGGCATTAAGTATAAAGATATCTTACAAAATAACTTAATTTTATGAAAAGAAACTGAAATTTTGATCATGTATTTAGCCACTGAAATAATCATTAAAATCCCTTATATTTTCATGTTCTAAAAAACTTTTGTAGTAAAATATAAGAAATCGGGAAAGAGTAAAATAGTGAATACATATAATGGAATTTGAAATCACAAAATGATGATACACATATTCAAACATAAGGATAATAAGTAATCTTCCACACATTCAATGAACATGTTTCATAAATTTACAATTATTGATGATATATATGACACAAAATGTAGCCAATTTAGGGTGGAATATAAAATAAAATTAAAAAGCACATGAAAGAAAATGCAAGTAAACTTCTTTCCCAATAGCTTTTCTACGTGAATTCAAAACAAAAAGGAATTATTAAAATTTTATGGATAGTATCTTAAAGAAAATGAACAATACTTTTAATATTCCATCCCTCAATCTCATAATGTGGAAATAATGTTCTAATTTTTTGATGTATACAATGATGCTTTGAGCTAAATTTATTTGCTGATACTTTTCAGAAAGAAGTCTGTTTATCATTGGACAAACATGTTTTCAACCAATTTACATATTCGCTAAATTAACAGAATTTCAATATTATTAATGAAGTTTTACTTATGAAATTTATTAAAAAGTTTCTGATGTTGAAATAATGAGCAAGAAAGTTTTAATAAATAAAATTCAAACTAGTTTCAATTAATAAAACAAAAATATGAAAAATATTGCATATCAAAATAGATGAAATTGAGGAATGATGCTTCAGTGTTAGTTATACTTTTAAGCTAAATATTGACACAAATTAATCGTATTATATGACTTGCACATGCAGTGATTCGTAGATACTGAAATACAAGGTAAAAAATTCCAATATAATTCTAAATTTTTTTTATGAACAATTTTCCTTATTTACATAAATATAGTAACAGAGTTTTAGAAAAAATGGCATAGTCAGAAAAATTATATATTGAGTTAGTTAATCGGCGCAACATTATTTATAAAATATTATTGTTTTTGGAAATTGAAAGACATTGGGGAAAACTTTTAGTGATATACAAGTTATCTAAAATTCAGATTTATATATATATATATATATATATATATATATAAACATTGAATTATAAAATTTTCAATTCATTTTTTGTGCAAAGGTCATGTGATAATTTTATGAACTTTGCTTACAACTGTCTACTGTTTTTTGGTTAGAAAATTTTTTAAGAGAATATTTGAAATATATAGCTATGAAACATTTGTCTAAGACTTGTATCCGAATAATTTTCTCTATAACATTCACAGATGCATTTTTGACAAAGAAGTCACCGAACGAGAAATGAAAACAAAAGCAATCTATAGACTGGTGCTATACAAATACATCTCTATGTTGAAACAAGATAATGGATGAATTAGGAGTAATATATCCCATTACTCTTAGCCGGTCTGGAATTCCTCATCAAAAGAAAGCTGCGTATTGATTCGAAATATCATTGTTGTAACCTAATCTGGAAGGGGTCTCCCTTTTGTCTTATTCATTTCCTTTGAAAGGAAAGGAGGACTATAAGAAAATAGATCTGAAGGTTTAGCTCTTGGGGGATTATATTTCGCCGGAAACATATTCTAACTTTGAAAGTGGGTAGGAATACCCATAACAAAAATGTTGTTTATCTATAACTCACTTTTAAATTTTCCTCTTTTTAATTTAAAGTTCAGCGACACTATTATTTTAGTACTTTATTTAGCACGGTTGAGAATATAATTCTTTGTTTTATTTATTTACCACATATATGTAAATTAGACAATTAGAGAGCTATTATAGCTCTCATTATCATTATTTTACCCACACACAAATTTAAAAAGAAAGTAAATATTTAAATTTTTTATTTTTAAATAATACATTTCAGAATGTTATTTGTCGTAAATATGATTCAATCGTTTATTCTATCAAATTCAATAAATTACAGTATCTTGAAAAATTTAAAAGATACACTTTTTAATTAATTGATTCATTAATTAAATGACTAATTAGTGAAGTTAGAATTTTTTAAGACATTTTTTCAATTAACACTTTTTTATTATAAGATATCTATTTGCTATCATTTTCAACGTTTGTGTGCTATAGATTCCTTGATTATCCTTAAATACTTTTCAGTACGTTATACTTCTTAAATCAGTCAATGTCTTTAGAAGTCATTTTCTTCTGTGCTTATTGTAATCAATGTTTTATTATATTGCATTTTATCTGTATTTATAATTTTTTATAAATTTTTTATTTTATTTTCTGTTCTTAAATATTATTTATGATTTTAATATCTAAAGTCTGGTATCTCAATCATTTTTAGATCTTAATGCATTTTATGAGTATACTTCAATTTATTATATATTATCGGTCTATCATATTTGATTCGTATCTTTCATTTTATATTTTTTATCTGATCGTCAATGTTTTGTGCATTATTAGTTTTCGAAATTAAGACTCGTAAAAATCTTAGAATTTAATAATCCTTTCTTTCTCTAATTGTTATTTCAAAATAACTTATAATTCACTACCTAGACATTTCTTTTAAATAGTAAATCTATTAATGCTTAAAAAGGCCTTATAATTATTGATGTTGGTTTGCCAGGACATATTTATGTGTTTATGGGTCTAATACTAAGCCAAGAGAGTTTTGCGACTTTGTGGAGTTTCTTATACGGATTGTATCATTTGTTGGTGGCAGCATCATGGGTTAGAGATATTTTTGCCATTTGCCTTGGTACATTACTTCCTACAGGTTAGAAATATGCACTCTGAAATATATATGGACGTTTTGAATAACGGTACTCTTCTAACTTAATGTCAATATTTCGAGGATTGTTGCCCCATTCAAGTATCAAAGCTTCAAAATTAAGAATTGACGTAATTTGTATTAAAAAATCTACTAGATTTCATGGAGTCTCGATCTAAATTTCATACAACACCTTTTTGAGGAATTAAAATACAGGTTACGTTTCATATCAAAAGGACCATCTTCACTGTCTATATTCAACTGTACGCCTCGAGGTCCATTTCTATAGCCACCTATCAAAAATTGTGAAATATCACCACAAACGTGTGCAGTCTGAAGATATATACAAAATATGGATTAACATCATGTTAATCTATGTCTCAGGATTATCCGACTCCATATTACTTTATGTCCGGAAACGTTTCGGAAGATAATGTAGTAATGTCGATTTTTCTGAATGTTATATACTAAAAGTTTAATACGACGAAAATATATTTATTTTGAAAGAGAATCAAACTGTGACAGTAATCTTAATTTTTAAACGAAAATGGCCAAACATCTTAGCAGCTGTAAATAATCCAATTTTAATATTAAATTGCTCTCTTCACTGATGGAAAATATGACTTCCCTCATTCATCATAGATTTTTCAAAAATTGTTTTTTGAATATACACTGCATAGTGAATAGCCTAACGGTCAAAGGCGGTAGTAAATCATTTTTACATCCAACACTTAAATTCCTTTCGGTGGACTTTTCATTGATAATGGGCCTTCTCTCATGTCACAAGGAAGGAAAACTCTCAAGTACCTACTCCGATAGAAGAGCATGCAGAAATGTGACATTTATCCATCATTGTAAGCAAATGGTGGAATCAAACTCAGAGCATTTTGCTCCTAAGAGCGATGCTTAACTTATATGCCATGGTGAGCCTTTCTCTGCCTATAAATACACGTCAAAAGCAGATAATTCACACAATCGACTTCTTTTTACAGCCATTGAAGAGCAACTGGAGAACATATTTTCAACACATCATAATCATGTGATTAAACTGGCTTATACTAGTCAAGAGCAGTCACGCAATGTAAAAACAAGCTGTTGAAACTGGTTTGAGGCAGACAATTTTCGAGAAAGAAACAGTTTTTTTTTAAATATGTTTGTCCTAATTAATTCACACTGTAATGTAGAGAAAAAAAATTTTTATAATAATTTTCTATTGATATTAAACATTTTGAAAATCAATAGATTTTTTATATAACTATGCATTTTGCCCGCTCTACAGTCTATTTGTGAAGGATGTAACTAGCTACAAAATGATAAGAAAAATATACATTTTAAAGTAAAAAGTAATATTTCTATTCAATAGCATTTTAAAATGCATATGTTTTTTCAGAGATGTAAAATATTTCATTTCATATTTCAGAACTTTTTGACGACAGTAGCAAGTTCTGAGAAAAATATTTTGATTAGATTTTTAATATATTAAGGGAATAAGTTCAATGAGGTGAATATCTAGTTTCAATTCATTTTTAAGTAACAAAAATATTTTAATATTTCCAATAATCCTTTCACTACATTTCCTCCTACGAAAGTTGAATCAAAATTGGAAATGTATTTCAAATTTCTAAGGGTTCTTAGAATCGAAATCATATTCCATAAGGGAGCTGTAAAATAAATATGATGATAGAAGAGGAATTCTGAGAAATATCTGAATCAAATTACAAATTAAAATGCCTTATGTACAAGAGTTTTTAATATTGACTGTGATATTTAATAATGGTGGGATGAATATGTTTTTTACCATAATATATGATTAAACTATCCTATTTGTATTCCGATAGAAATATCCTTTGTAGAGTTGTAAACTCAAAAATAAATTATCAAGATCTTTTTCATTTATGCTTAGAAAACCACTTATAAAATAAAGTGTCACTTCATTCAATTTCATTCAAATGGAAAAGAAATTTGAAACCATTCATGGAAGGGAAACAAAAAATTTTGTTCTTCACAGATTTTACATACACAAATGATAAAAATTCTATCCCATACAAAACTATTTAAAATATTTAAAAAAACTCATCCATGGGAAACCAGTTGTAATAACCTATAAAAAATTCATAAATGATTTTTATTATATTGAATTTTTTGATGAAATGTGATGCCAAGGTATAATGGTAATTTTTCAGTACAAATTTTAATAATAATTTAGTATAGAAGTAAATTACTATTGATGGGATGAAAGAGTAAAGTTGAAAGTGTTATCTAAGGGCACAAAATTAGTTAGTTAGCCTCATGAAAGCTCATTACACAGAGTCCTATGCCGTAAAGAGTATTTCGAGTCACAACAAGCACCCATGGTAGAGGTAGGATTCAAACCCATGAACAATTGAACTAACGGTCAAAGATCCAACCATTAGCCTCTCAGGTTGACGATATAACCAGAAACAGATGTTTAAGAATGTATTCCGTGTTAGAAAGACTAAAGATAGATTTTTCTGTATTTTTGAATAATTTAGTTCGTTTCTCACTCCTTCGACACTTCGCAGAAACATTTAAAGAGTTGTAAAACAGGATTAAATAAAATTTCTATGCTCAGTAAGGATAATAATAATAACAAGAATAGAATAAATTATTTTGCATGAGTTATGGGGACTTTGACTGTCTCAAAATAGGGTCCTTTATTTAAAATCAGTAAAATTATCCTATGAGACAGTATTTTAAAATCGTTAAGCAGTTTACTTCTTAAAATTTACTTTCGTCGTTTCATGTTTGTAAGTCAAAAATAAAGGAATGCCAAAAAGAAAATTTCATACTCTATAATTCTTTGAATGGCAGTTCTCTTTTTGTTTCCATTTCAAAATCTTAAAAGAGACTGCCTTTTTTACTCCCTTAATGATACAACCAAAATTTAATATTATGTTGTAGAATTCATTAAATGTAACTAAATTAGTTGGATGTGTGATTGCATTTTATAGGTACATTTCAACAAGATGTAAAAATTAGAATCCACAACAATTGCGAATCAATGATGAATATTTAGCCTATAGCTAAGCTTCTAGATATGGTTATTGTCATTAAAAATCTGCAAAAAGCTTAAGAAATAATGAGTAGAAATACTTTTGCGAAGTAAGTAAAATCGTGATTCTTTTCACATCGCCTTAAAATGTATGCTGCTTTAAAATACTTACTGTTGAAATGTAGGACACACGTCATCAATAACTATAAAAATAGCTTTCTGATGTAGAATAGATCAAAATGGAAGAGTTGATCATTCCTAAGATTATGCTCAACAAAAAGTTATGTTTAATGTTGCAACCAACATTTACTGTTTGAAGCTTTCGCGTTCATATGCATACGCACAAAATTAAATAATTAAAAATGGTGCAATTAATTTATCTCTTCTGCAAACGACCCCTATTATTCATTAATTTTAAATCATTTTAATATTTTATTGGTTTTGATAGCTTTAAAAATTTTTATTTCCATCCAACTTTTGTATCCAATTATAATTTTGATTTAAAACCGAAAGTCATTGGTGACAATTTCGTATAAAAATATCGGCATGATAAAAAAAATATTTATAAAAAGTTTACAAAAATTTCAAGACACAACAGCCTCTAATATTTCATAAGCTTGTTAAAAATTATGTATATATATATATATATATAATAATTCATGGAGAAAATACTGTTCCTAAGTTATTTTAATATTTGTAATTTTGCTTTTAATTTTGTTCTTTTTTATATAATATGCATTTTTATACATTAGGTACATTAATTTTCTGTTTTCTTACGTTCTCATTAATCTTGAACATTTTTAGGTGCTGTAAGATGTTTTGGTGTAAACTAGAAGATATGTTGTTCTCTCAGTCCAAGAAATTATTCCAAAACTGCGTTCTTTCTAAGAAAATTCTCAAATATAAGAAAGTTATGCCTTAATTCATTAATTATCTTTCGACAATTTTCCTTAATCAATTACAGATTTGAACAAATGCAAGCATTTATTTTTTCAGTTTATTTCTCTTACTAATTATATCAATATCATTAATCCTTATTTTAGTTAAATTATGAATTTTCTCTCTTGATGATATCTAAAGATTCTATCTGTCTATCTAAATCTATCTATCTGTCTATATATATATATATATATATATATATATATATATATATATATATATATATATATATATATATATATATATATATATATATATATATATATATATATATATATATATATATATATATATAAACTTAAAGCAACTGTTTCTGATGTCACAATATATTTTTTCTAGTTCAAATAATCTGCTCAAAATGAATGCGCACTAAGAAAATGGATGCCTTTATAATTGGTTTATAAATTTCAAACTGAAGAATAAGCAAATGTTTTCAAAATTTTCTATGGAAATAATGAAGCATATTAAATTTAAGAATGTGCAATTGAATTTTAGACGACATCTTTTTCCATTTCAATATATTGGACTATTCTGACTATTGAAAATGGCATTGAATGTTCCATGGCCTTATGTCGTGATGCACCACTAAAAAGTGGGAACCATTGCATCCAAAAGGAAGCTCCAAGAAAGCCATTTATGAGCGAGAGATTGTTATCCGAATGGAAACAATTTCCAGTTACTTTATCGAACCTTTACGAATTTCTACCCAAAATGAAAGAGAAGGGTGCCCTCGGAGAAGTCACTTCGGAAACACTTGTTTTTCGCATTGAATCTTTGTTTTGCATGATTTACTCTCTAAAATTTGACACGAGTTCAGTATTTTTTATATTTCGTATAAAAATTTACTAGTATTTAAATTCATTCTTCAGCTACAAGAAAGAATATTAAAAGGCTTTATCGAAAATATTAGTTTTATAAAATTTAACTTTTACCTAAGAATATTGCAAAGAAAATGTCTTCCAACTTGGATGAGTTTGTTAAAATATTTAGTGTCATTTTCTAGAAAGAAGAAATTGTTCTGCATTCTGCATTTTGTAGTATCAGGGAACATTCAAAACACCTAAAATTTTACATTAAGGAAAGAAACAGCATATCTATGATAAAAATGGCTACATTTACTTAAACATTTCAAATGCAGACACTTCAATTGCTTTTCTGGTTTTGATAACAAGAAAATCAAGAACAAAATAAGTAAGAAATATATTCATCGAAAAGTACAACATTTGTTCAATAAATAAAATACTATGTCTAGGTGTGTGTTTCCATATTTTTCATATCTTAAATAAATTCCATAATTGAATGAAAAATTTTATATTTACTAATTTTCTTTTGGGATTGTCTTAAAATTCAGTCTTAATTAATATTAATTATGTGCATGTTATATTTCACACTGAAAAGTAATATTCTTATATGAGCAATTTAATATTTCGATATTCAAGAGACTCTTGTATTTGGTTGTAACAAACTTAAATTATTCAATGTTTAAAACCTTTCCTACACTACCGGCCATAACTACACAAGGAAAGCGGCACACCACACACGGGAAATTTACATGACAGTTAGAACTTGCTGTGATATGCAAATGATTAGATTTTCAGCGCATTCATGCAAAGTAGGCGACAGTAGCGACATCTACAATGTGTATAAAACCAGAGATTTGACAACAGTTTTCTCATACTCAGTTTCCGTTTCAACGTTGTTTTCGGCAAAGAAAGTTGTTGCCTCGAGTAAGAAGAAGAAATGCCTATCAGCACGTGTCTGACTTTGATCGAGGAAGGATTATAGCCTACCGGGATTGCGGTTTATCGTACCGCAATATTGCTGCTCGCGTCGGTCGACACTCCATGACTGTTAGCAGAACATGGAATCGATGGGTTCAGGACAATCATACGGAACGTCATGCAGGATCTCAGTGACCCCAATCACTAACAGCAGAGAAAACAGACATCTTATCCACATGATCACAAGGTATCGTACAGCCACGTCACAAACCCTGAGTCGAGAAATGGAGTCATTTGCCAGGTAACAAGTTTCTGCTCGAATAGTTCGACGACGTTTGCAGCAGCATGGATTGTCTGCACGACGACCATGGCTTCGGCTACCACTGACGCTGCGTCACAGACAGGAGCGCCTTCAATGGTGTGATCAGCGACGAACCTGGAAACGGGAATGGCATCACGTCATCTTTACAGATGAATCTCGGTTCTGTTTACAGGACCATAATGGCCGCATCCGTGTTTGGAGGCATCGTGGAGAACGCGCATTGCCAGCTTGCATTGGACATCGCCATACTGGCCCATCTGCTGGAGTGGTGGTATGGGGTGCCATTGGATACACGTCTCGATCACCTCTTGTTCGCATTACCGGCACTTTGAACAGCAACTGTTACATTTCCGATGTGTTAAGGCCCGTGGCTCTGCCCTATCTTCGAGGCCTCCCTAATGCTTTGTTTCAACAGGATAATGCACGACAGCATGTTGCCCGTACTGTTCTGAACATCCTTGATACAGAACAGGTTCGACTGTTACCCTGGCCAGCACGTTCTCCTGATCTGTCACCAATTGAGAACGTGTGGTCAATGGCTGCCGAGCGATTGGCCCGCCATCACTCACCAATCACTACTGTCGATGAACTGTGGCATAGTGTTGAAGCTGCATGGACTGAGATCCCCGTACATGCCTTACAATCTCTGTTTGACTCCATGCCTAGGTGGATAAATGCTGTTATTGCACACCATAAGTGGCTGCTCTGGGTACTGATTTCTCAAGATCTATACATCCTAATTTCCTGTAAATCTAATCACTTGTTCTTTCCACTATAATGTATGTGTCCAATAAATATCGTTCTGTTATTTACATTCCTTCTTGGTGTAGCAATTTTAATGGCCAGTAGTTTATGTCCCATAATAATTTTTCTTATATTTAGTTCTTTCTATTCAAAACACAATTAAGTATTACATATTTTGTCTTAAATAAAATTAATATTTTCATAAGTTGTTTCTTTTAGCTGGGATATAATAACACTATCTTTCATTTTACTATTTAGAATATTAAATAAATAATTGTACCGAAATATCAAGTTGGAATTTAAATATAACGATCAATTGCTCATTAAATTTATCCAATCTTCCTCTGCCAAAATAAATTCTTTATAATATAGGAATTACCAGATCTTCATAAAAAACTTAATGGAGAAAAGTATTAGGTAAATATTTTAATGTTTTTTTTTTAATTTTATACTGTTTTCTAAAACCAAAATTAATAGAGGGTGCTTTTCATTATAAGCACAATACAGGATAATCAAATCAGCTGCTTTAAACACACCCATAGACATATATAAATTAGACAATTTGAAATTTTAATCGCCATTAGCAGCTTTTTTCTGAAGTCTGTGATTCTTTGCTGATTGTTATTATGATAGATATTATTTTAGCATAACGATATGATGTTTAGACAATTCTATACTTTGCTAAATGTTTTTCGGGAGTTTTTCATGGGAGGAAAGAATTACAGGTTTTTTCTTCATGTCAATTATAAGTAGAGATATAAAAACATTTAAAAGCATTAAACTATTAATCTGCACAAATAAAGCACAATAACATTGAAGTAAAAAATACTTTAAAAAATGACATTTACCTCAAGAAGTAAGAGTGTATTATATCCATATCATTGCAAATAAGAACTCTTAATTAAACTACACCAATTTTTATATAATGCAATATTGAACTGCGTAACTTGAAACTAGATTTTAATTGAAGTAAAAAAAAATGACATGAATCCCACATATTTTTATTCTATCATATCATCTTTTTTGCAGTTTCCATTATATTACGTTGATGATTTCATCTTATATGTTTTTATATTAACTTAAGTATGAATAAGCACCTTCATAATTTAAGTAGTTAAAGAATATATCTTTAAATTTGCAGCACATTTTCTTACTCCAAACTTGTGACTGTTTATTGTTTCTTAAACATTTACTTATAATTAAATTTCCTACTCATACACTTATAACGTAGAAAGCTGTTATTTCTTATAATATTCTATTAGAATATTATAAGAAACAACAGAAATAACAGCTAATAATACGAGGAAACTAAAATAAAATGTAAATTTTCTTGAATTATTTTCATATTAATTTTTTCATATATTAATGCTCATAATTTTTCATTAGCATAAATGATTAAGGATATAAGTGATAACAGTGTTTTGACATTTAAATTGATTATTTTAATCTCCATATATTGAAATTATTTCATATTTAAAGTATATAGACGTATGAAAATCTTAGATAAATTCATATTTTCATTGAACACTTTACTGAAAAAAATATTATTATTTAAATGTATATAAATAATGACATACTTTCATTGAGTGAAATATTCAATAAAAATTTGAATTTCTCTCAATTTTTTTAATTTATACTTTTTCTTTAAAGGTAAGGTGTTTTTTATCTTTCATTAAATTTAGATTTTGCTTTGTCGATTATAATAACTGAATAACTTTAAATTCAAAACAATTCGTTCATTTCATTTCATTTATCCCAAGAGAAAACAAATCGAGATTCATTTTGTTTTTTATTCATAAAGTAATCAATTTTAATCATGATTTAACCCTTCAAAAATGTTGCAAATTTAAAAGCATAATTTTACTCTAGAGATATCAAAATTATTTATAGTTGTTCTAATCATTTCCGTATAGATTATTGAGATGAAATATATTTTACACAAACTATATTTTAATGTTAATTCCTATGTTAGTTATTACCTTATAATATGTATTAAGGCAATTAACAGCTATGTAATTTTTAAATTGTATTCTTTTAGAATATTGCCGAGGAAAATCTGACGAAAATAAGTTTTGATAAAAAACTAACAAAATGTACTTTCTTTTCCCTCTATTTTCGTTATTGCAGAACCAGATTATAGGAACACGCCATGATGAATCATAAAAGTATTATATTTCTATTATAAATTTAATTTTGGTGAAAATCATTTACATATATGCATAAATTAGGATTTTTCTTTATTCATTTACCGATTTGTTAACGTTTTGTTCAAATATTTTAAGAAAGAAAGTCAATTCAACTTTGATGAACCTCTTGAATAATTATTTTCATATTTTGAATTTTTTTTAAAAAACTATTCTATACATTTCTTTCATTTATTTACACTGAAGTGCCATTGAATTAGGGATAGCAAGGGCTCGGCAAATTGTGTAGCGCTGCGCATCATTTAAGCGCAAGTGAGGGCGCTGTGGTAACTACAAATGTAGCACGTACTGTGGTTGTTCTGATTTAGAGTTGGAACTGCCAGTATGGGTAAACTGCCTGTTTAGACGCTTTCGATCGTGGACAAATCGCGACACATGGGCCATTCAATTTCCGACGCATGGGCCATTCAGTCACGCAGTTAGGACTTTCAAGGTCCACAGTGTCAAGGGTATACCAAGAATACATGGATGGTGGAAAAGATAACGATCGGGCAAATTGCAAAAGATAATTAAACTTGAGAGTGCATGATGAGAGACGGCTCAGGCATTTTGTTCGGAGTCAGCGAAGTCAAACATTAGCTCAAATTACCACCTAGTTTAATGACAGTGCAAGTTGTACTTTAGCTCAAATTACCACCTAGTTGAATGACAGTGCAAGTTGTACTATCAATAAACGGACTGTGCTACGCTCGCTTCACCGTATGGGTTTCGGGAGCCGTTGACCTACGAGAGTACTATTGCTCAATGCTCGCCATCGGGCTGCACGTCTTGCCTGCCCAAGAGAGCACAGAGACTGGAGTGTAGAAGACTGGAAACGAGTTGCATGGAGTGACGAGTCACAATTCTGACTACTTAACGCTGACGGGAGGCTGAGAATATGGAATCAGGCTCATGAAGCCATGGATCCTGTCTGCTAGGTTGGAACTGTACAAGGGCATGGTGGCTCAGTCATGGTCTGGGATGTTTTTTCGTCTCACTGTTTGGGATCTTTGGTCCGTGTACCAACCCACCTCAACACAATTTGTTATGTAGGGATGCTGGGTGATCAACTCCATCCGTTTATGCTGTTCTGTTATCAGCATGGTAATGGAGTTATCCAACAAGACAACTGTACCTGTAGCAAGTCCCGGTTGGCTACTGGCTGGTTGGATGAGCATTCTTCAGAGGATTCCTGTTATAAATTGCCCACCTAGAAGCTCAAACGTAAATCTTATTGAGGGTATTTGGGGCATTTTGGGACAAGGCGTGAAAGGCCAGTACACAGTACCAAGGGACCTTACTGAATTATGGAGAGTTTTAGTCGATGTTTTGCAAGCCATTCCCATGGAACTTTTCCAAAATCTTGTTGAATCTATGCCTCGTCGTGTGGCAGCCGTTATCAAGGCCAGAGGATGCCCAACTCGTTACTAAATAGATATCCCTAATTCAATGGCACTTCATTGTACATTGATTATTAATTGAGCAAAGTAGTTTCAAACATTCATATTTCAAGTTTGAAATGAAGGTATTGTATCATGCGTATCACTTGATTTGATATTTCATTTTTATAAATATAAATTTTACGACCTATTGGTAAGGTCGAGCTGCTGGTAGAGGAATTTCAAAACTTTGATTCTTGATACTGTTTAACAAACTAAAACGGTGGTTGAATGGCAGCCTTGTGGTGAGACGGTGCTATTTGAAAATATCCAGAATCAATTCCAGCCACTTATTAGGAATGGGAAAGGAGTGCTGTTTGACAGCTTATTTTTTTAAATACTTATGAAGCAATAAATATGAAGCTTAAAGATTCATCTCTGCAAGACATAAATATGATTTTGCGAAATATAAAGTTGTAAGTCAAATAACTTTGAATGGTAAAAGGCCTTACAACTATCCATTACACTTTATTCAAAGACGTCTTTTGGGGAGTTTACTTGGAAATTTACTAGGGAATTTCTTGTGGTATCTGAATACACATCAGTTTAAAAATTACTGGCATTATAAGAAGCGCAATAAAATCTTATGTTGATAAGACAGGATCTACATCTCAAAGGTCAATATGATATTTTATTAGCTTGTTATATTTGAAATTACATTTTTCCGCTCTTCCTTAAAATAAATATTTAATTTATATGTAAGCGAAAAAGCGTAAATTCAGAAGATGTTCAAAGCTTACCATCTAAAATATTTAAAGAGACATTTATATTTTTTGCCACTTTTTTATATTTTAAAGAATACCAGAATCAAAATGACTTGCTTACTATGTAATTTGTATGAAACTGGAATATAATACAATCAATGGAAGAGAAAATATATGCTTCTTTTATATATAGTATAATAAACAAACATATCACTAAGCATTAGCTTTTAGAATTCTGAAGTGAAGATCCATACTTAATAAATAAATCAATGAAAAAACAGAAAAATTTTTTTAATAAATGGCTTTGGAAAATTCATTTAACTTAAAACTCATGAAGGTACGTCAAAAATTGAAAGAAATATTATAGTTAAATATTATACTGAAAATACACTGCTGGCCATTAAAATTGCAACACCAAGAAAGAATGCAAATAACAGAACGATATTTATTGGACACATACACTATAGTGGAAAGAACAAGTGATTAGATTTACAGGAAATTAGGATGTATAGATCTTGAGAAATCAGTACCCAGAGCAGCCACTTATGGTGTGCAATAACAACATTTATCCACCTAGGCATGGAGTCAAACAGAGATTGTAAGGCATGTACGGGGATCTCAGTCCATGCAGCTTCAACACTATGCCACAGTTCATCGACAGTAGTGATTGGTGAGTGATGGCGTGCCAATCGCTAGGCAGCCATTGACCACACGTTCTTAATTGGTGACAGATCAGGAGAACGTGCTGGCCAGGGTAACAGTCGAACCTGTTCTGTATCAAGGAAGTTCAGAACAGTACGGGCGACATGCCATCATGCATTATCCTGTTGAAACAGCATTAGGGAGGCCTCAAAGATAGGGCAGAACCACGGGCCTTAACACATCGGAAATGTAACGGTTGCTGTTCAAAGTGCCGGTAATGCGAACAAGAGGTGATCGAGACGTGTATCCAATGGAACCCCATACCATCACTCCAGCAGATGGGCCAGTATGGCGATGTCCAATGCAAGCCGGCAATGCGCGTTCTCCACGATGCCTCCAAACATGGATGCGGCCATCATGGTCCTGTATACCGAACCGAGATTCATCTTTAAATATGACATGATGCCATTCCCGCGTCCAGGTTCGTCGCTGATCACACCATTGAAGACGCTCCTGCCTGTGACACAGCGTCAATGGTAGCCGTAGCCATGGTCGCTGTGCAGACAATCCATGCTGCTACAAACGTCGTTGAACTGTTCGAGCAGAAATGTGTTGCCTTGCAAATGACTCCATTTTTCGACTCAGGGTTCGTGACGTGGTTGTACGATCCCTTGTGACCATGCGGATAAGATGTTTGTCTTCTCTGCTGACAGTGATGGGTGATCGCTGAGATCCTGCATGACGTTCCGTATGATTGTCCTGAACCCATCGATTCCATATCCTGCTAACAGTCATGGGGTATCGAACGACGCGAGCAGCAATATTGCGGTACGATAAACCACAATCCCGGCAGGCTATAATCCTTCCTCGATCAAAGTCAGACACGTGCTGATAGGCATTTCTTCTTCTTACTCGAGGCAACAACTTTCTTTGCCGAAAACAACGTTGAAACGGAAACTGAGTATGAAAAAACTGTTGTCAAATCTCTGGTTTTATACACATTGTAGATATCGCTACTGTCACCAGCTTTGTATGAATGCTCTGAAAACCTAATCATTTGCATATCACAGCAAGTTCTACCAGTCATGCAAATTTCACGTGTGTGGTGTGCCGCTTTCCTGGTGTAGCAATTTTAATAGCCAGTAGTGTATTATCTAAAAGCTGAACTGGGAGATACTTTATTAAAGTATCAATATTTTAGATACGGGGAAAACTGAAATGAACACAAACTGAAGGACTTACAAAAAACAAGGGTTGTAAGTTATGAGTTCTTTGAAAATTTGTTGTGAAACTGAACTTTCAATGCTTTGTACTGTATTTTATGATAAAAAAAACATTTTGTATCAAAATTATTATGAAAATGTTTTAGTTAGATCCATAAATCAGTCCTAAAATTTGCTACCCATAAATAATAGCAATAAATGTTGGGCCCGATTCAAGTGCTAAAATCTACTATAAGCAATTTTTTTATACACAATATTTCCTTTTTGGGGCCGTTCTCGCAGAATGCTGGACGTATTCATGTGTTATTGTTAAGGAAACTAGGACATTTTTCAGGCACTCACAGCAGTGATGCCAAAACTTGTCACCCAATTCGTACTCGTCCACTGTTCAATAATGGCTGTGCTAGAAACTGAGAATTTCATGAGAAACTTAACTACTGAAAACTGCAGTTAGGTTTCCGTTCGAGGACTACATTTACTGCTCATTGTATTCACACATATCCCGTAAATACAACAGGAAAATTAAATTCATGAAATAATTCTGCAAATGTAACAGGAAAAGCTTGTCATGATGTAAAGAAAATTCATAGCTCTGTGAATAAATGTTAAATGCTCATAGCAGTAATGCATGAATCTGATTACTAATACAAGAATTCCAATTCATATTTCTGTACACGATAAGACTTCAATAATCACGCTTACGCTTTAATAACATAAAATCGTAATTGTAAAGCAAACATTATTTAAGACAAAATTAACAAAACTAAAATCTGTCTCCCTCTTAATTTTAATACTAAGTATGAAATTCTTTGAGAAAATTTCATTCAAAATGTATTTACTTTTTAAATTTAAGAAGTAAGAACTATTAAAAACTAATAGAATTTATGTTTGAATCTATATTGTTGCAATGAAATGAAACATTTGTTAAATTAAGGCATCATAAGCTAAATATATTTCCATCATTGTGATGTTATCATGTTATCAATAAATATACTTTGAGAAACAAATATGTAAAAAAGAGAAAGAATCTTCTATAAAATATAAAACGAACAAGATATTAGAATTTAAAATGTCAATTGTGAAATTTATAAAAAGCATTTTTATAGCCAAATTATTTTCTCAAGTGAATTAGTCTTTTAAAAGAAATTTAATCAGTTTGCGCATTTAATAAAATAACAAATATATTTTAAATGCATTTCCTTCATAACTAGCTTTTTTCTTCAAAAAGCAATTCTACTAATAAAAAGAAATTAGAAATTTCATGACAATTTTTAATACAAGATCAATTTTTCATCAAAAATTTTTATTATCACATTTTAAAACATGATGATAAAAATTTTTGATGAAAACTTACTTATTTTTACTTCTACAACAACATATTATTTTTTATACATTAAAAATTTGTAAGCAAATACATATTTTTCCTAATAATCCCAATTCATAATATTTTCGCTGTTGTGTGTTTGATCAAAACTAAAGAGTATGTTTTCTTTCCGACAGACAATAAACTCTAAAAAAATTACATTTCTGTTTATTCTGTACACACTCTTCACATTTTCAAGTTTGCATAACTTAATATTTTTTACGTATTCCAGTACTTAAAGTTATTTTAATATTTTCTATAAAAATACTTTCTAATAAATTTGCTGATATTTTACGCATTTAGGATTTTTCATATATTTTTTCATTCTTATTTCAAGAGTGTCATCATTTTTCGATATTTTGTTGATTGTCCTGTAAATGTTAAACGCTATAATTTTACTTGAGATTATTTAATTCGAAAGTAAAATCACATTGGAGTACTAAATCGAAACTCTGCCATCATTTCAATATCGCCAAAAATGCTTTGGCATTTATTCCGTTATTGTTCTTTTTATTACCAGCTCAGTTTTAATTCAAGCTTTTGAAAATACCAACAATACTATTCCCATATGTGTGAATTGTCATTGTCATATTATTCAAATTAATATAATTGAAAGAAACAAGTTTTTGTTTTACGCATTACCTTTAAAAGTGGCAAATAATAATCAATGTGTTTGTTTTTATAATCCATCATTTATCTTCAACCAAATATAATATCTGAGAGCTTTATGAATCACTTTCCTCACGTGTTCACAATTTTCTTATGAACAAAATTGTTATTTGGTAGCTCGTAGAAATTTCTTTTCTTTTATCATCTGTTTGATTGTAATTTCAAACTTAACTAAATTCATTATTTTACTGATCCATTAATTAATTTTCATATAAAAGTAAAGTCCTTGACAAACCTTTAACTCAAATTATTGGGATGATAATAGCAATTATTACAAAACAAAAACTGAGAAAGTAGTTAGCATTCAACCTCATTACTTTTGAATTGAGTATTTTATATTTTCCCTGATATATCATTTTATTCTCTCATTTATGCAGCTTTCTCTCTTGCACAAATTTCCTCATAAACACTCAATTAATTGTCTCGTAAAATTGCGAATTTGCCTTATGAATAATTTATGCTTTGAAACAAGTGCAATAAAATTGGGCACTGGAAAAGAAGGACACCCTGCAGAGTTCCTTTCGGAGTTTGTTAAGCATAATCAATGGACTTGAATTAATCAACCTTTGTAACGCTGTTTCTACAGCGTCTTTCATACTTGAAAGGATTTCTGGTTGAAAGTTTATCTTACTCTTGAGCGGCACTGATCATTATCCACACTTAATGGAGTTAGAGACAACTAATCAAATGTCAGTCTCTTCCAAAATTTCACAGCTCCTCAAACAGTGTAGGTAAGGATTTACATATTGTTATTATTATTATTGGGATTCCACTCCCCTTTCCCTATCACTATTTCTTATTCTTTTTATTAGTATGAAATTACATTAGCAAAGATTGATGTTATACTTTAAAGTTACTTTAAAGTTGTAATGAATTACATAAAAAACTGCACAGTAATTTCACGATATATATGAAAACATTCATAGCTGCATAAATCACTTTCTGTATGAAAGTTCTTAAAATCGATAAATCTGGCAATTTTTCACAAATAAAGACATTTTAAATACATTTAATGAAAAACTTTCTTTAAAAGATACATTACATACATATCATAATCTTCACACTTGAAGTAAACAGTAGAAATACAACCATTAAAAGGAGAACATAAACAAAGCACAAATGAATAATTTGCAATTTTAATTTTATATTTGAATCATTGATTGTGGTTCCTCGAGTAAATCTTGCCATTGAAGAAAAACAATATTTCGGTATCAATAAGGTCATCATGCCTATCGTGCGAAGCTTTTTATAAAAATGCATTTTTATTCCATTTTGTATTTATTGTTTTGTATATTAAAAAAATTGAAATTACATTTCATTTTTACCTCATTGAGACTTTTCTATTAACATTTGTTTTTTTTTGTTGTATACTATATGAAGTTTTGGATTTATATATTTTTGTTTATTCTACTTTTAGGTGTTTTTGAGCAGAATGAACCACTAATCTTTGGGTTGATCATTTTACCACCTAATATTTGTAATATTTCTAGCTTTGCTTTATCTGCGTATATGCAGAAAATTTTAACCAAGTAGTGATAATTGAATACGTTATTTGTTAAATAAAACCTATGTATACAATAATGATAAATGTATGAAAATTCTATACTCAAATTAATACACTGAAGTAAATTGTAGCCATTAAAGCTCATGCTTTTGTGAATTTTTAAAACCATTTCAATATTTTCAAAAAATCTGTAGCTACCTATATAAGAGGCAGATTCAAAACATAACATAGCAAAGTCTTTTATTTATGTTAAAGTTCACATCTACAAAAAATAAATTTTTCTTTAAAGAAAATGTTTTTTTTTCTTACAAATTATCTGTGGACTATATTATTTCCCCCTCAATTGCAGACAGCTTCTCATTATTATAAGTAGCATGAGATTCTAAATAAATATAATGATATTAAATTCAATGATTTATATTAGAAAATGCTTCGATACAAAATCAGATGTATAAAAATGTTAGTAAAAATATTAGTGTTTTCATATGTTCACATATACATAGGTAACTTTATATAACGTGTCAGTACTAACCAGGAAGGATTACTCGAAATAAATATAAAAAATATGTTAGCTGACCAAGTCCATTCTATGGTGAAAGTTTTGTTTCCTGCAGATGAAAATTTCCTGGATGATGATGCACCTATCCATGCAGTACTATCTTTGCATAATCATAGTTTGTGATCATCATAGGAAACAAGGATGAAGTTAAACATTTGTTTTGGCCCACACAGTCACCCCGACCACAATATAATTGAATGGTTATAGTCCATTTCAAAGCTTTCAGCGTGGGAGATAAATATCCTCAACCGGCATCTATTCCAGAATTTTCACATGACTATGAAGAATGCTACAGTATTCCTTGAAGCACTTTTCAAAACTTATAAGAATCAATTCCTAAGTCAAACCATACAAAGAAATTTCAAATCTAAAGTAGTCTTCATGTAATGCTATAAAAATCAAGGGATTTTTCTAATAATCACTTTTATTTGTAAGATACATTCAATATTTTTTTCTTCTTTATACTGTATTGCTTGTTTGAAAAATTATCGATTTAGGCTAGGAGACCTACTTTGTTATTGGAATTTACTAAATTGGAATTAAATGGTATAAAAAGATATTACAAGAGTTCAGTGAAATTACAGTTTCTTTCATTCATATTATAATTTTTTGCTCTGACAAATTAAATACTTAAATCCTTGATCAACTATGTTGGTATCCTAGTGAACACACACACACACATTTGCTTACGCGCATATTTCTTTTACTGAATACACCTATTCTTAGAGTACAGTTACTCTGAAAGGTCACATAATTGTTTTTGATATTAAATATATATATATATATATATATATATATATATATATATATATATAGATAGATAGATAGATAGATAGATAGATAGATAGATAGATAGATAGATAGATAGATAGATACTTAAATGGATATTCATTTTTCTTTAAGGGTTGTTATACATAGTTTTCAAGTTCTTAACACTTTAAATATATTCATATCTGCGCTCATATAATGTTTGGTTTCTCCTACATTCATTATTGAAAATTTTAACTGTGAAAAAAACAAACAAATACTTTTTTTGTGTTTATGAAATTTTTAAGCTTCTGTAATAAGTTCTGACATTTCTCGTCTTGTTAAAAAAGATATTGTTATAAATTTTTTATTCCATTTCAAATAAAACGGACATTTTTTTATTCTTTTTTTCACTAGTCTCTTATGTTACAATACTGTATTGTCCTCTTCCAATTTGACCTACATGCATTTCCCTTTTTACTAAACCTTCAATAGTAAGTTTTCTCAGCTATATATGGCCGATTGTAATGTGAATTTTTACAGTATCATTTTAAGATTCTCCTTCAATCAAGTGTAGTAAACTTTCGCATCATTTCTGTTTTGCATTTTAACATTGCAATATTTAAATATTATCAATTCTAACAATATTGTGTATATCTTTGATAATCTTCAGAATTTTCACAGAATTATTCTGCCTTAATTTGCAAAATAAATCATGGTCTTCTGTAACTTACAATTTGCCGGATTTACCTCATTTTTAAATATATGAAGTAATGAAAAATTCCCATTTAAAATATTATATTCTTTTTATTTGCATTTCATATTGATTTTTAAAATGAAAATAAATTACATTTGTGTTTTATATTACATTTTAAATCATTATTTATCAATAATAATAAAAAATTATTATTATTATTCTAAATTTTATTTCTGTTGTCAACAACTGAGACAAACATGAATGCCACAAATAATAAAAAATTATTATTTGTGGCATTTATGTTTGTCTCAATAGTTGACAACAGAAATGAAATTTAGAAGAATGAAGAACCAAAACATTTTAAAAAAAGCATTACAACTAAACAAGAAATGCTGTTCTGTATGACAATGTATTGTAGTATGAAATGTAGATAAAATAATCTAACGATGTTTTTCCGTAATGCAATAGACTTTGCCTAATTAATCTCATGAGAAACCTTTTTTTCTAAAAGTAATTCGAACATCCTCAAACTTCTTTTATAACATTACAATTTGAAGAGATATATTCCCGATGGATTTTTATTATAATTTCCTTAATTTTATAAATAATAATACAGTAATCTCACTGATATTAAAAGAAAAAAAAGTTTGACAAATACATTTTTTGAATTAGGAGATATTACATATCACAGATTTATTTAGTGAAAATTGTGAAAATATTTATGAAAAGGGTGATTTTTAAGTAAAACGGAAACAAATTTTACTTAAAATAAACATTTATTTAACAGAGAGAACTTGGACAGGAAAAGAAATAATGGCAGAAATTTTTCAAGCTACTACGGTGAAGATCATTGCAGAGCCTACGGTGACAGAAGAAGATTGAAACTGGATGCATTCACCATTCGCAGAAGCGAAGGCACTTCGCAGCATGAGAGACCTGCTCGTTGGTCTTCTTTCCTGTTCATGGGAATGGACCGGAAATTTTGGTCCAAGGAGGGTAAACATCCCATCTTGGGGCTGAGCATCAGATCGAATATTCCTAATTTCAGTCATCAGACATGCTGCTAGAAAAACATTGGGTAATGGTAGCAAATCTGAAGTTTGTTCATTAAAACTTCTATGTATTTTACTACAACCCTTACGATAGTATAAAAACTATGAAGTATTTTTGTCGCACAAATGGTAAGTTTTCAGGATCAGTATTTTTTTCTGATCACGGTGATTTATTTTTCTATCTCTTCTACAATTCCACTGTCTATCATTACATACCCAAACACGCACAAGCACACACACACATATACATACATACACATATATATATATATATATATATATATATATATATATATATATATATATATATATATATATATATATATATATATATATATATATATATATATATATATAGGTGTTATAAATATATACATATATATTATATATATATTTATAACACCTTAACATCGTGTATATTTCATATACACGATGTTAAGGTGTTATTTAAATGTCTTTTTCAACCTTCTCTACATCACATTCTCTGGCAATGGTTGCCTAGTTTGAGAAAGGAGCCACCAAAGATTCATCATGTTTACTAAAAGTGGTTAGAGCACGTAAGATAGGTCGCGATTGAAAAGTTCTCCAAAGTGAAATAATACATCTTGAAGTGGTTGGTCAAATCTTCACTACTTCTGAGATGAGTCCTTTCTTCTACATTACGACGTCTCAACGATTGATTCAATCTCATTTCCATTGATTGAATCAAATCATCAAAATTTTGTATTTCATCGATGTGAGCTGTGAGCAATGAGCTCCAAAACTGATCTCTCTGTCTCGCTCGCTGTTACTTCACATTTATATACTTCTTGAGATTTTTCCTAATTCATGCTGTTTTCGATACTTGTTCATTGGCATTTTGCTCTTTTAATGCGTATCGTTATTTTTTTTTAATTTGAGTGAATACGGCAATTTTGAAATTTCAGAGGTGAACGTGAAAATCATTATATATATATATATATATATATATATATATATATATATATATATATATATATATATATATATATATATATATATATATATATATATATATATATATATATATATATATATATATATATATATATATATATATATATATATATGCGCATTTGTGTGGTATAAATATCTCATTCGAATATTTATTAAGAAAATTCAATATATTAAATTTATAAACTTAATCTATATTAAATAAATATTCATGATTTAATTTTGATATTTACTAAATATAACAACTTTTACTTGTTAAGTTTATTATATAATCCTGAAAATAGCTTTGAATTACATTATGTCTTTGAAATGTTAAATTTATATTATATAAAATATAATATATTTATTTTATTAAATATTTTGTTACTGCTCAAGCATAACATAGTCAAAATGTCTTACTGCACCAATTGTGAGATTGTTGTGAAGTCACAAAATATGAGTTATAAATAAGGTAAGAACAAATAAAATACTTTTATCGAAAGTTTAGGTAGAAAAGGGCAAGAATTATGATCGCCAAGTGGAGTGTCATTTTTCACCAAGAACTGGATACAAATTGTGTACAGAAACAATGGAGATAAGGAAAACATTTTTGTATGATAAATTTTCACATTTATTAAAAAAATTCCGAAAAGATCAATGCTATGATTTTTATAAATATAAGGAGAAAGAATAGTTATTTAATCGGTGACAAGTATTCGATGACAAGAATTAAATACATAGTCTAGTGGTGTATATTGAAAGAGTAAAGTCTAATAGAAACAGTACCCCAGAAGATTGGCGTAAATTTAGCTCGTGGTACAAGAAAAAATAAAGATACTATTTTAGAGGAAATAAATTTTTTGCAATTAGGTACGTCTTCACACATTAGATGAAAAATTAAAAACCTTATAAGGAAAGGGACCACAGAATGGATGAAATTACCAGTCCTCAACCATAGACCTGAGTCATGAAGGGACTCTGGAACACATGTATTATTATACGAATAAATTGGGGCCAAGATATTTTTTAAGAAAATTTTGCAAATTTCTGAAATTCTTTGTCTCAAACCAGTTTCAGTAGCATGTTCATAAAACGCCCGACCATAAGTGATTCGACCACGTGATCATGACATGTCGAAAATTTTTCTCTTCTGCAGCGTTTCCATTTCTGTAAAAAGTGGTCGATTGTGTGAAGTTTTTGCATCTACGTGTACACACACTTAAAAACTGAATATCACTTCTAGGCAAAAACTAGAATTGTTACTTTTTGTCATCATACTTCTATGACTATAAAAACTATTGCTACAGCACTTGGAGTTAGAATCAGCCAAAGAATTCTGGGACAGTGTCTATAAATGAAAGCTAAATGTGGACACAAACGCAAGACCACACCTCGAACAGACAAATTTCTTCTGCGAAGTAGTAAACTGCATCCTCCCAAAACAATTTCAGATCTTCAGAGAGAATTATTAGCTACTGTTGGGAATGTGGGTTCATCGACAGTTGGACTACAGCTGATCGAATCGGAGAGAAGTGAAGAACACCAATCTGTAGACAATTATTTACAACTGCAATGAAGAGAAAAAAAGGATTGGTTTGGGTCAGGAAATATCAGTTCTGTGCTATACAAAACAGGAAGAAAGTTTTGTTAAGAGACGAAACGCATTTTTTGTGCGAGAAATTCGGCCAAGATTTGCCAGATGAATTAAGGGAGAAGTCCTCAGGGAACAACATCTTATGCAAACAGTTAAACACCCTTAGAAACTGATGTTTTGGGATTATTTTACTTCTGGAAGACTTGATACTTTAGTACTAGTTGAAGGGTTCTTGAACTCTACAAAATATATGTCCATAACAGAATGAAAAATTGTGCTATGACGCAAACGTTTACTCTGTTGGTGTTGGTATCTTTCAACAAGATATGGTCCCATGCAGTTCCTTTAAATTAACAAAGAACGTTTTTCAAGCCAGAAATTAACGGTTTTGAACTGACCTGTTTATTCTCGTGGTACAAATTTCATCGATAATTTGTGGGGCATTGTAAAAAAACGTGTGAGTACAATAGATTGCTCTGAAAACAATAGAAAACAATTACTGACGACTTTATAAATGTATGGTTTCGTGATGACGATATCAAATATTTATGTTCTAATTTAAGGGAATCCATACCAAACCATGTCAACTAAAGAGATATTTCATATTATATTGCTATACTGAGCATGTAACTTAACCTTTACCAACTAAACAACATTTGCGAAAGTTTTTGTGTTGGCTCCAATTATTCACACAATAGCATAAGTAATGAATGTCTAAACTCTCTAAAATGAAAAGGGGAGTTCTCTTTCGTATACATTACTCTTTGGGATGGAGAGTCCTCTTAAAATTCATAAGAAAAGCTATTGCAACATTTTTTCTGTACAAATTCGCAAAGATCAGAAGTAAGCCATTCAGCTCTCTTGTATTCCATTTGTAATATAGTGAAAACTGGATATTTCACTGCCGCGTCAAGGAAACAAAATACTAACTTAAAAAGCACAGTAACACTTAAATGCTCCTTTAACACGGAGAGAGGGAGCTGAATATCAAGGCTACAAACTAAATTTTGTTAAAACTAAGAAAAACATAATAATTCAGGTAATTTGAGACAAGTGCGCACAAGCGTAATTTTTTAATTAAAATTCCCGAACTACATAGAATTTTGACTGAGTATGCAATTTAATTTCCTAGAAAAATAGCAATTTGTCTGTTTCCTTAAATATTACATTTATTTTAGGCCAACGTTTTTCAGAGTTATATTTAACTCGCATCACTTTGCTACTTTCCTACACAATTTTATTATTGAGGAAAAATAAAAATTGCCCTTGAGAGAATCAATCCAAAATAATGCAATTTTACCTCGCCATTTTTCTGATTCTTTTATTTATAAATATAGGTTCAATCTATTAAATTATATAATGTTCCTG
Source organism: Latrodectus hesperus (assembly GCA_037975125.1). Lineage (NCBI taxonomy): Eukaryota > Metazoa > Arthropoda > Arachnida > Araneae > Theridiidae > Latrodectus > Latrodectus hesperus. The sequence goes on along the minus strand of CM075859.1, from coordinate 96,083,985 downwards.
ATGGTGCTATTTACATAATCTTTATCGACACATTCTTCAGCAAGAAATGAGAAAGAGGAAGTTTGAAAATTTGATTTTGAATTCCACAAAAAAAGAATAAATCTCATTATTCTTAATCTTCTTTAAATTTATGATAAAATAACGTGCATTTTTGTTTTGAATTACTATTGTTGTAACCTAAACTCTATTGGTTCTCTCCCTGTTGTCTAGTTTTTCCTTTCACTAAAAAGGGGCAATACATAAAACAAAAATTGACTCTCTAAAAAGATAATTTAAAATCAGAATCATTTGTGACATTTTCTGAAGGTTAAGCATTAGTAGTAAAAATATTTCATTTTAATTCAGCTTTAATTATTTTTTATGGTGATAAATTTAGTTTAATATTTATTTTTGAAATTAATTTTTTCATTTATACATTTCTTTGAAATAAGAAGCGTTGTGTTTAGAATTACCGTTGTCGCGGAGTAAATTGTACTGCACTAACATGGAAAACTGTGAATGAATATGAATATATATATATATATATATATATATATATATATATATATATATATATATATATATATATATATATATATATATATATATATATATATATATATATATATATATATATATATATATATATATATATATATATATATATATATATATATATATATATATATATATATATATATATATATATATATATATATATATATATATATATATATATATATATATATATATATATATATATATATATATATATATATATATATATATATATATATATATATATATATATATATATATATATATATATATATATATATATATATATATATATATATATATAATCAACTGTTTTTAAGTTTTTAGTAGTAAACTTTTACTCACGTTTAGTGGTGGGGAACAATTACAGTTTTGTAATTTATACTTTATGCGATTACGTTAGGTTAAGTCGTCGCATAATGGCCATTTTTGTTACCCAAGTGAGATAATTAGATAGTTATCTATAGTTTAAATTAGATTTCAAACCACTACAAATATCCCAGAATAATATGAGATTCGAACACTCGAGATGTTAAACCGAAAGACAAACGATTCAATTATGAGCTCGTCTCTCACTTCTTTAATCATGACTAATCTTAAAGTAATTAAGTTGTTAGGAAAATATAAGCAATTTCAATCAGTGTAATAGAAGCTTGCTTACATTTAGCTGGTAATTTACCTGTATTAAAATCTTGACAGGATACTATTATCAATGTAATTCAAAGTTATAAGACTGTAAGCGTAAAAATACATTTAATAATCAAACAAATATGAACAAAAATATATGTACATGTAAACAAACATGAAAAGAAACTAAAACTAATGCACATGGGCTAACAGTTGCGCCATCGCCTTTTCTCCCACCTTGAGACGCAACTAAATTTGATTCATAGTCTAGTCTAAAGGCAATGTCGGTCCACTAGTTTTATAGTATGACCATTTCGTGTTATTTGGTATGACCTTTAGTTTTGAGAGTCTCAGCTTGTAAGGATTTATCAATCATCCAATCTCTGTTCTGTTCGGTGACTTCTAATGGATAGATTCTATGGGAAGGCCTAAGGAGATCTCTATTCATTCTTTTCACTCTTACAACACGAGAATTCTTGTCCCATCCTAGATAAAGTTCGAATATTTTGGTAAAAACTCATTCGTGTCATTTTTGAATTGTTACTACATACAAGGACAATTTGCCCAGCTTTGAGGATGGGGGGTAATTTGTTTTCTGAATAATATTTAGTTTCCCTCACCACACACACTGGTATTCGATACGAAATCTTTTTCTGAGATCTTTAAATTTCTGACGATATCTCAACCATTTATTTAAATAGTTGGACACAAAGATTTCTAATTCTGGCATAAAATGCTCTTGTGGAAATAAAGATGGTGATAATGGTTGCAAATCATCAACCTCTTTTGCGATGTAAGTTATAAGTCGTCTGTTCAATAGACCTTCTGCTTCACTTAAAATGGTGTAGAGCTCATCATTATTAAACGGTCTCGCCCTAATACTTCCCCCATAATTATTTTTCATGCCAATGATTCTCCCCACCAGGGATCAGATGGGAGAATAAAACTCCATTGGATTCTTCGAAGAGATGGCATTTCTTCAACTTTATCCAGTCTGTTGAAAGATGTTATTCGTTCCTACGAAATTGATTGCGTTGTCAGAATAAACATTTAAAGTCTTTTTGAAACCCTTCTTGAAACAAGTCTTCAGAAGACCATCAAGAAAACTTCTGTACCCAATTATGTGACGACTTCAATATGTACTGCTCTGACGACAGCGCACATAGGTAAGTCAAACCTGGTATTTCTCCACTCTTCATCTACAAAAGACCTCGTAAATTTATTCATGTTATTTCAAAGGCCACAGCATGTTTAATATGTTTTTCTGGCAATGGTGCTGGTATAACTTCACCATTTGACGCTTCAAATCTTCGACAGAGATTCCATCTTTTTAAAATCTGACAAATGGCTCTTCTGCACAGCAAATTCCGAAACTTTTCTCCTAATTCAAACATTAAAGTTTGCACTCCGGCATGATTCAATTTTCTTTGATGTTCTAATATTAACAATAAACAGCTGGGTGTTTGTTTGGAAGAACAATTGGTCGCTTGAAACTTGAAATATCTCGTTGCGTCTGACTTGTAGTCACATGGATCATGCCATGATCAACACTCTGTGGATGAAAAGTTTTTAAGACCGGATCAGAGAGGGAAGCAAAAACTTCTTTCTGTACAGCTTTAGGCAACAGTAATTCTGTTTGTTCTATTTCAGTGACAATCAGTTCTGAATACAACAACATTTGATTTTGGTTGGTCAGATTTGATTTTGGTTTCCTTGCATTAGATAGAGAACGTTTCATTAAAACGATGGTTCTGATCAACTTCAGATAAGAAAACTTTCTGTGATACCAATGTATCGCTTTCTCAGTGTTGGTAATTGCTATCCATTTCTTGTTTTAAAATATCTTTATCAGTAATATTCCGTGATTTTGGCTACATTTCTTTAAATTTTATTCACTCTAGTCCCTCAAGCTGGTCCCTTTAGTTTCTGTTATGTGCTCAATGGAAATTTCTCATGACGATATATCAACTGAATTAAAATTTCCATGTAAGTGGTGCCAGTCGTCAATAAATTTCAGATTTCATTTATTCTATTCTCTTCAAAAATAGTCCAACGTTCTTGTCTTTTGATACAACTCAGTGCATTGCTTGAATCAATCCAATAGTGAGTTTCGATATCCGGTTCTTTTAAATCTTTCTTGGTATTGTCAGTCAAACGAGAAGCAATTAAACAAGCTAAGAGTAAGATGTTCTCCCATGGAAAATTGAGTGTCATTTCCTCCGAGATAAGGCTTTTAACTGTTGGTCAATGGAAGGTATTTTATTTCCTTCTACTTTCAAAAAATTAATTCAATGGAGGCATTCCCCTATCCACTAACTGGGGACACGCCTTCAAAGGATTACGTAAATAGAGACCTCACTAAAACTATCCCTCATCTTAGAACCGGTCACTATAGAGAGATGCAGATTCAGAGAGAAGGCCATTGAAGATACCATTTCTGTATCAATTGTGATAATATTCTACTAACACCAAAACACGTTTTTAACTGCCTTTATAGTTAAAGATCTCTGGCTCAGCTTGGGGAATTCTCCCCGCTGGTACTCCGAAAACATCACGGAGATAACCAGCTGTGTTCTGCACACTCATGGTTATCTTTTGTTCTTCACATGAATTCGACGCCAACCAATCAAGACTTCCAGTTAAGGAATTGTACATGTCTTCAGTGGTGATACTCTGTTCTAGTCTCTCACAAATTCACAGGATACAGAATCATTGCTTTCAATTCGGATCAAATACAAACAACATAAGCGTATTTACTTGCATCTGTGAGTTGCTACAATTTTCAATCGAAAGGCTTTGTTTCGTCCTCCAACGAGGGATAAAAATTTCTTTCCCACTCTTAAATTGACTCTGCCATTTCCATAATTTCATCTTTGTATCTTCCGGTAGATCTTTGTTCGACGATATTTTCCTTTTCCAGCATTTTTGAAGAAGTAATTTGGTTTGGTTTGTTTTTCGCTCAACGGTCATTTTTTGCTCACGAGGTCTAATTAAACCGGGACCTACTGGAAGTAATTTGGATAATAGCGTGAAGAAGCATAGCATTCCTAAAAGATCATAAACTTGTTGAGCAACAACTAAATGCAATGCAATATGTCACTAAATAAATTTCATTGGAGTCCTAAAACAGATATAACCGTTTCTTATTATTGCTCTCCTGGATCATCAACATTCATATTTGCAGCATGTTTTTGCTCTGGGACGGAGTAATTTTTGCCAGCCTCTTAAATAGAATGAAATGACGATGATGACATTTAAACTGTCTCTATTCTTCTAACTTTTCTCATGTATTAGTTAATTTCGTTTGTGTCTGTTCATCGGTTAGTTATGTTACTCTAAACTACTAATGTCTTAAAATTCTTGTGTTGCACATTAAGACATTTAGCAGTTTAGCAGCTTAGCAGTTTAGAGTAGATTCCACAAATCATTGCGAACACTACAGATGGAAGAGATGGGAGGAGAGCCAAAGGACTATTCGCTTGAATGTTGAAGCACTCGCTGTTCATCGGTTGATTTTCCACATTAGATTAAATTGTGATCTATAAAAATAATAGCTCGAATAAATATAAAAATGAAAGCTCACATCAATATAAAATATAGATCACATCAATATAGTGATATATTGCTGCATTTTTTGAGATTTTTTCCAGAAATGTATATTTTTATAAAAAATAGAACTTATCAAATTTAGGTAAAAATACAACGTCGAAGAAATCGACATGATGCTCTCCCTTTTCTTACAGAATAATTCACTAATAACTTGGAATTTTCAATGAATTGATTTATATGTAATTTCAAATTTTAAAGAGAAGCTATTTATCAAAGAGAAAGATGATGGAATAACAACTTCAATTATTTTAGAATGAATCATCCAGGTGCTGTTTGTTAATAAATATATTAAATAGTGAAACTGAAAATTGGTTAACCATTCATTAATAAAATATACAAGCACTTCAAGCAAATTAAAAAGGACATAAGACTTCTGTTGTAATCATTTTATGCTCTGATATGCATTTTAATTTTCAATTTACGTAAACACCACTTGTCTTTTAAATTTAAAAATATTCATATAGTTATAAAGTATTTAGATAAATGTGATTGTCTTGTTGTTGTTATTGTCCTGTGCCAATTAGGCTGGCAATATCGGGTGCGCTGATCCATTTCTCCACCTGAGTCGTGCTTTGGGGTGAAGGCCACAATGTCTTCAGTACGCACATGCCATAGGTACTCGCTTATAGGGAGGCAACCATTCACACGAGGAAAGTACAAAGACAGGAGAGACATAAAGTACATCTATGCCCGAACAAGAACTCGAACCCATGACCTCCCAAACTGACCACAAGACAGGGAGGGTGGCGATACGATTGTGTTAACAATATAAAATAATGTGCAATAGATTCTAGAATTTAAGCAATAATATAATTTGAAATTCTATACATCTACTTCCCTTCCGTATATACATGTGTTAAGATGTAATAGGATTTTTGTAATACATATGTGCATATAAGTAAGTGAAGAGAGAGTCTGAAAACGTCTGGGAACACTTTTCCAACTGTTATTCACAGACACATATATCCCTACACAAAAAAATATTATAAATTTCGTTTTTATTTGTTAGTGCTTATGGAAAGGCTCATTCTTATTAGAAGAAAGAAAAATTAATTTTTAAATTAAACCTTTTGTTCTTAGAGTGATAGTTAGAAGGTATTAATATCCTCTTTTTGTTATAGTAAGAAATAAATTCATTTATTCATTGTCGTGTGCCAGCTAGGCTGGCAATATGGGATGCACTGCTCCACTTTTTCAACTGAACCCTATTTTGGTGTGGAGTCCGACTTCCTCAGTACACACATGCCATAGGGACCTGTTTATAGGGTAAGCAACCATTCACACCTCATTCATACAAGGAAAGGACAAAGACAGAATAGATAGAGAGAGAAAGTACATCCATGCTCGAACCGGGATTCAAACCCAGGACCTCCTTATCCGTAATGAAGCACGCTGACCACTAGACAAGTTGGTCGGCAGTAAGAAATAAATAAAAAGTTTATATATATATGAATATATATACTTAAATAATAAACTTAAAGCCCTTCAACGTTGTAAAATTTCAGAAAAATAATAAAATCCAAAATTCATTTTATTAATTTTTCTAAAGGAAGGAGATTGAGTATAAATTTATATCAATGATGCAAGCTTTATGATAAATTTGATTTCTATGGTATTTGATATTAGAAACTTGTGTGCCAATAGGTTAGCTGAAACATTTAACACATAAAGAAAACCATGATTAAAATACATATCATACATTTATAACTAATTAAGAATTATTTTAACTAGGGGAAACATAAGAACAAAAAAATAAGCAATAGATTTTTATTTTATTTTTGCGCTAGTATTAGTATGAGCATTATATTCAGGTAGAAACATAAGAAAACAATGATTTCATGTACCATCAACCTGAACTTAGTGTTACTTATTTTTAATTAAATAAAATAATTTCTGTACGAGTTCATTTTTTAAAATTCCACTTTTCAACATGTTTAATTAACTAATAACCATAAGTTCCACAGAGTTAAATCAAGTAAACGAAGAAACATTGACTAATAAAAGAGTAACAAATACATTCTTGATGTTTTGGAGCTAAAAGTTCCTGAAAGATAATGAAATAAACGATGTCTTATCATTTTCCTTGAAAATGTTAGATGTAATTCTGAATCCAGTTGCCTTTATTGCAGTATCGACGTCGATAATAATAGTACAGATTACCTAAAAAAACATTTGACTGCGTATCTAATAGCTATTTTCTGAATAAATAATAGATAAAGTTGAATATCAACATGAAATACCGTAAAAAAATTAAATTTATTTTGATTAAATTTGAGGAACACAGTAGATCTCTTGGTATAAATGTGGATTTTTTTCAGCGCAAGCATAACAATTCGAATCTTGACTATTTCTATTCAAGTAGAACTTATTGTAACACACATTCACAAATCTACATGATATACCACGATTATCATAGATCATTGTAATTTCTATTGAAAAAATTAAATTTGATTGTTAGACGAGTAAATATATCCATATGAAATATAAGTTGAATGTACCAAAACATAATGTGTTTAATAAGTTCAGAGTATATTGGAAAAAAACCAATGTTTTAACAGACGTGGTTGCTTAAAATGTAAGAGATGCATTACTTACTGAACATCTGATTTCATATGTTACATTAGTAAGATTTCAATATACCTGAACCTTCAACATAACAATTTTTTTATTGCTTCAACAATTTAAATGTATTTTCATGACAAAATAGTACTACTATTCCAAAATAATATTCTACGACAAAATATTACACATTATAATACGAAAGATTTTATACAAATATTATTTCAAATCTATTTAATTTTTTATTCACCTTCATCCATGTTCTGTACGATGAAATCAAGTCAATTTTCCAAGTCACATTTGTATTAGTAGTGTCAAATTTATATATAACTGAAAAATTCAAATATCAATTGAATATGACTATTATTGTTTCACAGAGAATATAAGTGAAGTGTATAGCATCTTCATCTACCGGAATGGAAGCATGTCAATAGATAATCATCTAGCAATGAAATTAATAGCACATCCAACACATTTCCTTTCCCCATTCGCAAATCATTCCTCATAGAGCAAAAGTCATGGGGGGGGGGCAACTCATGTGTTTATTGAAAATATAATTCCTATATAACCATGAATTTAACTTAAATGTTTGTCTTTTTTACTCACGATAAAGGTTAGAATTTGATCGTATTCATTCAATGCGGCTTATAAGTCTTTTAGGAAGCTTGTTTATCTGTTAGTTTTTCTCTTGTTCTTTTCCCCTTTTTGAATGTTTTTTTAGCTTGTTCAGATTTAACTCAAATAGCTTAAACGGTAACTAATTGCTTACTTAGATTAGGTTATTCTCATGCATTTTGACTGATTATTTTGACCGACTGAAGTTGTTAAATATAACCAACCTACTCCAAATTTTGGTCCCTCCCCACGTGACGAGGTTGATGATTGTGTTGACCAAGATGCCTCCATGCAGCGCCAGCGGATGTACACTGGATTCAACGTATTATTTTTTTGCATACTTAGGCTCTTTCAGCCTAATGAATCAATGGCTAGACCCACTATCAAACAATTTTCCTTTTCGAAAAAAATTAATGACTTTATTACGGCACCGTAATTCCTTCTCTGTTGTTTCTTGCTTGTTGTTGCAGTTAACAGATTATCGAGATAATTCCAGATTCCAGTTAAATCGTTCAGCATAGCCTTGGTACTTTGATCCGAGTTAAATGTCATGAGTAAAGTCGGAGGTAGCCTCTTCCTACTTGTTACAGAGTAGATAGGGAATGATTTTTGTAAAATCATTCCTGAAAGTTGTTCATTACGATATTTATAAAAAGTTCAGAAATTACGCTTAAAACCCTAAATTCTTCACAAATAAGTGAAGTACTATTTTATCATGTCCTACTGTCTTGTGAAATAAAATCTGTATTCTGTTTAAATAAAATTAATTTCGATATTTTAAATTAAAAAGAATTGTATGGTAATTTCCTTTCAGAATTTATCAAAGTAAACTTTGTTTGAATTTATAATGAAATAAAAAAAACAAAATATCAATATTAAAATGTGACTATAATAAACCGGAATATGTAATGTAAAAATTGATACTACACTGGCCTCAAAAAGTTAAGGAACAACCCGTTTTTTGTGCCTAATTTGCAAATGAATGAATGTAGAAACATTAAATTTGCATGACATGTGCACAAAACAAGTATTCATTGACTGCAACATAAAAGTTTACATAAGAAAAAAGCAAAAAGGATTTACAACAAAAAAATGCAATCTCGCTGGAAAAGTCCATTCTTAGAAAAAAGAATAATCACAGTTTTATGTGATAAAAAGTAATAGAAGCATAACAAAAATGAGTTTTAATAAGGGATATGCCCACCACTAGCTTGCATGCATTGGCGGCATCGACTTTCCATGCTGTCAATTAAGTTGTCGGTAACTGAAATGGGAAGCGAAGACCAGACACGGAGTAAGCTTTGTTCCAGCTCTCCTAAAGACCTTGGAGGAGAATTTAAAGCAGCAAGCTTTCTACCAAGATAGTGCCACACATTATCTATTGGATTCAGGTCTGGAGATTGAGCTGGCCGTTCCATTCGCTCCAAGCCAAGATCCTCAAGTCATTCCTCAACAACTACAGCTTGGTGAACTCGTGCGTTATCATCCATCAGAATGAAATTATTGCCAATTGCACCGGCATATGGGCGGACATATGGATCAAGAATCTCATCCCAATATCTCACGCCAGTCACAGTTCCTCCCTGGAACACATGCTAGTCAGTGTAACCACAGATTGAGATACCTGCCCAAACCATGATTCGACCGTCGTAGAAACTGTCTCTTTACACAATGTTGGATTGTATGTTGGATTGTATCTGATGTTTTATTCCCTCCTGATCCGAAGACGTCCTGAATCACTCTCCAATGTGAATCTGGACACGTCTGTGAAGAGTACAGAAGCCCATTGCTGTCTGGTCAAGGAAACGTAGTCTCTTGCCCAAGATAAGCGAGCCCTTCTTTGTCGTCCAGTGAGGGGGACACACACAACTAGTCGCCTTGCATAGAGACCTGCATGGTGAAGACGCCTTCATACCGTGCTAGCGGATATTCTTCTCCCCGATGCTACAGAGAGGTCTGCAACAAGTTGTGGAACAGAAATTCTTCTCCTCCTTCAGACCGAAAAAGCTATAAAAAGGTCTCTCTCAGGTGTTGTGACTCGTGGTTGGCCTGGAACATGTCTTCTGGATAAAGAAGCTTCAGTATGATATTGCATCAGAGAAGGTGGACCACACTGCGAGACACATTGAGGTGTCTAGCAGCATCAGCCTGTGATAACCCCATTTCCATTCATCTTAACGAATCTCATCATCTTAACGATGCCCACCACCTTAACGAATCGGGCAAATGGCTTCTCTTAGACATTGCGGGACCTCACTGCCTATTGTCAAGGAAACTGCTAACAAAAGTTGTAAATCAACTAAAGTTACACGCGTAATTACGAAAGGCTTATATTTGCATTTTTTTCTCTCACTCATATATAGCTATTCTTATCTATAAAAAAGTGGCAGCTACCGTTTTTGCTTAAATTTGCATAAAGTTCGTTTTTATCATTTATATAAACTATAAATTGTTTTGTTAGTGTCAATTTTTTATGGTGAACTTCGAAAAACATGTAGTTCCTTAACTTTTGGAGGCCAGAGTATTTTTGTGTAAGTTAAGATATTAACAAAGGATTTCAATGAGACTATTTGGAGCAAGAATGTGTTTTTTCCTAATGCGACCATCTAAAATATCCAATTGAGAAAATACTGTTTTCTTACAGTGGCTTAAGATTGTTAGCTCAACCTTCTGCTGCTAATAAAAAAAGATTCAATTCCGATTGTAACATGATATACGGTTTCAGACATAAAAAATGAGATAGGTCAATTCCCTTAAGGCATTTCAGATTTTTGCCGAAAGGCATTCCATTTCAAGTTTCTTATAGATGAATACGCATTTAAAACAAGTGTTTAGGCAGAATCATGGCTTGTATTTTAAAAGAAGAGTATTCTAATGAAGTCTTCTTCTAAAGTGAGAAATGAGACATCATGCCAAGTGATGTGCATCAACCAAAGCAACACTCAAGAAATGGGTTTTCTAACGAAAGCTCACTCTCCAGAATACTTCTAATATTATTTTCATAATATTATTTTCTAATATTCTAATATTATTTTTATATTGGAGCCAAAAACGTTTCTAGTAATTGATCTTATAAACCACTGATCTTATAAATGCACTGATACAATGCCTTCGATAAAATTTAATTTTGTTTTCGGTTAACGTATTTTTCACACCGAAAGTAATATTTTAAAACTTTACTCGTAAATATATATATATATATATATATATATATATATATATATATATATATATATATATATATATATATATATGTATGTATATATATATAAAATATATATATATATATATATATATATATATATATATATATATATATATATATATATATAGAATTAAAATTAAACAGTTTAAATATAATTTTATTTTTGCAATAATTGTATAAATTTAATGAAAAATTCTTTATCAGATATTAAGTTATAATGCTCGGTAAAGAGATACATATTAAATTAATTTGAAAAAATCAGCTTCTAAACATCCCAAGGCTAAAAAATAATGATTTCGCTTTAATGATTGCAAAAATTAAATAGTTCTGAATTTATTGATTTAAATTTACTTCAAGGGACACTTCATTACCTATTAAGGAATTATTTTCAAAATATCATAAATTATTTAACAAGTAATATTGCCACAAATTTAAATACTTCATTTTGCTAATTGATTTTCATGATGTTTAATTGATATGAATTGCAAATTTTAAATTTAGAAATGGATATAAATTATAATGATTAAAAATGATTATCAGAACAATTTAAATAAGCAGTTTCAATAAAAAAGGGAAAGATAAGGATTGAAAAAACGTATAAAAATTTAATTACTCTAATTCTCAGGTTTCCTAAATTCTCTAATGTAATCTTATAATATAAGTAATTGTAAAATTTCATGAATTCATGTTTTGAGTTGCATATAATATTTACAGTGTATATACAGTAATCAGTTAAAATCACTCTTTAACTTGTTTTTAGTTAAAATATATTTTGTGTATATTTAAAAGTCATTTGTACTTTCTTATTTATTTTACTTTATTGCCATTTGAAGTTTTCTTTTTTTCCCCTTTTGTTTACATATTTAAACTGCTTATTCGTCAGGGTCTTTCGGTGTATGTTTATAAGCAAATTCAATATCCATATTCGGTTGAAGAATTCACATTGGAAAAAACGCGTAAAACTTCATTGATACTGATATAACAGCTTTAACATTGTTTTTTCATTCTGATATTATTTTAGCTCAATATTGTGAGAAATTTCAAAATTTGGAACTGAAAATGCATAGATAATCAACGTAAGTTTATGACCTCCTCAATCCAGTATACAGTCCTAAGATATCATCCTTTTGTTTTTATGGAATAAAACTTAATAATTAATATTACTCTTAACAATTAAAAAAATTCTTTTTTTTTTAATTTTTGCTCAGAAAATTTTCATCTATTATTACATTTATTTAATAGTGTCAGTGAAAATAATTTTGCCGAAATTTTTATTTCAGCCCACAAAATTTACAATATGATTGTATCATTTTACAAGTTTTATCTTCTAAAGAATATTTTTTCTTCTTTTGGTATTTCATAGGCTGATTGCAGATGTTCTTATATATTCTATTTCTGTCTTTATTACATTAATTTTAAAGTTTCTATTGAAATAACGTAACTATCTAAAAAAAATACTAAATCAACTTTGTCAAAATTTGAAAGTAGTTTTGTGTGATATCTAAGGGCATAGGGAAATATATAACATTTTTAATGCTTATGTTTTTCTAGACGATCAATAATGCGTATAGAGACCTAAAATACATTTAGCTAAGGAAATATCTATTTACTTCATTAAAACTTTTCTAAAATATTAGCAGATACGTCTTTCGCTCCTCACTTTTCATTAAGCCATATTTAAAATATACATCAGTGTTGCTATACAAGGAAAGATGTTTAGCAGATACAAGCAAATTTTTTTCTTAAGTGAAAATATGGTATTGGGCAGCCGCGCGTTTTTTAAAGCTATTTTATTTAGATACAACTTTTTTGGATACTTGTAAAATAAGTTTGATGTATTGTCCATTAAATTTTTAACAGTAAATAATCCATTTTTTATTTTATTTTTAGAACATCCAACCTTTATATTAGCATTTAATTTGTATATTTATAGATCATATATTTCCTCTTATTGCACTAGTATGTATTCGTCTTAAATTTGTGAAGTAAGTTCTCATAATTAAATCACATAATTATATATAATAGTTTAAACTACATTAAAGATAAGTTAATAGAAAAATGTAGCCGAATATTTCCTTAGGAGAGAGAAAGAAAGTTTTTTGTCGTTAGTGATGACATAATAAACAATTTGTGCTAGTAAATATTTAGTGAAATTAATATGTAAGAAGTAAATTATTACAGATTTAAGATAATATAAATTATCATTATAAATAATTTTAGGTACATCAGGTATAAAATCAAAATTTATACAACATTTGAAACAAAAATAAATTAATGACATTTACAATAAAGAAAGGAAATTCATCCCTAAATCTCTTTTATTTATCTCAGAAAAGATAAAACCAATAAAACTATTCTGATAAAAAGAAATTATTCTATAAAATTTGCAACAAAAATCTATTGTGTGTGAGGGGAAGCTTTGTTTTATGACAAAAGACTTTTTATTTTTTTATTTTCCACGTGTTTTTCTTTTTCTGATTGTTGAGTAAAGATTGCCGATTAGCTATAACCAGAAAACGACCTTAAACGTTGCAGCCTACAACACAAGCGGAAAACTTATTTCTGGTAAGTGAAATAGGTCTTAAAGAATTATGAAGTATTTTATGAGCTAGAAATTGTTGACTAGATAGATTTTTTTTTACTTTCTTTGCATGAAAAAATGTTCCGGTAATAAACTGCTATCGTTTGAACTTCTTTATCAACTTATATTTCACCTTTTTATTATTCTTTTCTTCTTACGGACAAACATTAAGTGTATTATTACTAATATTTAATAAATTATTAACCAGCTCAGTTATTGTGCTGACTTGCATTTCAGAAAGCATTTCTACATACACGACCTTGTTTTTCACAGTTGACGTATAAAACTTGTATATATTAGATAACCATAAATATTGTAGCAGTTTATATAAGGTATTTATACATAAAAAGTTATTTTTATCATATTTAAATTGTGAAAATAATTGTAATATAAACAATAAAACAATGTTATAATATTATTAAGATATGAAAAAATGTAAAATAAAAAATTTACTAAAAATGCAAAATTTCAGCAGATGAACTATTAATAAAAAATAATCTTGCTTAATCGATATAATTACTTCATTAGTATGAATTAATCATCATATTATTTAATAAATATTCTTCGAAAAATGTAAATAATCAAATTTTTCTTTTTGAAGTCAATTGAAAATAAGAACTAAATTGTGTGAAATGATAACAAACGCGTAAAATTAAAAGCAAAGTTTTAAATAACAAATCCCATAAGAATGTGATTTTTGACAAATGTGTACATAATTAAAAGTTAGTGAGCCAGATTCTTCTTACCAAGCTTCAGTATTATATTAATTGAAATACTTTTCGCACAAAGAAACATTAAATTTCCATGCAGTTTTCAAAATAAAAGAATGTCATTTGTTGACTGTAATGGATGGAAGAAATGAATACAAAGTTATGACGTGCACCATAAAATAGATTTCGCCCTTTTAATGTGGAAATAAATGGTCTAAAACCAATAAAAATGATTATTCACAGAAAATTATTATTCTTTACTGGAAAATTAAAATTCAGGAAAACTTAATTTTTATAAAATGTTAACCACGTTTCATAAATTTAATCGCTGCAGCGGATACAAAAATTTAGATAACTGACAATCATGGAAAAATTCTGACTACAGAAGGATAAGAGTAATATTTTTAAGGTATAAGTAAAGGAAATATAAATGGTGACGTTGATTGCCTATAATTACATTGAAGGCAAAATTTTTATCGTTGTTTATCAAGGTGATATTCATGTAAAAAATATAATGTGGTTGGTTGCTTGATTTAGATGTTCTAAAGAAGCTGTAATTAACACTTGTGTGTTTAGATAATAAGTCTTATTTGTGATGTTCTAAAAGTATTGCATCCTTAGAAGATACTCACAATGGCAAGGCATCATTGTAGCGGGTTCATCACATAATGGTCAGTGGGAAATGTTAAGGGTTCGATCAATGCTGTTGAATAATAGGAGATGAAGGTAGTGCTTTTACATGCACATTACACCGTGGTGAATTTTACTGTCTTCCTCCTTTACAACTGGAAAATACGGCTCATTACTTGGGGAGTCTTGGGGGATGGTCATTTACGATGTAGATATTACAATGCCTTTCAGATGCCTTTGGCCGTTAAGCTGCCCTCAGAACAGCGTCATAGAGTCCTGTTTTTAAATTTTTATTTCATGGTTGAATGGGCTACATTGCTTACAACTCAAAATGGGTTAAACTTAATAAATAAAAAATTAATAGTTAATTGTTTTTATTTTTCTTGCTAAATTCAATACGTTAAATCTTGTGTCGTCATATACATGCTAAAATTTATCATGATTTATCATAAAGTAATCTTAAGAATGAACATCTAAGAAAATCTGATTAAAAACATTTAAGAAGAACATGTGATTTTTTATTCATGTAATTAATTCTTAAATAAAACATTCATGCAAAAGAAAACTTCGTGACAAATATTCAGTAGTATGTATTCAGATGTTGTCTCATAGATTTTTTTTTGAATTATTTTTCTCACTAAAAATATATTTACCGAGAATACAAATTAAAAATTGCCTACATTATAAATTTTGAAACGGAAATTACAATTATATTTGATATTTGAAATAAAGCAAACGCGAGAAAATATTTCAAATGCAATGGGACGAGATATTAAAAATAAACATGAAAGTTCTTTTATCAAAAGTACAACTGATCAACCAATGTATCTGTTTGATTGCTTAATCAGTAGGGTATAATCTTGAATATTTAAATAAAAAAGCATATTTGATGGGTGTTAAAAAATTATCTTAAAGTAATTTATCTTATTTTACTAAAAAAAGTATAGCTGAAACGTGTTAGTATTAGACATACATTGCATTTGAGAAAAATGGGAAAATATTTATAATACATTCACTTGTTTTTATATTTGTTATTATGATAACTTTATCAGACATACTTGCATGAATTAAACATGAAAATATCACTTTCAAACAAAAAAATGCGTAAATATCTTATCTAATATATTGTATTTTTGTTTCTCATCCCCGTAACTAGAAGTGCTAAATCAGGTCCATGAGTTCATTCACCCTGTAGAAATCCAGTACTAATAGGGAAGCAGGTCTTGCCTGGGACTTACCAGGCAAGATAAAATGTGATTAGGGGAGGCTTGTGAAGAAGAGCACCTAGAGCAGATTTCGAAGTGTTTATTGCCTCCAACAAAAGTCCTTGATAACAGGTGACCACTTACGAAACGGGTAAGAGCAGTTTGATTTCATCTACTGCTGCCCTGAACCAAAGAGCCACCACTGATACCACGGATGTACTGGTGGGACCATCCAAATGGCCTTATTCATTGCCTTATATTTAGAAAATAGCTCCATATAAAAGGAGTGGCAGGCGTTGTGACCTCACCAGCTTTAGCTAAACTGTCCGCAATTTCATTCCCGGCAACGTTGACATGGGACGGAATCCATTGGAAGTGGATCCGATGAGAAAGGGAAAATTGTTTTAGTTTCTTCAGGATGTCTCCACTTGTACTATTCCTCACATTATGCCAATCGGTATAGTGCTGGATAGGATTTCTGCTATCAAAAAAGATCCGAATATCATTTAGCTGCTGTAGTAACATTATCGAGTTCAAATCCTCTAGAGTTGCGATAAGCTCGCTTCGAAATACGGAACAGGAGTCTGGATTTCTTCTCTGGATATTTATTTCGTGATCCCAAAATCTAATAAAAATGCCACTGACAGAACTGCTACTATCAAGTCGGTACTCATACGTGTGGACACGAACATCTGGACATTATGAATTTTTTCAAGAGCTAACTGTTTTAAGTAGCACGGCAATTCCATTTGTTTTCTGACTTTGACAGAGAGGCTAGCCTGAAAGTAAACGCTATTTAGACCCTCGGAAAGGCCGATAATCTGAGAAAAACTGTGATTTTCTATAAAACTGATGACAAGATGGCCAAAGACAACCTGTCCAATTCAACTACAACGCTTGAGCTGTTTTTTACATCATACCTAATATAATATAATTCTTAAAGTATATAGTAAGTAATGATAAAACTATTCATATTTATTTTATTTTACAAACCATTTAAAGCATGGAAAATATAAAATCTTTCCATTATTCAAAGAAAAAACCTTAAATATGCATTATTACATAGTTACATTTACTTAAAAATTATTAATATGGTAAATAATATTTTTTATAATGCTTTAGAAGAAAAAATCGGCTATTAAATAAAAAAAAACGATGTAACTTAATGTTTCATAATTTTATCTGGAACTGAGAGAATATTATGTGATAAAAATTAGTTTTATAAAAAAACACTGCTTAAAAATTAGGAGAGTAAGAAAAGCAATCAAGAAAATCATTGTATGAGCATGTATGAACCTAATTTAGAGAGTGTACGATAACAAGATGTTATAATGAAAAATGTGATAAAAGAGTTGCATGTGAAGTTTGATTTTTATATATCTAAAAAAAATGAAAAAGTACTTCAGTTTAATATGATGGGTTGCTCTGTTAAACACTTATAATTGGTGTACACGTTCTGAATGTATACTTTGTGATTATCAATATGAATTTAGAGAAGATATGACAACAGAGAGTTGTCTGAGGGTTGTCAAAATATGTTCGATTGGATTTAGGCTATATAATCATACTGACATCTTTACATGTTATATTGTTCAGATTGTATCAAATTTAAGCTTGTCCCCTTTAATATCAGCTGCATTAAGTTTTTCATTAGCTTGTACTGAAAGAAAATTGGCAAATGTGCAGCACAAAGTATTATAAAATTTTCTGTATCTCTTCTAAATATCTTTTAGATCATCAAATATTCCCTCCCCTTCCCAGTTGAAATTCCTAATTGAAATAAATCGAAGAAATACATGCATGTAAAATGTGTTGAAGTTACTTCAAGTAAAGATTTCTCATCGTAGCAAAACAGTTTTGCTATCACAAACTAAACTAAATCAAGACTTCGCAGTAAACAGCATTTGACATCAAAATAACTCTGCATTCGA